>JAOSBN010000007.1:25742830-25763955 GCA_027563595.1 Erythroxylum suave
AATATTCGTTTAGATTAGATATATGTACTTATATCTAAATCTTATTAAATTAAGACAAACTTTTTATATTAATTAATATATGATGACATGTTTGGAAATTGCAATTAAATAGTAAATTGTTTGCATAATTGACATTCTTGTGATATATAAATAATTATTAAATTTAATGATATAAATCAATAAAATTCAATACCAAATAATAATATCAAATAGTTATTAAATAAATTAAAATTGGAAAATTATCAAATTAAATTAAATTTATTTTTGAAAAAATTTGATTTATCCTGCGACGTTTTTTCAGCTTTCCGTGACGTTTTTTAACGTCGCAGGTTTATGGACTTTCCCCGATGTTAAAATAAAATGTTGCGGAATATTAAACATTCCATGACGTTTTCTAAATGTCGCGGAATCATTAATTAATATTCCACAACGTTTATTAAATCGTCGTGGAAATCAAGTTTTCGCGATGTGTTAGAAAACGTCGCTGAAAGAAAGTTTCCCTGACGTTTATAAAACATCGTAGAAACATTCTTTCTGTGACGTGTTATAAACATCGGGGAAACTTTCTTTCCATAATGTTTTTTAACACGTCGCAGAATATTAATGATTCCGCGACGTTTTATTTTAACGTCGCGAAAAGTTATACTTTTTCATGACGTTTTCATAAACGTCGCCTAATGCTTATACATTCGGTGATGTTTTCCTTAAAACGTCGTGGATAGGTTTTGCCTAGATCACAATCCACGATGTTTTTTGTGACATTTTTTGAAACGTCGCTAAAGGTTATATGCGACATGTTTAGAGATTCTGCGACATTTTTAAAACGTCACAGATTGCTTATGATTCTTGCAGTGTTAGAACATAAACACATCTATAAAATACTTTCAATTCGTTTGTTTTTCTTTTTTTGGCCTCTAAGGTGGTTCTTAAGTCAATTGGAAGCTTTAATGTTATTGAGCATTGACATAATTTTTTGGAATGTATCCTTATATTATGACCATATTGATTTCCTTTTTTATGAAAATTTGAAATCTCTTATGAGTGGGCTTTTATGGGTCTTGTTCATCTTTTACCTCTTTGGTCCTCACATTTGGACTTCTAAATCTTCTTTTATATTAAAGAGGATGAATTTTATTACCATAATTTTCACTTGTAATTAGCCAAATATTCTCACCAAATATTGGAAATAGGTAGTATTTATATGTTTATAGAACATTTTCTCTTTTACATATGAAGTTCACGTGTTTTTTAGGTCTATCGCCATTATGTATGATTGTAACATAACTATGATGAGAAAAATCTCCACTTAAATATGATCTCCTACATACGTAAGTTTTATTTCTCAAGTCAATTATATATTATTTAAAATACATATCCTCTACTTTAAATAGTCTCTAACCACTAAAATATGGGCCTAGTTGATGGTCGATTGTTTACACTTATCTAGGCTTTTCTAAATCCTAGGATAAATAGACCAATATATTTATTCTTCATCCTTAACCTTTTCTTGTTAAAAATCTTTGTTATTGCCCATATAATTTTCTCAAGTATTATGAGTATTAGTTTGTTATGCAAACCCACTTAGGAATAAACCTTTGGATAACTCACAAATAAGTTTGAAAGTTTTATACTATAATTTATGTGTTAATATAGTAGCCAAATATCTATATGATTGTATTCATTTTTATAGAAACTTCAGCATCAATGGACATGGTCTTTATCATCGCCTTTACAACTTGAATCCTAAGAGTTATATAAGCTGATATACAATGATATGTCAATTTGTGTTCTTTACTATACTTTCTCTCTTATATTTTGGTAGGGACACAAACAGGGACACGTCTATATGTAAGAATATATTCTATATCCCAAATTTTAGGGAGAAACACAAGCTATAACATGATTTTGTTTGTAATTATGTTTATCCAAAGATAAAAGCTTTGTTTTCAAATGTTCTCCAATTTTAGCTCTTATAATTGGTTTAATCCTACATGCAATGGATCTTTTGTTTGGCTACTCGTTTTGGCATCATTCTCCCTCCTTTTCAAAATGATTTAACATCAAATTGTCACTTACATTAAAATTGAAAGAAATCTCTCTATGCAAAGGTGCAATCATTGGGTGGTTAGTGTATAAAGTACTCATCTATGTAATAACTCACTTGTTTTTATGATTTTTCTCTATTAGCTTGTTTTCTTTTAAAACCTCACTGTCACTATTTTTTTCGTTTTTTCCTCTTTTTATTCATTTATTAACTCTTTTCTTTTTCAGTTGGTCCTTATAGACTTGTTACGAGTTAAGGTATAAGAGTACTTGGTTTGTTTCCTTCATGGGGGTATATGATTCTTGAAACCATCATTTACAATATTTTTACTATATTGTCATAGACTTTCCAACCATATGTAGTACACATTTAAGCATCCATATATAAGAAAAATTAAAAAACGGATCATTATTCTATGAAACCCTTTTAGAGAAAAACCAAAAAAACCTTCGTTTTTAACGACTTGGTTACATAATCTATCTAATACTACGTTAACTTATAACAAGAGTCTAAGTTACGTATCTTGGATCAAATATGAAAGGAAATAATAATAAAAAAGTAGAAATATCTTATTTCAGTTCCATAACTTTCCAATGAGCTTTTCAAAGCCAAAACAAGGACAAATCCTCTAGTACCTTCACAGGATCCATTCACCAAGATATGGTTAACATCTTTTCGTGGTTCTCTTAACACGTGAACCTCCAAATGGGTCAGGATATCTTTATGTTCACGAATAACTCAAGCAACTACAATAGATCTTAACCTATATATATATATATATATATATATATATAGCTTCTATATCTAGCCTCCCCATCAAAGGCTTAATACGAGTCTAATCTATACTGACTAAAGTCCATTTTTCTTGTTGAACTTTGACCTACTAATGCAGATCGTTTGTTGGGTCACTTTATTATCTTTATCCAGATTAAGTTTATGAAACTTAACCGATAAGTTATAGAAAACTGATAAAATGCAATTAATTATTATCCACCTTATAGGAAAATATCTAACACCTAAATCTTCTCTATCTGTCATCTGAATATGCCTATGAACATTCGAAAAGATTAAATAAATCAGTTGATTATCAAACTATGTCATCTATCACCCCCAGGGTTCAATAAAGTTGAGTTAAAATCCAAGTTCCATCGAGTTTCCAATGAGCTTTCCAAGGCCTTAACAAGCTTGAATCTTCCCAGCACCTTTACTAAAGTCACTTATCGAGATCTAATTAAATATTTTTATGGTTTTCTTGAGACGTGAATCTCTGAATACATTAGAGTCTCTAAAAGTTTAAGAATTACTTAAGAGACCACAAGAAACTTTAACCTATGTACACAACTTCTATATCTAGCCTGTCCATCACAGCCTTAATATGTGTCCAGTCTATACTGATCAGGATTCATTTTTCTCCTAGACTTTAGCACATTAATTTAGATCCTTTATTAGGCCATTAATTACCTTTATCTGGATCAAATTACGTAACTTAACTAATAAGTTATTGAAAAACCAATAAAAAGATAATTAAATATTGTCCGGTACATAAAAAAAATTCCAACATTCTTCCCATTGGACAATAATCAATCACTATATTGATAAAAAGTTAAAAATTAGTTCAAAAATATGGTTAAGTCACTTAATTATGTTGATCAGTTAGATATAGAAAACCCAATTTGATCTAAGTATAATGAAATTCCATCATTTCATCCCACAAGGCTTTTGATACCAAAAAGTATTGAATACATATGTCATTTATGACACATATCCATTACAATCACACATATCTCGTACCTTACTAATATGAGACATATCCATTACAATCACACATATCTCATCCCTTACTAATATGAATGAGAAAATGAAGTGTTACAAACTTAGATGATACCTATATGATCTAAAAGGTGTCATCTTTCTATTTGTAGGACTCGATTTCTCTAAACTTTATGTTAAACTACATACCCGAATTGCATCAGAAAAATCTTGTTTTCTCTAAATGTTATGCTAAACTGCATTAGAGAACATCTTTATGTTTTCTCACTGAATGTTACACTGCATTAAAGAACAAGTTTATGGGATTAAACACGCATATCACCCTATGTCATATTTAAATCCCTGGATATGGTGTAACAACTCGGGATCATACATCATATGCATAGCAAGGAAGTAGAAGTGTCGGAACCAAAATATCAATTCCTAGGATATCCCCATGAACCTAGAATCCATGTGTATGTATAAACAGAATTTAAGAACATGAAATTACAACATATGTACCTTGCAACTGCTCCTTCTCTCTTGAATCTTTTCCTTGTTTAGGTTGTAGCAAACACCAAACACCTTCAACAACTAGTAAAGAACATATAGAGATGAAGAAATATAGTGTGTAGGGAAGGTTTGTGCACCAAACAAAATGGAAACACAAGTAGGATGCTTAATAGGAAGGATAGAAGAGAATTATATCACATGTAATAATCATCAAGAAATCATTGTTTAATATGCAAAGAAATTCTCCCTCTAAATGTCTATACAATTTTTGGACTCCCTAACTATTAATCTTTATGTTTAGGTGATGAGAAATCACTTATTTATGTTGCAAGAATTAGTGGGTCACGATCGTGGCTTACCTAGTCGTGATCATGACTCCACCTTGTGCATACATGCAACATTTACTTCGCCCATTCCTTTTCAACATTTCTTACCATAATCATATCACTATATTATCCCAAAACATTCCTTCAATCTTCTAAGTGTGTGACCTTTTAGGTTCCTTGTTTTTGGCCATATGAATTATCTTTTAATCCGAGAAATTTATGAATGGTTTTATGACGTCAATTCACTAGAAAGTAAATGGACTGACATACAAACTCTTTGATGATCAATTATCAGACTTACGAACCTTTCCATAGGTAAATACTATGCAATTCGTCCTTTCACCATTCCATAACCTACTTGGTTTAGAGTATGGGCCACGTTGCAACTCCTACTAGACTTATTACATCACGTATAGTCCAAGTGATATTAGTTCTTATCCTGGGGATCTCAATACTTTTTATGTCATTGAATACTCTCTTCATCATACATATGCTCTAGCCATAGATTCCTAAGTAATGACCCCAACAAATCCTTTATTGGCTACCCAATTACTTTCAAATACTAATAGTTATACCCAATCACCCCCTTATAAGAGACCTCGTCTTGAGGTAATAAGGAATGGTGTCAAAGTACAGGATCTGTATCCAAGATATCCTTAAGTACCTCAAGTCTAAGATATTTGCACCATTTCTATGATAAGATCAATCATTGATATTTAGTAGATCATCCATATTTTAATCTCATAGCGGGTCATCCAATGCACTTACTACTCTTAGTAAGCATCCATATATTAACTGTAAACATCTCATGCTTACATTTTATGAGATCCACTGCTTAATCAAATCAAATAGTATAAAATGTGATGGTCTATCTAGATTAACAATGTCCTGTCTCATTAATCCTATGACTAGGGACAGATTAGATACTACCATAATTGGACATGATAGGAATCTCATTATTATGATCTCATCATGATTCCTTTATGCTATATTTTGTATCATGGACTTCATTAACTCGATTTAAGATCGACATCAATTCATAAATATGAATACCAAATTAATGAAAATTGCCTTTCACTTTATTAATCAAAATAAATTTTGTACAAAAATGCTAAAAGTGATTATCTTTATGGCACTAATCTAACAGGATATCCATTTAAACTGTATGTGTCCTAGATATAGACTCAAGGCCAATCTATATATATGTCCAATGACCTTTAAATTTCTTATGATTGATACTACCCTTAAGGCTTGTACATGTATTATGACTTTGTATGAGAACACATATTACTGAGAATAAAAAGATGATCATCTTTATTAATAAAAAACCATACTATCATAATACATCTAAAAGTATAAACAGAAAAAGAAAAAACATAACAATCCTTAACTAACAGCGTCAAAGGACTTAAGACACTTATATGATATACATGTCTTTCAAACATAAGTGGGAAAAGTCCTTTAGTTAAAGGATCAACTAACATCTCAGTCTGTAAATGCTCCATCTCAATCACCATTTTGAATATTATAAATTTGATTCTAATTTCTCTATTTTATTGGAATAGAATGAAAATGAATAATTTAATTAATGAAATAATTTGATTATCAACTCCTTTATGGTCAAGTATTTGACCTCCAAAAGCTTAGACATTGTGATATTCTTATTGTTGTTACTATACAACACAATAGTAAGATTATCACAATAAAATCGATGGATATCACAATACAATTGAATGGGGATAGCCACTTAATCAACAAAATATAACTTGACTCATTATGCCAGCTAGGTTGCTGGGCCTAAAGGGAGGTGGCCAGCAAGGATGCTGGGCCTAAAAGGGGGGTGGATTGTGATAATCTCACATCGATTGGAGAGGAGAACAAAGTATTCCTTATAAGGGCATGGATACCCCTCCCCCATAGGTGCGCTGTTAAGTTATCAATTTGCACTTATTTTGTACTTAATTCTCTTTAATGTGTTGAGATTATTGTTCAAAATTAATGGAATTGCCTTATAATTGTTTGCAGATGATTTTAAACACCTTAAAGATGAAATTGAATCAAAAAGATGAAAAAGAAATGAAGAAAATCCGAAATTCCAAATTTGTCAGCAATTCAGTCACTAAACGTGGCCACGTGCAAGGATGAAATTAATTTCCAGATCTGGTTTCAAAATCTGAATATGATTCTTTTGAGATTTTCATAATCTTTTAAGATAAGATTGATGGAGATTCACAATCTGAACATGTGGTAAACATGATCTACCAGATAGGATGAAAAAGGAAGGGATCGGGAGGCATTAAAAAGAGAAAAATGTGAACAGTACACGTAGGAACTGTTCGCACATAATAGTTAGGAATCGTTTTTCATTTTTCTACAGTTTTCTTCTTGCTTTTTGGTAGCCTTAGGAAGCTTTGATTTTCTACACTTTTTCTTCTATATTTTCATATTCTTTAAGAAAGACCAGGCATGGAGACTATGTGTTTTATTATTTGTTTGATTTCTACTTTCCTCATGAATAGCTAAACTCCTTTTCTTGGTTGAGGGAAGCCATATTATCCGTTATTATGTGAGATATTTCAATAAAGATTATATTGTTGTTGATGAACATTGAATATCTTTTGAATTACTTTTTCCAATTGAATTGATTGATTTTTAGGTGCGCAACTAGGGATTAATTCGTTCAATAGCTAGATTAATGAAATATAACGTTCAGTTTCGTTAATCACATGTAGCAATTAGGATTACCTTCTTTACTTAGACTCAGAAATTCTAAAAAGATATTCGCTTGATTGATTGCATGTCGTACATTTATTTTTCTTGCTCATTGGTTTCTTGATTCATAAAGTTATTATTCAATTAAACTTACGATCGTATCTAGGTTGTTGTTTAATAAGAATGCTAGGATACATGTTTCTAGTCATTATAATTAAGAGAAAACATCCCCAATGAATGCTTATTAATGATTGAAATTTTATATTGAGGATCCATTTTAGCGTGATAACATCGGTGAACTGAAAACCAAGGTATTTCCCTTAATATTTTTAGATCCAATTATTTCTTTTGATTTTTGATTTCTCTACTACATTAAATTGTATTAACAGAAGTGATTTCTTTTTAATTTGGTTGCAGGCAACGACAGTACCATGTACTTTCCCAGCTGGGCTGGGAAGAGCAAAACTGTGAGGGTTTGGGCTGGACCTAAAGTCCAAAGTAGATAATATATGTGAGCAGGTGGTCTAGGCTATTACAAATGGTATCAGAGCCAGTTGCCATCCCGTTATTCCAACAAGGACGCTGGGCCCAAAGGCGGCTGGATTGTGAGAATCCCACTTCGGTTGGAGAGGAGAATTAAGTATGCGTGATAAGGATATAGATACCTCTCCCTCATAAGATAAGTTTTCCTAGCTAGATTGGGAAGAGCCAAACCGTCAGGTTTGGGCTGAGCGCAAAGCCCAAAGCAGACCATATCTATGGGTAGAAAGTCTAGGCTGTTACACAAAAATGTTGAGATATGTCCTGGTGAATCTAGATACCTATGACAAATGTTGCTTTACCAAGGTCTTTCATGTAAAAATACTTGGTCAAAAGTTTCTTAACCTCATGCAACATGGTCAAGTCATTTGATGCAAGTAAGATATCGTCCACACGAAACAATGGTAAGACAACTTTGCTCCCCCTAACCTTATAGTACAAGCATCATTCAAATTTAGTTTCCACGAAGCCAAAAGAGGTCATAACCTACTATGACCTCATCAAACTTTAGATATCACCGTCTGGATGCTTATTTCAAATCATATATAGATTTTCTCAATTTGAAAACTTTATTAGTTTCTTTTTGATCCTGATATCTTTCAAGTTACTTCATATAGGCCTCTTCATAAAGGTCTCCTTTCAAGAAAGCAATTTTGACATCCATCAGACGTAGCTCTAAATTATAATGAGCTACTATTGTCATTATCACTCTAAATGCATCCTTAGAGGACAAGGGAGAAAAGGTAACATTAAATTCAATCCCTTCTCTCTAAGTGGACCTCTAGCAACCATCTGAGACTTAGATCGCTCAACTTTACCCAAAGAGTCCTTTTTGGTCTTAAGGAGTCATTTACAACTGATGGATTTGCAATTTTGAGGCAAATCAATAACCACCCATACCTAGTTATGCTTCATGGATTGTATTTCATCCATCATTACCTCTAACCACATATTCAAATAGGGTCCAGAGATAACTTTGGTAAAAGTAACTTGATCCACAACATGTTCAGAATCACAGTTTTGTTCACCCAAACAAACTATGTAATCAGATGAGATAGTTGGTCATCACACTTTAGTGGATCTGTACAACTGCATTAGTTCTTGTACCCCAGGAACCTCTATTTTCTTAAGTATGGGTTCCTATTCCTGTTCTGATATGGTACTAGGACTTCATATCCACTAGACTTGATTGTATGAGTGGTAGGTAAAAAAATAATCGTAGCAGTTGTCCTGCTTTCATCTGCAAGGTGAGAAAGACCACCCTCCTCAAAGACATCATAGTCTAGAAACTTAGTTGTTTATGATTCCACATTTCGAGACCCCCTTCTCTACAGTAAAATATGTAGTCTTGAGAGTGATCGGGATATCCTACTAAGTAGCAATGGGTGGAATGAGTGTGTAATTAAATTTCACAAGGATTATACAAAACTACCTCAATAAGGTAGCCGTATACAAAAATGTGTGAAAGACTAAGATTCCATCATTTCCATATTTCAATATGCATCTTTGGCACTGATTTGTTTAGGACTCTATTAAGTATATAAAATGCTATCTTAACAGCCTCACCCTAAAGATATTCAGGTAGGATGATCCTACTCTTCATTGATCTCATTATGCCCTTTAACGTGCAATTATGCCTTTCGACTACATTATTTTGCTCAGGACTACCTGGCATAGTGAATTAAGTCTCTATTCCACAAGATTCCATATATAAGGCAAACAAACCTTTTTCTTTTCCTGAAACCCCAGGTTTTCAACAATACTCTCCACCCCGATTAGATTTAACTATCTTAAGGGATTTTCCCAATTGGTTCTCAAACTCAGCCTTAAAGCTCTTGAATTTCTCAAGAACGTCAGACTTTTTCGTAAGTAAGAACACATAAATGTAATGGGAATAATCATCAATAAAAGCCATAAAATATCTAGAATTGCATAATATGGCTATATAAAGCCCATTAATGTTCGAATGTATGAGATCCAATAAACTAGAAGCATGAGTTGATCCCTTTTTCTTTATTTTGGTCAACTTACCTCTACTAAATTCAACGTATATTTTCAAATCATCAAAATTTAGCGTGGGGAGAATGTTTTCTTTTATCAATCTCTCAACTCTATCTCTAGAAATGTGACCTAAGCATTTATACCACAACATGTATATGATGTATCCTTAATGAGAGGTCCCTTTTGAGTAACAATTCAATAATATACGAAGAAGCATACATTTCATGAGAGGAAAGGCATATTTGATATAAACTATATGACAAGAAGGCAGTTCCAATACGTTTTGCATTGAAAAATAACTATACAAGTGCATTTTTAATGACAAAACGATAACCCTCTATATGTAATACTAATACAAATATCAGAATTTATCGAAAATATTATATATAAAATATGTCTTGTAATATAAGTACAAGCTTCATATCAAGGTTCAAGCATACATTTCGTATATACAAAACATTGATTTCTTCATTATTGTCAACTATCGACTTCTCCTCATCATTAGTTGGCTTTCTCCTAGATTTGAACCCCAACATTATGAAAACAACATGATTAGATGCTCCACTATCTAAGCACCAAGAACCAGATGTGGCTATAGCAAAATTGGAGTTATGAATCATGTAAGCCAAGGAATTACCTGATAGTTCTTGTTTCATCTTCCAAAACTTTATACTTCTGAAAGTTGACTTTCTTCTGCCTCTTCTTTTTATACAAGAATTGCCTTATGTTCTTCAATTCTTGTGGCTCCTTTGCCTTTGCAATACTAGACTAACCAATCTATATTTGCAAAGAGAATTTGGATTTTTTTCCCTTTGCTCTTTGGGCTTTAACTTTGCCCTTACCTTTAGCAGTTGCATACAGGGTTGTACAAGGAGTGTTTTTTAGCTTCTCATTCCTTGCAACACATTGGGCAATCAAGGAATTGATATCCGAAGCCTTATCCTATAAGATGTATGATGTGACAAGCATACCAAAGTCTAACAAGAGAGTGTTAAGAGCATGCTGCACTGTCAAAGCATTAGGAATGGGAATGTCAAGCGCCTTCACTTCTACAGGTAGACCATCTTGATAATGTGATCTCATACTTCCCCTTCTCTTATTGACCTCATGGAGAATAACTCCTTGATCAAGGCACTCTACTCAGTATTAGATGAGACCTTATATCTCTAGAACACATTATCTAAAAACTCCCTAGCTATGTTAGTGTCTGGTAGTCCACTCAGTAGATGATGTGGGATTGGGCTCTTAATATTCAAATAACCCATCCTGTTAGATCACTCATAGGTTGCAAAGGCTACTTTGTTAGCTTCTAAGCTACTTGATGTGATTGGAGTTGGTTGCTCCGTCTAGATGGCCAAGTTGACATCTGCCATCTCATATGCAACCTCTACATCCTTCTTCCACTTTTTGAAATTGAAACTAGTTAAGGTTTCAATAGTGACATTGTTTTTATTGACCGAAAAGGTAATTGTAAAATGACAATGTAAAAGTCAGCATTAATACAGGATAACAGGGATACTCAAAGCCATAAGTAGTACCTGTACAGAGAATCTGCTTACACATATTATGAAACACTTGTAGGTTGAATACATAATACCTGTAACCAGACCTCTGCAAAAGTGATCAGAGTAACACCATCAACTCTTATGACCCCACCACCAATAGGTGAATCTATCACTCAAGCAATGTTTTCCTTCCTCTTATGTTTTTATGCACATCTCAAAATCCCATGTAAGGTTAACACTTTTGGGTAGAATAACTAAGCACAAGACTAAACCCCCAACATACAATCGGAACAATCCAAATACTAACTCAAAAGGCCACTATGATGACTATATTCTCATTACTACTCAAAAAGTCCATTAAAAAAGGGATAAATCTTTATGTTATCCTTGTATTCTGTATGGGAATATAGTATAAGATAATATATGTTAATAAATGCAAAACTTAGATGCACATTCTAATTATCACATACTTGGGCTAAAACAATTATCACTGAAGTTTATGTGAGACTTTTATCATGAAAAATATCAACCCAAGTGACTATCATGTTATTCCAACACTAACCATATGACCTAAGACATGAAAACCTTACGTATCTCCCTCATACGAAGTTTGAAGCAAAAAAATTCACTTTAAAATGACTTCAGAATGCCTAATTTCCATTTTTAGAGTTAAACTTTAATTTATTACTTAAGTAATAAATCCAAAAAAACACTTTATGCATTCTTTAAGCCTAGGAATTGACCCAAAATTCTCTGAGACACCCTTACAAAAAATTTGAAAAATTTTTGAGTTGTTTTGGCTGACATTATGTTTACATCAGCTGTCATTGTAGTGCTGATGTCACTATGATGTCACCTCGTGCTTGATTTAGATGGAGCATGCAGTGAATTTCCTATGCTTGACACACCTCCGGATGCACCAGGTGTGTGTATTACACACACCAACATGTACTGACAAGCTGAGACCTTGATGGCTCTTGTGACGCATGGCCTTATATGTAGACGAGCTGACCCTATCTAGCACGTTTATCGAATGCGCCAGAAACATGTCCTTCCCCTCAAATTCCATATGGTGGCATGGCTGGTGTGTGCATCACACATGTCACACGTGTAAGTCATCATACTTCACAACACTTCGCGCTTCTAACACGTACTCACCCATCTACCGCCCACTAGCACTATTCACTCATTGGGTGTGACATTCTCCATCGCTAACAATGTTTCAGGCAATTTTTGGCAACTTTTAGGCTAGTGTTTTACTCTCTAAAGCTCAATTTCGACCTGTTTTTTAAGGCTAAACACATGTAGCCCATTTTCAAGCAATCATATGTGAGAAAAAACTAAAAATTGGAATGTTATTCTCTTAAACCCCTGTAGAGAAAAACAAAAAAAAATATTTTTAACAACCCAATCATGTAAGCACTCTGATATCAAATTTAACACGTAACATGAGCCTTAGTTAAGTATCCTAGATCAAACGTGAAAGGAAAATAACAAAGAAATGAAGAAATACCAGATTTCAGTTTCATCTAGTTTCCAACTAGCTTCTTGAGGCCTTAACAAGCTTGAATCTTCTGAGCACCTTCACTAAAGTCGCTCATAAAGATGTGAATAACATCTTTCTATGATTTTTTTAATATATGAATATCTGAATGGGTCAAAGTCTCTGAATGTTCACAAATTACTTAAGTAAACATAGGAGATCTTAACCTATATATATAGCTTCCATATCAAGTCTCCCCATCATAGGTTCAATATGGGTGGTCTACACTGATCGGGGTCTATTTTTGTCCTGAACTTCATCCCATTTATTTAAATCCTTTATTAGGACATTTTATTACCTTTATCTTGATCATATTAGGTAAATGAACCGATAAGTTATTGAAAATTAATAAAAAGATAATTAATTATTGTCTACTATATAGGAAAATTCCAACAGTCTTTCAATATTATGATGAGAATGGCCATAGGTGGGAGGTATTATGGAGATTAGGTGACTAACAAGAGGAAGGCAAAGCAATTTAGAGACATACTGAACGACATTTCAACATATATTGTGGCAACAAATCCAAAGGGTTTCTTGCCTCTATTGATCCAGATTAATGGTGGTCGTTTTGAGAGGAGAGTAAAATGAATTGACAAAAAGGCTGATGAATCCTTGTAAGGGCTAGTTGACAAACATAGACAAAAGAAAAATGATATTTAGAGTAAGAATACAGTGATCAACCATCTACTTTGCATTCAAGAAATGTAACCAAAGTATTATACAGTTAAGATCATAAAAGTGTTCATACTGATCAATATTCCTTTTCCCTTCATCTTTCTGTCTCTACTCTCTTGCCAAAGGTTTTGTACTTGTGCAAATTTCAAGCCTTTCAACTAATATATACATGCATACCGATCTGCCATCATTAATTGCTAGATCTTGGCCATGCTTGTTCTACAAGTTATTCTCTTTGCATGGTTACAAACATCTTTAGTGACCTTAGAATGGGCTATGGAAAATCTACTTAAGAACCTAGAAATGTTGAAGAAGGTCAAAGATGAATTTGACAATCAAGTAGGTGAAGAGTACTTAGTGGAGGAGTCTGAACTTTCCAAGTTGCAATATCTTTAAAATGTAATTTGAAAGAAACTTATGAAAAACTAAGGGAATTGATGACTCTTTAGATGGTTTAATCTCGTATATATAATTGATGTTAAAAAGGATAATTACATTAGTTACAAGCATATATACCAAGAATCATACTAATATACACATGTTTATCTTAACTATATCTATCTATGATCCCCCTCAATCTCTTTTAGGATTTGGGAAAACTACACCAAAATTAGTTCATAGCTTATAATGAGGTGCTCCCAATAAGGCTTTGGTGAGTATATCTGCTAGTTGCTCTGTGCTTAGTATATGTTGGATAAGAATATCACCCCCACTGCACTCTCTCTCGAACAAAATGCCAATCAACTTTCATATATTTAGTTCGAGCATGATTAATCGGATTGGCTGCCAAATATGTAGCTGAGAGATTATCATAATAAACTAAAATTAGGTGATCATCATGAATATGCAAAAAAAGCTGAACAGATTTGAGCTAATAAATTTCTGCAACCAAAGCTATAAGTGCTCAATATTCTGCCTCCATTGAACTCCTAGAGATGATGTGATGTTTCTTTGATGTCTAGGAAATCAAGTTAGAACCTAGATATATACAGAAACTTATAGTTGACCTTCTTGTGTCATTACACCCAGCCTAGTCTGTGTTGCTTTAACTAACAAGAGTTTGATTTGATGAAGCTTTGAATTGTAAATCAAATCCTATCATTCCTTTGATATACCTAAGTAAACTTTTAATCAATGTCTAATAAGCTTGAGAAGGATTATGCATATGTTGGCAAAGAATGTCAACAACAAAAGCTATGTCAAGACGTGTGAATGTGAGGCACTAAAGTGCTCCCAAGATGTTGCGATAATGGGTGGAATGTTAATATGGTTGACTCTCTTAGGTTGAAAGTAGTTTTGCTAGAAGAGGTGTAGATATAGGTTTGCAATCACTCATATTTGACCTAGCTAGAAGATCCTATGCGTTCTTTCATTGACAGAGGAATAAATCGTTCTGATCATGTGAAACCTCAATTCTAAGAAAATAGTGTAAAAACCCTATATCACTTATAGTACACTTTGACTTTAACAACCTAATCAATCAATCAAATAAGGATATGGAAAAGGCTATGAAAATGATGTTGTCCATATATAGAAGTAAAATTGCTATCTCAGACTATAAACAAAAAACAAACATTGAATAATCAGAATGGAAACTTTGAAATCCAATAGAGTGTAAAAAATTAATAAATCATTTAAACCAAGCTCAAGGAGCTTGAGGAAGCCTATAAATAGCTTTCTACAATTTACAAAGATACTGGCCTGGTGGAGTCGATGAAACCCTTTGGCTGATGCATATAGACTTCTTCATTCAATTTCCTATGCAAGAAAGCATTCTTAACGTCTAACTGACGTATGTGTCATTTTTTAGAGATTAACAGGGAGAGTATAATATGAATAGTTGTTGGCTTAACTACAAAGATATAGGTTTTTGTGTAGTTCGTTCCTTGTTATTATGAGAAAATCTGAGCAAATAATCTAGTTTTGTAACAATCTACTATACCATCAAACTTGTATTTTATCCTATATAACCATTTATAGTCCACAATATTCATTCCTGATGGTGGTGAGGGAATAAGAGTCCACGAATTCTTCTTTTTAAGGCTAAAAATTCATCCTTCATTGCATCTTTCCAATTATTATCCTTTACAACTTGGTTATATATGGTGGGTGTTGGAAATTAGTTTGTGATATAATTACTTAAAGTCAAACTTGGAAATGAAAGGTTGCTTCCTTTCCAAGAGTTGTGACTTGTGAACAGACGTGACTATTCTAAAGGGTTGCTTCCTTTCCAAAAGTTATGACTTGTCATGAACAAACATGACTGTTTTAAAGGGTTGCTTCCTTTCTAAAAGTTATGACTTGTCACGAACAGACGTCACTATTATGAAAACTCTATATGTACATGAGTTTTAGTCAAGATTAAAAAGTTTTGAACAATTTTATCAACATAATCTCTGCATTCATAATTCTTGAAGAAAATTCATACTCTTCTAACTTAAATGTTCTTATGTTCTTTGTATCCTAGAAGTAATTTTCTAGTTTGCAAGTATAGTGGGGGCAAATAACACTTTAAGGAAAGTATCCAATATGCCTAGAACACTGTAAACTTTTTGTTTTAATCTCAAGTTCTCTCAATTTTCCGCAACACCATTTAATTCATTGTTCATTGTTTATTTTTTTTGACTTCTAACCCCATTCAATATTACAATCTTAAAGTGTTATTTTTTTTCTATCATGGAGTCCACTCAAGAATTTGTTCTTAAAATGATGAACTAAGACTTTGTGAAGTTAGATTTTTTTTATGGAACTAGCACGAGCTTCAATCATTGGAAGGACAAGATGATATTCTTCCTCAGCGCTTTGAAAATTGCATATGTACTTGATCCCACACTTCCTGCAATTCCTCTTCCAAAGGAGGGTGAAGTTGACATAATGAAGGATGAAAGAGATAAGCGCTAAGAAGATGAATTGCTTTACAGGGGTCACATTCTCAACACCCTCCCAGACAACCTTTATAATCTCTTTACCACCGTGAAGATTCCAAGTGAGATTTGGACGTCGTTTAAACATCTCATGCATCTCAAAAGCAAGGTGTAGATAAGTTTCATATTAAAATATATTTTGAGTTTAAATTTACTGATGGTTCCTCTCTTATCAATCAAATCCACAATTTACAAGGGATTGTTTCAAAACTTAAAGACTTGGGTGTTGAAATTTCAAAATCATTACAAGTAGGGGAAACTATTGCTAAGTTTCCTTCTTCTTAGAATGATTATCAGAAGAAGTTGTTACACGCTTATGAAATTTTAACTGTCAGTAGTGTTTTGAAGCTTCTTCGAATTGAAGAAGATGCAAGAATTCTTTAAAGAAAAGAACTGAAAGGAGATCCAAAGGTGAATTTTGTGGACGAGAAGAAATCCAATAATTCTTAAAGGAATAAACTTGAAAATGCTAATGCTAAAGACAAGAAAAAGAATCGAGTTTCCTACAATTATGGAAAGAAAGGGCACTACAAGGTCAAATGCAGATCTAATAAGAAGAAAAAAGGAAACAATGTTCTTAGTGCTAAGCTTGTTAATGAATGTGTAGAAATTGTGGCAACCTTGACTCTTGGTACTGTGACGGAACTTCACATAGCAACATCAATTCCTTCTAAGGATTGGTGATATGATGCGGGTGCAACAATTCATGTGTGCAATAATAAGGAACAATTCAATAACTATGAAGTTCTTGAAGGACTTGAAGTGGTCATGGCCATTGGTATGAAAGCCAAGGTGCACAAAAGGGAAATATGCATTTGCTATTCATTTCTAGCAAAAATTTGGTGTCATACTCCAGATGTGATCAATAACCTTGTTTCTGTGGATATCCTGAGCAAGAAGGGTTGCAGGCTATACTTGAGTCAAACAATGTAATCTTGTCTAAGAATAATGTTTTTTTTTAGGAACAGGATATTCTTATAATGGCATGTTTAATCTTAGTCTTAATAAAAATGAATGATATTTCTCTTTATTTTGTTGATGCTTCTTATTCTTCATAACATAGTAGATCAGGACATATTAGTCATAAAGTGATTCGTTATATGTATAAAAATGGACTGATCTCTTATAAAGGCCAAGTGAATAAGAAATGTGAAACATTCATAAAAGCAAAGATAACCAAACTTCCTTTTCCTAAAGTTGAAAGAAATACAAAATTGCTTGGTTTAGTGCATTCAGATATATGTGAACTTAATGATTTTTTAACAAGAGATACTAACAAATACTTCATTACTTTCATTGATGATTGCTCTAAATTTGTGCATGTTTATTTTATGAAAACCAAGGATGAAGCATTTAATATGTTTAAAACATATAAGTCTCTTGTTGAAAATCAATTAAGTAAAAAGATTAAAATTTTGAGAAGTGATAGAGGAGGAGAATACTTCTCTAATGAGTTCTCAAAATTTTATGAACAAAATGGTGGTATACACCAAACTAGTGCACCATATACTCCGCAACAAAATGGTTTGACTAAAAGGAAAGATAGAACTCTACAAGACACAGATAATTATATGTTCTTTAGTTTGGGTTTGCCAAAAAACTTGTGGGGTGAGGCTTTGTTAGCTGCATGTCATTTACATAATCGAATACCTTCCTTAATGACTAAAGTGTCTCCATATGTAGTATGGAGAGAAAGGAAGCTATACTTATCATATTTGAAATTTTAAGGCTGTGTAGCTTACTATAGAGTCCCTGAAAACAAAAGAACAAAGTTAGCACTAAGAGCACTTAAAAGTGTGTTACTGGGCTATGCAAAAAATTATAAAGCTTATAAGCTATTAGGAGTTAACTCTAATGTAATTGTAGAATCAAGGGATGTTAAGTTCTTTGAGGATTTGTTTCTTAAAGAATCAATGGTAAATAAGGATCCATCAAATGGACATGCCCCTTGCCAAGTGTTGAACTCTTAAGTACATTAAAAAGACTAAGTATAGATCCTCCAAATGAACCTAAGAGGAGTCATTGTTAAAGGAAGGAAAATATCTACCTTCAAATTTTATTTCTTCACAAACTATTATTTCTTAGTTGAAGGCAATAGAGATACTCTACTAAATAAAACTATAGTTTTATTAAGTGTAGAAGAAGATCCTAAAACCTTTAGTGAAGCAATGAAAACAAGGGATATGGCACTTTGGATAGAAGCAGTAAATGAAGGAATGGACTCAATATTGTCTAACAATACTTAGGTTCTAGTTGATTTATCTCACGGGTCCAAATATTACTTTGTAAGCCTCATAAATATTTTCCTCTCTATCATCTAGGCCACTTGCATCATTGTCATAATCAGATATTGCGTCTTGAGCTGAGTTGTTTACGTTTTTTTGGAGATTTTTTTAGTTCCCTTTTTTCGTCTTCAGTTACTTCCTTCTCAGTTACTGTTAAGCAAGTAACTGGACTTTTGCTATACAAAGCAACTAATGCAGCATTATTTGCAATTTCTTCATCATTACCATATTCACTCTCGGAATCATTTTCACTTCAAGTGCTAGTAAAGGATATTCCTTTTCTTTTCTTCAAAGTATTTACACATTCAGCTTAAGCATGCCCAAAGCCTTGACACTCATGAAACTCGATTTTCTTCACCTTCCTTTCACCCTTTTTCATTTTGACTTGTTTCTCTAGATTAGTATTTGATGAGCTTCCAGCATATTATCTGAATTCAGGTTTGTCCTTTTTCATTATTTTCAGTCATTTACCAAAGTTCCATGTAAGTAGTACCAAGTCTTCATTTTCATTAGATTCTTCTTCTGCATCATTCACACCATTACCAGTCTTAACCTTTAAGGCCATTCCTTTACTTCTTTCTTGCTTGCCCCTTAAGAGAATCATTTCAAAATTTGTAAGAATTCTAATAACCTTCTCCAGTGATAGATCATTGATGTTGTGAGCCTCCTTTATTGCTGCAATTTTATGAATAAATCTCAGAGGTAATGATCTCAACGTCTTCTTGACAAGCTTTAGATCGGAATATTTCTTTCCGAGTTGATGCGCTTGATTTGCTATATCTCGCAGTCTTTTATAAAAGTTCTCAATGGTCTCATTCTCATCTATCTTTAGTTCTTCAAAACTTACGGCCAACATCTGTAATTTTGACACTATCATTGATTTGGAGCCTTCATAAATAGTTTGCAAGGCATCCCACACTTCTTTGGTCGATTCATAGGCTGATATCATTAAAAATCGTCCTTCATCAACAGCACTAAAACTTGTATGCATTGCTTGTGAATTTCCAAGCGCACTTTCTTCTTTGGTTCTGGTCCATTCAGCCAGATCTTTTTAAACTGCTTCTCCTTTGTCATCAGTAGTCATCAGATACGTTCATCCACGTATTACTGAGTGCCAAGATTTTGTTACCTGAGTTGGGATGAAGACTCTCATACGTGCTTTCCAAGAAAAATAGTTAGATCCATCTAGTAATGGTGGTTTGGTGATCGAAGCTCCCTCTCCAGTAGCCATGTTCGTGAAACGAGGATCTGCACCAAGTTGCTACCAAGTTTTAGGTCGGTGACCCGCTCTGATACCAATTGAAAAATTGTGTGGGTCAATTATTTCGTGAACGAACCAATTTTACGTGATTGTCTCTAGCACAAATAAAAACAAAATAATCAATCAAGAAAATATATCAAACGACACCAGAAATTTGATAACGCAATTCGACACTCCTTGCCTACGTCTACGGGGCCCTCACCATATTAAATCTTTCACTGAAATACAATAGGTTTACTCAAGTCTATACTGAGCCTACACAACTCACCCTTGACACTATCTCAGTCTCACTATCTATGAAAGATTTTCACTCCTGATAACATTAACGACTCGTGTTAACCTTAACAGGAGATTTTTACTGAACAAAATTATGTCCGAAGAAAACTAAATAAATAACTCAAGTGATTAGACAAAATTTAGCGTAAATAAAAACACTTGAGAAAGAAACAAAGAACAACTTCCTAATGACCGTGGGTCCTTCAAAAAGATCTGACAGTTGTTCGTAGTTGTGAGCCACTCCACAAGAACAATTATTCAGCTTGATCAAACCTTCTACCGAGACTCCCAAGAGATTTTTCAAGCAATAACCATGAAAGCTATCAGCTGAAAAACACGCAAACTCTCCTCATAAAACACAAGCCATGACTCCCATGAGATTTTCAAGCAATACCCACGTATATTAATAGCGGAAGAATACGCAACCTCCACTTATTGCACATCAACACTTACGTATATTCCTGCCATAGATCTCATATATTCCTCAAGTCAAAAACATGTATAACAAGCTAAAGAACAACACACCCACAGCATATACGTCACACACACATCTGCACACGCACTCACAAAAATATACTACAAGCCTTGTTTCAGTTATCCACCAAAAAAGATCACAACACCTATTTTTGCCACAAGTTTTTGTGTTAAACTATTTCACCCACTGCACTTACTCTTTCACCCACAAAGGTACGTGATCGCGGCTTATCGTACAATCCTAAGATTGATCCTTGGAAACCGGTCAAAATCAATTTATACCAAGAATTGCAA
>JAOSBN010000007.1:25779461-25793943 GCA_027563595.1 Erythroxylum suave
AATTCAAATGTTATTTATCGTTATCATAGCAAACGAATTTCAAATTGGTGACGCAAAGTCACCATATTTTACGTACGAGGACCCGGAGCCAACAGTCTTCCCAATAAAATTGGGACTGAAGTGGATGAATCTTCATTACCTATCTGTAATACATAAAAGTCAGGAGGAAAAATCATATTATCAACTTGAACTAGGACATCCTCAAGAACACCCTTTAGATAGGCCTTAGATCGATCAGCAAGTTGGATTATGAGACCAATTTCTTTCAAAGACCCATATTCAAAGATTCATAAATAGATTGACGCATAACATTAATCAACGCACCTATATCTAATAATGCTTTCTCAATTTTTAGATTACCTATTTTACAAGGGATTGTGAATATACCTGGATCTAGACACTTACGAGGTAAGTTCTTTTGAAGCGCAGTAGAAACATTTTCCCAATTGCACCTTTTCATTGCCACTTAACTTTCTCTATGAGGTATAGAGTTCCTTAAGAAATTTAGCATGACGAGGAATTTGTTTAATAGCACTAAGCAAAGGAATATTAGCATATACCTTACGAAAAGTTTCTAGAATTTCTTTCTATTGCTCCTCCTTCTTCTACTTGGAAAATCAACTAGGAAAAAGAGGTTGTATACTAAATTTAGGTGTGACAATGCAAGAATCACCCTCCCTTTTCTCATATGATTGCTTTGGAACTTCTTTCTCTACTTCTTCTTCAACCTCTCGCTTAGAAACCTTTAGGTTAGGTTCCCTTAACTCTTTACCACTTCGAAGTATGATCGTACAAGCACTCTTCTTTGGATTCACCTCAGGTTAAGAAGGGAACTTTCCCAAATTTTGTGCCTTCAACCTATTGATGGCAATCTCCTTTTTGCTCATTTAAGTCTCAAGATTCTGTATGCTAGGTTGTGTATTGTACTGAAATTTCATGGTATTCTGTTGAAAGTTCACAGTATTCGTGGCCAATGTATTAACTATATCCTCCTAAAAGTTATTTTCACCAGAACTTTGTCCCATTTACTGTTGCTATCTAGGCACATAAGGTTGTTTCTATGATTGAAAATTAGAACTTACTTATTGTCCCTGATTGTTTCCATAACAGAGGTTTGGATGATCTCGCTAACCCAAATTATATGTGGATTAAAATGGGTCATACTGCCTTCGAGGTTGTCCCAAATAACCACCCATTTCTTTGGCTTCTTCAACTTGGTCTTCTTGTCGAGTGGAACACATATCTGTGTGATGCCCAACCATAGAACAAATACCACAAGTCTTAACTTCCTCTTTCCTTGATACCACAAGTTGACACACTAAAGAAGTCAAATCATCTAATCTTCTTTCCAACAAAGAAACTCCCATCTAATTAACATGTCTTGAACCATAATCATTTTGAGCTCTAAATTGTTGAGAGTTGGAAGCCATAATTGAGATCAAATCCTATGCACCTACTGGTGTTTTATCAACTAGCACTCCTCCACTTGCAGCATCTATTATACTCCTCTCAGTCGGTAAAAGACCTTTATAAAAGTATTAAATCAATAGTTGCTTGTTGATTTGGTGATGAGGGCAGCTTGCACACAGCTTCTTTTATTAAATCTCTCCCAATATTTATATAATGACTCTTAGGTGTTTTGTCAGATGCCACAGATTTCTTTTCCGATATTGGCAACCATGGCAGCTGGGAAAAACTTGTCTAGAAATAACTGCTTCATCTCTACCCATGTTCTAATACTTCTAGCAGGTAAATAATATAACCAATCTTGGGCATCATCCTTCAAAGAAAAGGGAAAATCCCTCAGCTTCATCTGCTCTTCAGTGACTTTAGTAGGCTTCATCCGCATACAAACAATATTAAACTCCTTCAACTACTTATAAGGATCATCTACCAATATGCTTCGAAAAGTGGGTAACAAGTGAATTAGTCTCGACTTCAACTCAAAAGTGTTATTATCACCCGAATTCGGAAAATTAATGTAGTAAGAATGTCGGTCCTCAGCTGGAGTAGCTAGTTGGCGTAAAGAGCGATTTGTATCCATGTTCCTTTCCCTATGTCGTTCTTCTCTCATTACTTGTTTTCTTTCTTTCATCTGCTTTCTTAATGCCTTTGCTATTTTCTCAATAGGAACAAATCTTGGTTTCTATTCTCCTTCATTATTGAACTTACGTGTAACTAATTTATTAGTTAAGCATTTGTCGTGGTAAATTTATTTACCTATTTTCGCTTATGTTTAGTTGACCAAAACTTGTATTTGAATAAACCCTTATTAATTAATAACTTGGATACGATCTTAGATTTAATTAATTAATAGCTTTGTGAATCAATAAAATCGATGAACTAGAAAACATACATAGGAATTATATTTAGCCTAGACAATTATTTTTCCTAGAATTATGTCCCTAACGTAGTAGACAAAACTCCTAGTCGCTACTTTTGATTAAAAGAATTGAGCGTCAATCTGTTTAATCTAGCGATTGATTGAACAAAATCACAAACTAGTTGCACACCTAGCTGTAAAATTAAACAATCAAATAATGACCCAGAAAAATAATTAATATTTGACTAATAAATCAATTAAAATAAAGAAAAAAAGTCTCACAACATTCAGAGTTCAGTAATTAGGATTTCGTAAACCAAGAAATAAAAGTTTAGTTACCCAACATCACAATTCTTCCTAACTATTTGGGATTGTTGTTGGCGTTGGGAATGTTACTGATGTTAGCACTGTTTTGCTGCCAGTCCTCTTATAGTCGCGATCCCTATTTTCCTCCTCTTTTTCATTTGTTACGTCACTCCTCTTCTTTATTTGCTATTTGTCGTCAGCCCGTTAAGCCTCCTCTCACTGTTGCTTGAAGTGACGAATAATGCTTGTCTCCACCTTACTATTCAATTCTTTAAAACCTACGCATAACCCCCTCTGATGACATCGTTTTGGGTTGAATGGTTTTATGAATTAATTCTTGGTCCACAGGTACTGTTCATACCCTTTGAACTCAAGTTCTATTCCTGTGCTACGTCATTTGACTTATAATTCCAACTTACTACGTTTCATGCTTCTGGTTGTTGCATGAGGCCATGTTTATTTAGGTTCAACGCCTAGTTAAGCTCTTTCTTGTTCCAAAATCATCGCAGTTCTTTCTATTTAGTTATAAAATACACCTTAACATAAAACAAGATTAATTCCCATTAAGTAAAACTTCAAACCTCAGGAACAAAGAAAATTAACATATAAAAAGATAGAAAATAAAGACATTAACACTATCAAAAGATGAATTAGTGCTCTTTGGCCCGTCCAATTGCCATACCATAGTGAGATCCGTTTACCAACCCCAGTTTTGCTTGTGATCTGGTGTTGTGCCTCTTCCCCCAATCCAAGTATTTGGTTAAAGAACCATAAATAACTATCTTTAGGTTTAGTTGCCCATGGATTGCCACCCCTAAACATGTAGCTATGGACCCGCTTAATCCACAATGATTCCTTTTTGCTTAAATTTCTCCACAACCTTTTCAACAGTAAGCATCTATTGCTTCTATCGATTGACTACAAAACCTAATCCTCCAACTACCTTGTGGGTGACATATGTGTGTCCAGCTTACCTTAGATATTCCTCTTTCTCCTTTCCCCTTACTCCATAGAAATTGTTTTTATCATTTTTCTACTATTTTAACCAGCCCTTTGGAAAGGAAAATATACGAACATCGGTACATATTCATAGACATAATAATAGGTTTAAGGAGTTGAAGTTTACTGCCATAGGATAAAGTTTTTTCTGTCTATGAACCCAATCTCCTTTTGAATCTTTTCCAGAAAGGGAAGACATTCCTTAAATCATAGTCACCTCGAAGAGATAGAAATGCATAAATATAATATGGGAGGATCTTGTTTTCCCATTCCAGTGACAAGAGACAAACTATTAGAGAGATGTGTAACACTTTTCATTGGGATAAAGAAGCTTTTTTGAAAATTGATGCTCTATCCCGATATCTTCTTAAATCTTTGTAAAGTATTCATCAGTAATGAAACTAAGGGAATATCCACCTTATTTAATAGGATTAGATCATCTGTAAAACATAAACTAGGTAGTGAAAGTAACTTACACTTGGTATGGTACTTAAAATTTGTAGTTGAAGAGATCTTGTATCTTAGCATAAGGTTAAGAACTTCCACGCATATTAAAAATAGGTAAGGAGAAAGTGGATCTCCTTGCACTGGTCCTCTTTTGCCTTTGAACATCTCAATTAGACTTCCATTGATCATGATCCCAAAGGAAACTATAGATATACACTCTTGAATCCATTTCATAAAAATATGGGGAAAGCCATAACTCTCATAGTGTAAAATGTGAAGCTCCAATTGACACTATCAAAAGCTTTATGAAGATCCACTTTTATAGTGCAGTTCTGAGGGGAATTTCCTCTTGTGTACCCTTTTAGATTCTCTTGCAAGATTAGGGTATTATCTCCAATATTTGGCTTGCTTAAAAAGGCTCCTTGGTTCTCACTGATGATGAGATGTAGCATATATTTCAGTCTATTAGAAAGGATTTTAGCAGTAAACTTATAAATGAAATTAGTCTAGGAAATAAGTCTGAATTTAGTAGGGTTATGAATTTGTGGAATTAAACACAAGGAGGTGTTGTTGATCTCTTTGAGTAATATTCCATTTTTGAAGAACTTGTGCACTGCTTCTTTAATGAGTTTTCCTATTTTTCCTATGTTTTTTTATGGAAGAAACCATTCAAACCATCTGATCGTGGGGCCTTCGAACCATTCATTTTAAACAACACTACCTCTATCTCTTAATTTGTGACCTTCCTATTTAGAAGATCAGCTGCATCATCTAGAATTTTAGCAGAAATAAAGGTCCAGAGATTTGCACTGAAAATGCTAGAAGTTTAAAAAATTCCTAGAAATTTTTAATAGTTTGCCAAGGCATCTTGAACAGTTTGCTCATATAAAGACTCCTCTTATTCAACTTTAATCAAAGTAATCCTTTTAATATTCCTCCTTACTAACCTTGTATTTAAGAAAAACTTGGTGCATTTGTCCCCATCCTTAATCCAATTGACTTTAAACTGCTATCTTAATAATGAAAATGGTTACCTACTGCTTAGATATAATGCTTTAGGGCTTCCTTCTCCTCCTTCACAATAATCTCATCAGTAGGATTGTCAACTGGTGCTTTCTATATGAATGAGTGTCGTAGTCTTATTGCTTCTATCTCTTGTTATGTGCTCTGTCCCCTTCTTCCATTTAATCTTTTCAGTTCCTACTTTATAGTCTTTAGTTTTTGCATACAAGTAAATTGTTTAGTACTAATGACCTGAACCTCTAAACCTTTGGTAATGACTTCTTGAAATCCTTCCACAGTAGTAAGAAAGTTGATAAATCTAAATGGGTGTTTTATGTAAACCTTTTTGAAGAGGATATCTACCTTGATAGGGGTATGATCTGAAAACCCTAGATCTAAAAAGATGGCTTTGTTGTTTGGAAAAGTTCCTAACCATTCAACATTCACCAAGGCCCTATCCAAT
This sequence comes from Erythroxylum suave, assembly GCA_027563595.1. NCBI lineage: Eukaryota > Viridiplantae > Streptophyta > Magnoliopsida > Malpighiales > Erythroxylaceae > Erythroxylum > Erythroxylum suave. The sequence goes on from JAOSBN010000007.1 coordinate 25,785,002, forward strand.
TTCTTTCTAATGGGCCATTTAGAACTCTACTTGTTACTCCAAGTAAATCTGTGACCCTTGGATGTTAAGTCAGAAATTTCGACATCTTTGGTGTAATCAAACAAATCCGTATTGTAGTTAAGCAAATTGCAATTCCCTTCAACTTCAGATCGATAAATAGTGGATTTGAAAGCTTCACTTATAATCTATGGACCGTTAACTAACCCTTTTAGTCTTCTCAGTGAATTCCATAAGTCCTATCTTTAAAAGGTATTATTAAAACCATAGACAAAGGTAATCAAAACTGAAGAGTGCTCTATTTTAAATGTCAGTTTTGTATGAATGAATTGCTCACTAGCTTCCAATACTTCCACTTATATGAGATTCTCATCATAAACAATAATGATTCTTCCATAACCATGGTATTGGTGATTAGACTTTATCTAACATTTACTTCAAAAACAACGTAATTTATTCAGATTTTCGAGTCCGATTTTTGTTTCTAATAGACAAAATAATCTAGAGTTCTGATGTTGAACAAAATCCTTCAAAGCATTAAGCTTCGAAGGATGGTTTATTCCACTTACATTTCATACTAAAATGGTCATGTATTAGTGGTTTTACCTTTTGAGCCTTTCCTGCTGCTTCGGTTACTCATTCTAGGTTGTACTTGTACAAACTTTTCCTTTCGAGTTTCCACTTAAAGTGGGGTTTCTAAGAGGGCCTTCGTTCAAATTGGGTAATGATAAAAGAATGAAAATGAATATAGTAAGGAATGAAAATAGATATAATCATTATAATTATGATGGCTGGTTAGAACGAAAAAATGATTACATTATCATCGATAGTGGTTAGTTTGTTAAAAATATTGAGAAATAAAATTTTGTTTTACATCAAATTTTAATTAGTTATATTTAATTGCTAAAAAAGAGAAAAAGATATAATAATATAATTAATTAATTAACTATATTGTAATATTATTTTAATTATTATATTGTAATTAACTAATTATATTGTAATTAATTAACTAATTATATTGTAATATTATATTAAGTAATTTATTGTAATTAATTAATTACATTTTATTTAATTATATTCTATTTTTAATTAATTGTATCGTAATATTATTTTAATTATAATATAATTCAATAATTGTATTTAATTAATTATATTTAATTGTAAAAAAATTTAAAAAAATGATGAAGGGAGTGTCACTCAGGAATGATTAACATTCCTCTCATGCTTGAGGGGTATGGAGCAATACCTGAAAATTGGATATCATACTACTATTTCTATAATAATAATATATAGAAACCACCCGTTTTTCATTCCATACCTATTGAACCCTTTAACCAAGAACTCCTTGTTGTGGCATAGCTGCTTGTTGTTGTATATCTCCAGATGGAATGTCATTATGCATAACCCCTTTATCTGCATTACAAGATTATCTTGTTTATCTACACCCTCAATAACCATCTATAGTGTTGTCCTATTCTCGGGTTCCATCCTTAAATTCTGGTGTATCTTCTGTTATACATTCATTTTGGTCACTCTTGTTCTCATCGGTAAGAATTCTATCCACTTGAATGACCAGTCCTTGGACCTCGAGAATCTATTTATGTGTTTCATACTCATCCATCTCGGGTTTCTCTTCTGTTTTGGCCTCATCCAGCCTCACAATTCTCTATAATTTCCCCTCACAATGACTTTCCCTATTGGTTGCCATGTTTTGCCTTTGGCTTGTAGGGACGATTCCAATGGTAACCATGACCTTGTCTTCCTTGAGGAAGTCTCCATATGCCAACCTTAAAATGGGGATATAATCTTTCATGTCTTTAGAAATGTTCATACTCACACATAATCTAGTGTTTCCTCAAAGTTGTGTTCTCATCCATGCATATTAGCTTTTCTAAATAACTTGCCAACAAGTTTAGACCTTTAGTGGCCTAATATTCTAGGGGAATATTGTGAATATTCACCCATAAAGGTATATCCTTTAATATGATTTTTTCTAATTCCATACCAAGTTGCCAATTAAAGGAGGAACAATGAGAGCTATGAGATGTGCCAGGGACCTTCTTCTATCACCTTTTGGGTCTCAGATTTTGAACTAAAGGCAAATATAATGTTGCCATTCCCAGTTAACATTACCTGTTGTATGCCTCATCCCTTTCAATTTCTTTGAAACCGTGCTTGTATTACAGGGAATGCAGGGCATTTATCTATAAAGAAGACTATAATTGCCGCATCCCATGTTTCTGCACCCTCCTGCAAGATGTCTAGACTTGGGGCCACAATCAACTTTCCATCTATTTCAACAGGGGGGCTATAGAAGACAGAGGATTTTGAGCTATCCCATACAACTATTTCCAAGTTTTTCTAGTTTCAACAATGGGAGGCTTATGCCCCAAAAGGGTGGGAACAAGGGTAGAGGGGTATGGGATTTTTAAGGATTTGTTTGTTGAGAATGATGGGGAATGGGAGTTAGAGGGCATGTTAGGGCTTTGGGTGGCTGGTTGTGGAGAAGAGGTAGGGGACGAAATGGAAGAGGATGATAAAGGGAGAAAATCAGACTCCATTAAGAGGCAATGGAACTCCGATGTTAGCCTTACTTGCAAATTACTCTTGATGTAAACCAAGGAAACGATTCCTTAATTCTTTATAATATTTAATTAAGGACAGGCTAATGACTTGCTTGCCATTTAATAATTACTAGCTTAAACAATCGACTTAAAGTCAATAATGAAATTCAGTTTAAAGCTTTTCAACGTTTATTATTACATACTACTGCAATAGATTCCAAGTTAGATGGAACTTTTCTGTGTCAAGTATTTAAGTGAATCGTATAAATAACGAATCATGTAGAATTACAGATTGTGATTTGCCTATTTTTAAATAAGGAATTATAAATTATAAATAAGTTAGTTTCAAGTCGGTTGTGCAACGGGGTCTTTGTCTTTAGGCTTCCAGGAAACGTTATCCTTCTTCATTCGTGTAGCTTACTTTAATATCGTTTGAAATGTCTATCCCATTGAGTTCATTATTATTTCTTGACGCTGGAATTTATAACTGTATGGGATATATAATACAATCAAATATGTATATATGACTTAATTTAACAAAAAATATATTAAATTTAGTGATGAAACTTCAATTTAATATCGCATTTAGAATTACGTCGCACTCCGTAATTGATTGGTCGTTGGAATTGTCTAGTCTGTTCGTACTTCTTTCCCGGTCCCTTCCAAAATCTTTTTCTCAGGGTATCAATTGTCGATGGTTCTTGAGACAGAGTGATGCTCCAAAGAACTTAATCGTAAATAGCGTAGTAAATTGGCGATCACATGCGTTCATGTGTCCCTTCTCTTAGCTTCCTTCATTTTTGTTGGTTTGTCAAGTAGAGCCCTACTTTGGGCATGTCTCTTAAAGATTGCATCCAACTGTTAAGACTTCGACATCTTCAAAGTTCCTGAACATTTTTAAGGCCATGAGATGGGTTTGGATGTACTAAAGTTCTATTTCCTCGTGCAAGTGATTAAAAATTTGAGGGGTAAGGTAAATGGACCGGGCAACATAAACGCAAGAGTTGATCAGAAATTGAGGAAATTAGACTCTTGCGTAAGAAGTATCTGCTTACAATACTTAATAGCTCAACTTTATCATATTCTTATGATATATTGTCAAAGTCACAATACTACATCTGTCGTAGAAATTCAAATCTAGAATGTAGCAACACCCTTAATTTCAATGGAAAGTTTCCTAAAATGAATGCAGCACTGGACTTGTCTGCAATACAAACACAGGGCACAACCCTGCTCTTCGAGAGTTCCATCATTCTAAGCATATCCTTATAGTTTTGTCTTTTAATAGTCGGGATAAGCTTGGGATGAATTGCGGCCAAATATATGATATTACGCCTTATAGGGTGACTTAGGAGTTGTTTGGTTCCATTCTTATTTTTCTGTTATAATTTCTAGTTTTTAGTTTCTATTTCTTTTGTTAGAAAAACAAAAATCTCCTTGATTGACATTTCTAATACAAAAATTGAAAAAAAAAATTTGTATGATTAAGATTTGTAATTAAAAACTAAAAACAAATATATGTTTGGTTTTATCATCCTATTTCTATTTTTATAATTATACTCCTATGTTAATAATTTTAATATAATATTTTTTAAATTAATTAATTATCATTATAGCTAATTAAAAGATATGCAAATTAATATATTTGGAATTATTTACACAATAATTGTATATAATAAAATTTTAAAAGATGTCCATCATATTATAATTCTTGAAAATATAATATTACTATCATTTATTTAAAAAAACATAAATCAATTAGAACTTATATAATCATTTCACATTTGTCTAGCAATTCCATCTCACTTCTAAGACATATCTCAAAGTTGTGTTGGAGTATTATTATACTCTACTTCAAAATTGTATCTTTATTTTCACTTTCCCTAATTTATTCTTCATTTTCAACACAATTGTCAAATAATTCATTGCTTTGTCCATATATTCTAATATAATTGTTTATAACACAACAAGCAATAATGATGTATTTTTATTTATTCATAATATAACTCAATATGTTTTTAAGTATAGAGAGTCTTGCTTTTAGAATGCTAAAGCATCTTTCAATAATATTTTTTTAATGAAGAATGCTTGTAGTTAAACAATTCTTGTGGACCTTGAGCTCTTCCTTTTCCTCTATAATCTCACAAATGATATCTCTCAATTCGAAATGGTGAAAGAAATCTAGGCATATTGGTGTAGCCTGAATCAACCAAATGGAACTTACCTAATATATAAAGAACATAATATTAAAAAAGAAATTAAAAATGAATCATAATTACTATATTTATTTAAAATAATATAATACCTTATGGAGATATAGGAAATTAATTTGCTAGATTTGTTACTGTTTCTAGAAGGACTTGAGAGTCATTTGCAATACTTTACCATCCAGCCATTACATATGTAAAATGCATGTCAACTGAGCAACAACATATAATATTTTGGGTTGGATTAATTCTTTTACCCTTGTATGGTATTTGTTTATCAATACATGTGCATCAATATGTGTACAATCTATTGCTCCTATATAATCCTAAAAAGTAAAATATATATTAAAATAATTATTAGTCATAAGGACATAATTAAAATAGTAATTAAATATACGAATGTATTTGAAAATATGGGAATTATGTTAAATATCAGGAGGTGTATTACTAAAGGATGATGAAGTAGTGAATTTTTTTGCAAGACGTCTAGGTCGAAATTTGATAGCATTCTAAATTGACTTTTGTTGTCTCACTATGCCTATAGTAATAAAAAAAATTGCTACTTATTCCTCCACAGTTAAATGTCTGGTTGCTTTTAAGCCTTAAACTCTCCAACTCATTACATAAGCTCAAGAAGATTATCTTTCTCATTCTTAAGTTTTCATAAATCCTTGTAGGATTCCCATTCAAAATTTCTAATATCTAATCATGATTTGGTAGAGAAAAAGTTTTACATGATTGTTTTTCTAAGTAAAAATATTTGTTCTCTCCCCCAACTAAAGAAATAATAATTACCTTCTTGAGTTCATCATTAGAATCTGATTCGAAATCTGATTCGAAATCCATATATCTACAATGCTAACATTAAATAATCAATAAAGTATTCAATTAAAAGGTTTAATCAAATATAGACAAAATATTCATACAAAATATAGACTTAACACTAAGTCAGACATTCATACAAAACACAAACTTAAAGTGTTCAAAATATGAAATAATGCTTAATATAAAAGTGTTAAATTAATAAGAATTTGATATGTAATAACGTGAAAATATAACTAAAGTGACACAATCCAATCCAACTTCCTTGTATCTATCATCTTTATGAAAATATCCCTATAAAATGAAGAATTATGTAAAGCTTTCATAGCTTTTCCATATTGCATACCGTCAACACCCAATTCATCTAAGGAATTCATACATTCCATCATTACGTTAGATTCTTGAGATATATTCTCTGTAGTACTGGATAATGTTTCACTCAGTTTTTTCTCAAGTAAATCATTCTTCCGTTTTGATTTTTCACCAATTATAAGCAAAACCTCTTTTACAATGTTGGAATATGTCTTCTTTGCCTTCTTATTCTTAGGAGATTTCTTTCTCTTAGATGGGGAACTTATAGCTTGATCTTCTTTTTCATTATATGAGCAAGCTTTTTCAACATCTTTTTATATTCCTCTTCTATACTATTATATGGAGATTTAGTTGATAGATGTGCATGCACATGAATTGCAATAGGATCTCCAAAAATATGACTCAAATATGAAAGCTCCTTATATCCTTTTTTTTGTGTGAGCCATTTATGCACTTATAGTGAAGAAAAAGAAACATTAGAATAAATATTATGTAATATGATATATTAATAAAACAAGGACATATTTTACCTTAAATATATTTTCTCAACATTCATTTGTAGCATTAACTTCACCAGTAAAGGAGATGTAATTGATTTTTTTTTTCTTTAAGTAAGTTCTTGAAATTCTTCAATATAGCCCTTAATCCATTATACTTATTCTTCAATTTAATATCAGTATACTCCTTATTGAATTTTGTTTGAGCGCCCCCCCCCCCCCCTCCTAAAATTCTTCCAACTAGATTTAGAAAAAGTAGTAGTCATTCAATTTCCCTTCTCTTTTTCAACCATCGAGGAGATTGAATACATCCCTATGGTATCATTCCATACTCATGTTTTTCATTTATTTCTACACAATCATTGCTATTGTTCAAAACTTCCATCACTAAATGTAATCATAAATAAGTGACATCAATCACAACAATTCTTACAAATTATTAAATGCTAAACATGGTTCAAAATAAACATGAGACAATGATATTAAATGTTAAATTGCATACAAGTGCATGGAAATGATGGAATAAAAATAAAGGTGTAATTTGATTTTATAGCATAAAAATAAAGGTGATATTTAAGTAAGGTCATAATATATGCATGTCATGCTTATATATGTGTTTTTAACAAATTAAAACATTATATAGATCACTATAACTTTTTAAAAAATTACTAAAATAAAATCTTGAGTTGACAAAGAATAATTCCACTCATAACGTTGAAAATTACTTCAATAACACCAAAGACAATTTGGGGTTCTGAAATCACACTAGAGAGTATGAGACAACAGCTAGAAAATCACCTAAAGAAGAAAAACCCATCAGAGTCAATGATGGATAAAGGAGATAAGATTAAGAGGACCTGATTGGTAAATTTGTCAACATCTGATTTGAACAATTGTTTAGTTTGAAAGGACCTCCTCTAACTTGTTATTTAAAAAATCAAAAGTCGTACATATAGTACACATCTACGTTATTTCTTTGGTTTTATAGACAGGGAGATAAAAGGAGAGGAAGTTGTTGTACCAAAGGATCTAGTGCCCATCTCTAAACTTTCTATGTTTTTTTAAGAATCCATATATAGAAGTTCCAATATTTCACTCAATGCTAACTTTCTCTGTATAGATTTTATATATTTACTATTAACTCAGTGAGAAAGAAAAAGTCTTTTTGTTTATGTATATTGTCACGATCATTGGATGTATGTGAAACCCAGATGGTAAAGTTTTGTGATCTGTTGTATATAGAAAAGTGAAAGAAAAGAGGATAAGAGAGGGATGATACAGTAACTGGCGGATATGTATACTATACATGTTCTATAATATATTATGAAGGACAAAAACAACAACTTTTGAATAAAGTAGACAAACTAGAATGGTGAGTTTAATAGATGCCAAAATCATGAATACATCTACTATTATATGGACTTGAACATTTTAACAATATCTTTTAGATGAAAACATCCGTCTTACAATTTTTAAATATAAAGTTGTGATGTCTAAAACATCAATCTTAAGATTCTTAAATATAAAGTTATAGTGTCCAGATCATCAATGCTGTCTAACTATTCAGTGATTAAAGACTATTTCATAGTGATACAAAAGAAAAGAATTACTAAAATTCATGCCCTATCTTTCAAGGAAAGAAGTCACACCAGAACAAAAAGGTAATGTACATGGAGCTTTATCGAGTTATCGACCAGAGCTTGAGAAAGGCTAAGTTGTAAATGGTTGATATGCTTATCATGATCTACTATACATAGAAAAGTGAAAGGAAACATAATAATAGAGATATGCAGTAGTAACATGTGCATGATTCTGTAGCATAATTAAAACTATATTCTTTAATTCACTTGTTGTTGGCGATGAAGGTGTTAGTTTATTCTTAGCTTTTAACATAAGTAATGGCAACAGTAAATCAAACAACAGATATGGACAAAACCTAGAGAAGTTGAAGCTAACAATAGTTACAAAAAATAACTTGGAGAAATCGCAACACCCCTAAAGACGAAGTCGGCACTCAGTGAGAGAAACCAATATGATTTTTTTGTGAAACAAAAAATTGTTTTAAAAATACACAAAATTTTGTTTTAAAAATAGACAAAAACCTGATTTTTACATTTTCGTAAAATAGCTGTCATTTTCTTATTTTAAAAAAATGAAAACATATTTTGACTTTTGTTTCTAATTTTAAAAAACAACAATAAAAAATAAAAAATAAACAAACAACCCCTTAATTGATAAGGAGGACTCTACAAATAGTATCTAATACCTTAGGTCTTGAATACGAAATTCTAGACTTCTCCTAAGACTTCTTGCTAGAAGTGTAAGTTCATTTTGATGTTGAGTCACTACTTCACCTTTAAATAGTTGGTTCCTAAGAAATTTTACAATTTAGTAACTACAAGTCCAAAAAATATAACTTAGAGAAGGTTATATTTTATTAGGTTCGAATCATAACTTCCACAACATCTATTACTCTTAAGAAACTTAATCATAAAACTAAATAATCAAACAATCTAGATGACATGATAATAAAATGAAACCCC
>JAOSBN010000007.1:25811940-25839579 GCA_027563595.1 Erythroxylum suave
CAGTTGACCTTATACGTGTACATAGGTATGAGGGTTTCAGATTAAGTAGTTGGGTTCCGGATATGGGCCCCAACAAAAAGGACCAGGATTGAAAAGAAGGACGGAAGACAATCTTTTTTTCTTTGTAGAATTAAATATCTAAAATCTAAATTCTTATAAGAATATTCAACAAAATTCTAAAATATATAATATTCATACTTTTATATATATTTTTAAAGTTATGTTCTTATAAGTTATTTTACTCATAAACAACTAATACTAAACTAATTTTACCGAACAGCTAATGTAATCCAATGGTCTTATTAGTTGATATTAGTCAGCTATTAGTTAACAATTAATAGAATCAACTAATAGCTAATGCAATCAGCTGATTGTCAAACAGGACCATATTCTTTCTTTTCAAAACATTCTTCAGACATGAAGATATATGCATTATAGTGCTTCTCTCTATGTGCTAGTAATACCTTCACTGAGTCTCCTAGGGGTAACTAATAGGGAATCTATGTCAAAAGCCCATGATACATTTCACCTTTCGAAAATTTGACAAATGAAAATGTTTTCAGTTCAATGATGTGGTTGTTAGTCTGTAAAGACAGCATTTTGATCTGTATGATGAACTGGGTCTTGACAATTTGAACCTTATTTCTGTCAACAATTACTAAGTGATGATAATTAACATGTTTGGCTAAAGTGAAAACATAAATGTATGTATTATGTTTGTTGCTTGGGTTTGTTCCATCCTTGACCCTCTTCTCTATGTTTTAAGGCCCCTTTCAATTTTCTCATGTAGATTAATTATCACAGGGATCTTTTTAAGCATGGGGGAACTAGTCAAAGTCCTCATATGACACTTTAGTTTTTATTTGCCAAAACTTAACTCATCTTTCTTCCATAATCTTTAAACTACTTTTTCTTAAGTTTCGTAAAGCATCATTCACACTGGTACTTTCCATAGATTCAATTCACAAATATGTGCACAATTCAATAAAAATAATTAGATAAAAAGAGAGATACAAAGCCAATTTTTACTGTTAAATAAAAATACAAGGACTTGGGCAACTTCTAATTTGAAACATTCTACAATAAAAACTAAAAAATTCTTTATTTAAAACTCTTGCAAAGTTCTAAAAATTCTTTTACGGTTGATTGAATACACAATACTTTACACAAAATAAACAATATGAAAAGAAATGCCTTCCTCTATAATGGAAAGTTACACCTTTATGCCTACTAGTTCTCTTTGATTGTGGAGAATATAGTCTTGAAAAATGTTCGCTCTTTTTCCCATCATTGCCCCACTTTACATAATCTTAAGAAGTGATCTCACTTTTTTTAACCCAATACTTTATGTTCTTGTCATATGATTGTTATGTTCCCAAAGCTCTATAAAAGATACAACCGGTTCAGTAATGGGAAGTTCAAAAGAAGCAGTAGTTAGTCCACCTGAATTAATCGTCTTTGGACTTTATTTTATTGTATTTATTTTTAGTTGTCATTTTTATCATGTTAGTTCCTATGTTTTAGCAAGTAGTGGAGTAATATTGTTGTTTGGTTACGAAGTCCAAGTTAGTTGTTTTTTAGCAAGTAGTCGGTAGCAGTTATTGTGTGTTATATAGTTGTCAGTTGTGTTTTGCTAAAAGCTTTATGAAGCCAAGTCTGTACAGAGGCATATAATTTAGTAAAAAAAATTCTCAAACTTGAATTTCACTCAAACAAGGTCCTTCGGTTCCCTTTATGAGCTGGTAATCATAGGAAAACATAAGAAAAATTCATCATTCCCGATAAGTCAACCCCTAACCAGATCTTATCGTAACATTTTCGTATCAGAGCAGGGGGTTATGGAGGATTCTATTTAGTACCAATTAGAGCAAATTCTTAAAATGCTACAGGAAGAGATAGAGGTAAACTAAGTAAGAGATGCCAAACTTGAAGAATTTTCAAAGGAATTAGTGGCTTTAAAACTAGAGGTTTCGATGGTGGGAGAGAGGAGCAGAAGTCCAGGAAAAGAAATAACTGGAGAAGAGAGTTCTGGCACCAAAGCAATGACAGAAGGGCAATTAATGGGGAAAATAACGACGTTATGTTTCCCCAAATATGGAGGACAAAAAGATCCTTTGGGATGGCTTAACAGGTGTGAATATTTTTTCTGTCACCAACACACTAAAGAAGAAGCAAATTGGAACTCATCTCATTCCACTTGGAAGGCGACGCATAGATTTGGTATATGCAACCTGAAGAAGATAACCCCGATTTTTCTTGGGATAAGTTCAAACGATAGTGTAATTTGAGGTTTGGACCGCCTGTTCGTAGTAGAAAATTGGGCGCCTTAGCCAAGTTGAACCAAACTGGTACAATGATTGATTATTGTAGAGCAATTGAATAGTTGGTCTCTCGAGCAGGAGCTTTAACTCTATGGCAAAAATGGAGATTTTTATTAGTGGTTTAAAGGACCATATTGCCATGGATGTGGAATTGTAGCGTCCCAATGAACTGGCTTCAGCCATGAGTTTGATGCGGCCCTATGAATGCTCAATCTACCAAAATCTCTAAATTTCAATGATCCAAATTGCCAGAATTGACTATTGCAACATGCCCACGATCCTGCACTATTCGTAGATTAACCCTGGTTGAAATGGAGGAATGAAGAAAAAAGGGTCTTTGTTTTAACCATGATGACTTATGTGTGAGGGGTCATCAATGCAAACACTTGTTTTGGATAGAATTTTCAAAAGTTGATGAAAATAGTTTCGATCAATGCTTCGAGGGAGAGTAACCTCCATTAATGCAATCATAGGAGAGAATGGGCCTCAAACAATGAAGATGAAGGGCAGTTTCAATGGAAAATTGGTGACAACTGGAGTTCATTATGATAGTACCCTTACTTTCATCGATACGTCGATGATTGAAAAATGTGGCTTGACTATAGAAGCAGCAACGGAGGTAGAGCAAGGGTTGCAAGTGGGGATATGATTGATTTCCTGGGAAATGTTAAAATGGTATCTATTATATTAAATAATATTACTGTGCAAATGAATCCATGGGTTCTTACTCTAAGTAGGGTGGACATTGTTCTTAGGGTTAATTGGCTAAAAACTTTTGGACCTATATTATGGCACTTTTGTGAATTATGGATGACATTTAAGGTAGGAACTGATCCTGTTACACTTTACGGGCTCCAAAATAAAAACCCATTTAACATATGGGAACTAAAGGCAATCTCCATGAACGGAAGCAGTGATCAACACATTCAAACACTCCTCTCAGAATTTACTAGTGTATTTCACAAACCACAAGGGCTACCACCCAGTCGTCGTTGTGATCACCGAATTCTGTTATAACCAGAAGTGAAGCCAGACATTGTGCGCCCATATCATTATCCATATGCCTAAAAGGGAGAGATTGAGAAACGGTGTACTAAGATGTTACAACAAGGTATTATCAGGTCGAGTAATTCTCCCTACTATTCTCTGGTGATCTTGGTTCCAAAGGTAGATGGTTCTTGGAGGATGTGCGTTGATTATTGGGAGTTAAATGCCAAAATGATAGAAGATAATTTCTCAATTTTGGTGATGGATGAATTGTTGGAAGAATTACACGGTTCCAAATACTTCACTAAATTGGATTTGGTTTTTGGGTATCACCAAGTTCAAATGTGGGAGCCTGATGTCAAAAAAACAGTTTTCATACTCACCATGGGTTTACAAATGTGTCTTCTACATCTCAAGCTCTAATGAATGAGGTATTTGCTCCTTTTCTTCACAAATTTGTCTTGGTATTCTTTGATGACATTCTTATGTATAGCAAAATAATGATTGAGCACATTGGCCATTTTCGCTTGATTTTCTGGCTATTGGAAAAAAAGCAGTTGTTTCTAAAAAATCTAAATGCTCATTTGGTCAGTTGCAAGTTTCTTATTTGGGGCATATAATTTCGAGTAAAGGAGTAATGACAGACCCTTCCAAAATTGAAGTTATGAAAGCATGGACGAAACCATCCACTATCATGACTTCCTTGATTTGACAGGTTATTATCGTAAATTTGTGCAACATTACAGTCTTGTAGTCACTCCATTGATAGCCATGCTCTGACAAAGTTCCTTCAAATGGACAACAGATGTGACGGAAGCCTTCAATTGGTTAAAGACAGCCATGACATCCACACCTGTGTTAGCACTTCCTGATTTCTCTAGAGAATTTTCAATCGAATGTGATGCTTGTGATATTGAAATCGGGGCTATCTTGTTGTGGGAAAATCACCAAGTTGCTTTCTTTAATCTGGGTTTGGTTGAACATCATTGCAGCCTTCCAATTTACGAAAAGGAATTAATTGGGTTAGTACAGGCCATTAAACCCTGGAGAGCTTACCTCTGGAGAACACATTTTTTAGTCAATATTGATCATTATAGTCTCAAGTTTTTGCTCAAACAAAGATTGCTTACCCCTCCTCAATAACATTGAGTTAGCAAAATTCTGGGATACAATTTCTCGGTAGAGTATAAGTTTTGGAAAAATAATGTTGTAGAAGATGCTTTGTCTCAGCGAGACGAAGATAGTAAGGAGCTGATGGCAGTGTCTATGTCACAATTAAATTTATTTGATGCAATCTGAATTGAGCGGCAAAATTCAACAAAAGTTCAGAAATCTCGATTAAACGGTGATCGGGTATTTGTATGTTAAAAATGGCTTGCTTATGTACAAGAATCGAGTTTTTGTGCCCTTTAATTCATCTACTAAGGCCTCGATTTTATCTGGAGTTCATTGCCAAGGGCATGAAGGGACTAAAAATAACTATTCTGGATTACTAAAGATTTTCATTGGAAACGTATTAAAAAAGATTTCTGAAATTTCATTAAATCTTATGGGGTTTGCCAATGCCACAAAATAGAGAATCTCCACGCAGCAGGGCTGTTTCAACCTCTACCTATACCATCTCTAATTTGGGTAGATGTCTCGATGGTTTTAATTGAAGGATTCTAGACTTCAATTGGTAAAAATGTCATTCTTTTTCTGGTTGATAGATTATCGAAATATTGTCTTTTACTACCAATTTCTCATCCCTATTATGTTGTTAGTGTGGCCAAAGTATTTTTTGATAATGTGGTCAAATTGTATGGATTACCCAAATCAATTGTTACTGACCATGATGTAACTTTCAATAGTGCATTCTGGCAAGAATTATTTAGGCATAGTAAGATACAGCTGGTTCATTCATAGGAAGTTCAAATGAAGCGACAGTTAGTCCACCTGAATTAATTATCTTCGAACTTTATTTTATTATATTTAATTTTAGTTGTAATTTTTATCATATCAGTTCCTGTGTTTTAGCAAGTAATGGAGTAATAGTGTTATTCAATTACGAAGTCCAATTCAGTTCTTATTTTTTAGCAAGTAGTGGGTAGTAGTTGTTGTCTGTTACGTAGTTGTTAGTTATGTTTCGCTAAAGGCTTTATTAAGCCAAGTCTATATAAAGGCATATTATTTAGTAAAAAAAATTCTCAAACTTTAGTTTCACTCAAGCAAGGTCCTCCGGTTCCTTTTACGGGTTGGTAATCTGATAGGTAATGCTATAGAGATTGTATTATTTATGAGTGTAATAGAGATATGTAGGAGTAGCTCCCCTCATGGAAAAATATCTTAGCCTAAACACTCTTTTACAATTGTAAAAAGCTCCCTCCCTCTCCCATAGTTCCACTCTATATTCCTTCTTACACAATCTCTCTCCTTAACCACCTATAACAAACTCATAACAACCTACCTATGTGGCAAGTTTTCCCTTCCCCATCTTGCCCCTACGAATATAGGTTTTAATAGACTTAGGCTGCTTAGGTAATATGTGCTAATCACTAGGAGAAGTACTAACATCGGTAACAATTCCCTTCTACTTAATAGGCACCTTATCCTTAAGCTGGTAGAAGGAAATGGCCCTTTGATGAATTTTACATCCTACCAAGTTGCTTACTCTGCTGATTTAGCATTCCAACGAAGGAACCACTGTTGAATATTTCTACCTTTGGACTTAGTCATGTGTAAGGCTAAGACTGCTTAGTGTCCATCTCTAACCCTTGAGGAAGACTATGCTCAACATGATGATCACCCACGGTCCTCGTTAGTTGGGAGATATGGAAAATCAGATGTACCTTGGATTTACGTGGGAGCTATAGTTTATGAGCAACCTATCCCACCTTTCTAATGATCTTGAATGGACCATAATATCTTGCTGAAAGCTTGAGACAAATCCTCCTTGCAATAGTGAGCTGTTTATGTGGTCTTAGCTAAACAAAGACCAAGTCTCCCTCTTAAAACTTCTTCTCCCTCCTATAAACATTTGTGAATTTCTTCAACATAGATTGTTCTCGTAATAGGTTATGTTTGAGTTGGTGTAAGGCTTCATCTCTATCAACCAAAGCTAGTGCCACTGATTCCACTTGAGTTTCTCCTTGGGAAAAATACGGCAAGGATGGTGGAAGGTGACCATAGACGACTTCGAAAGGAGTGTTCTTGGTTAAGACATGATAGTTAGTGTTATACCAATATTCAGCCCAAGACAACCAATAAGATCAATTTTTAGGTTGTTTGGTAGTGAAACAACAAAGGTAGGTTTCTAGACACCTATTAACCACTTCCGTTTGTCTGTCTGTTTGGGTGTGATGGGAGAAATCATATTCAATATTGTCCTTTGTAGTTTGAATAACTCTTTCCATACTAGTGAAGAGTGGGTCTCTATCTCTCAATATGGAGATAGGAATACCATGCAATTTCAACACATCTCGGGTAAATACTTCAACACTGTTTTAGCCATGAAAGGATGCTTGATGAGTAAAAAGTAAGCATACTTTTATAGACGATCTACTACCACCATTTTGACTTTGTAACCATGGGACTTTGGGACATTCCATATAAAGTCCATTGAGACTTCATCCTAATTAAGCTTAGGAATAGGTAGGGGTTGTAAGGGTTTAGCTGGAGACATTACTATGTATTTATTTGTTTTGCATATGACATATTCATGACTAAACTTATATATTGACGACTTCATCCCTAGCCAAAGCAATCCATTAGCCATCATGACACTCTTGCATATGACATATTCACGAATAAACTTCTTATATTAGGACAACATCCAAACCTCTTCTTGAAGCGTCAAACTCAATGGAAAATTCCTTGGAGAAATCGGGTAAAGCTAGGACCGATTGTGTAGTCATTCTCCTCTTTAACTCCTCAAAAGTTTCTTGGGCCTCTATCCCCCAACTGAAACCGTGTTTCTTGGTATGTTCAGTAAGTGGTTTGACAATTTTACCATAATCTTGGACAAATTTTCTGTAGTACGCGGTAAGACCAAGGAACCCTTTTATCCCCTTTACATTCTTAAGAATAGGCCACTTTAAAATTTTTTTGATCTTCGATAGATCCATAGCTATCCCTTCATATGAGATAACATGGCCTAGATACTCTGCAGATTGCTATTTGAAAATACACTTCCTTCTATTAGCAAAAAATTAATTATCCGGTAAGAGTTGCAACACCCAACCCAAATGTTGTATATGTTGATTGCAATATGAACTGTAAACCAAAATGTCATCAAAGAAAATTAAAACGAACTTATGTAATAAAGGTTTAAATATTGAGTTCATGGTGGATTGGAATGTAGCGGGTGCATCCATGAGTCTGAAAGGCATCACTAGGTACTTGTAATGCCCTTTATGAGTCTGGAACCTCGTTTTATAGACATCCTCTTCTCTAACCCTGATTTGATGAAAGCCCGTCCTTAAATCAACTGTGAAAAATATTTACCCCTATGTAATTCCTCTACCAACTTATCTGCTACTAGAATAGGAAACTTGTTGGGCACTGTGAGCTTATTTAGAGCTCGATAGTCAATGCACATCTGCTATGTCCTATCCTTCTTTTCGATAAGGATCACGGGACTTTAGAAAGGGCTGATACTGGGCCTAATGGCCCTAGTTTCTAGCAAATCTCAAATTTGCCTCTCAATTTCATTATTGTGAAATGTCCATATCTATAGGGACGAATGTTCACAGGTTTTTCCCCTTCCTTCAAGTTGATTGCATAGTCATTAGCCCTTATAGGTGGCAACTCCTTTGTCTATTGAAAAACCGACTCAAACCTAGAAAGAAAAGCTTGCAAATCCTCTTGTTACCTGCATTTAGGGTTACCATTTCTTTAGATATGGATTCACTGATTCCTAAAGACCACAACAACCTATCTACTTCCACTTCTTGGCATTTTAGTATTTATTGTAGAGTATGAGGAGAAGAATCTTGCATGTTAATTCCCTGTAAAGAAACCTCTGCACCCCTTTGGTCGAAGGACATATACATTTTCTTCCAATCAACCTTCACCACTCCTAATGTCTCTAGCCATGCAATGCTTAGTATTAAATTAGGTCCCCAATATCAAAGACGTATTCATTTACACTAAAATCTACCCTATTCATCTCCAGTTTTATCTCCTTGCTAATTCCTAATGAGAAGGACTGATGTCCATCTCCCAATCTTACTCTGAAAGTCCTATTAGGAGTAATGGAGATTCACATGATTTAAACCAACTTGCTGGACATAAAATTATGACCAGCTCCACTATCTATATCATTAAGATAGGTATTTCATTGAGCTTACCCATCAAGACCATGGACTTCGTGGGTAAGGATTAGACCTTCCTTATTTCCCTGAATTCAATCGAATTGCACACTAACTCCCAATCTTCTTGTTGCTCTTCTATCATTGTTGTTTACTTATTATTCATCTTATTATCATCTTCATCTCCTTTCCAAATAATTAACTTGTATTCCTTGTTTGGACATCGATGAAGTGGACTGAAAGTTTGACCATATTTAAAACGCAACCCCTTGTCCTTTCTCTCCATAAGTTATTCATAGGATAAGTTCCTTGTCCCCTTCTATTTTGGACCACCCTGCTGATTACCACCATCTATTATGGTACTCGGGGCTACTTAGGCAACTCTCTCCCTTCACTACTAGTGCTTACAGCTATACTACTTGTCTGGCCCAAACGTTGGATATTAGAAATACCCAGCCAAAACCTAGAACCTGAAGGAAAGTTTCCAAGCTTGTTCTTCAACTCACCAAGTCGTAGTACTCCTTCTCTGATCAACTCCCTCTCTACCTTTTGTGCGATAGAAAGAAGCCGAGCTCAAGTCGACGGGTCCCGAGTTCAGACCTTATTCCTAATTTCTTTATGTAGCCCACCAGAATATAGCTCATGTACCATTCTTAGGGAAAATGGGCTATTTGCGAAGCCACTCTCTCAATTTGTCCATATATCCATCCACTGTTCCAAGCTGCGCCACCGAATTAAGTTGCTTATTTCGGTCACCTTCATTCTTTCTCCTGTATCAGTCAAACAAGGAATGCTTGAATTGCTTCCAAGTCATGTAAGGATCGAACTCATGTGGAGTCATGAACTAATACAATGTACTTCCTTCCATACAAATTTGAACCATCGATAAATAAAGTTTGGGAGGAATTTCGTGGATTATGAAATATTATTTAGTTCACATAACCTATGTTAATGGATATTTTCCATGGAATGCAAGAAGGTTGACCTAACATACTATGTTTCTGTACTCTTCCCATGCACACTTTGTAGCAGTTGAAGAGGTGCGATCATCCTGTCGGTCTTATAAGCCACTTACAAGTTTGTCACCACTAGCAGAAGAGGATGCGTGGTGGGGAAGCACTAGTGGTCCTTCTCCTTCTTCTCCCACACTCTATTTTTATAGGTTTTTAGCCGTAGAAGTTTGAAATCCTTCTCTTAACTCTAACTGTAGAAGATTTTGGGATTTGGCTAGTGACTCAGTGCTAGCCATCAAGGATCTAAGTTATGTTCTTAGGTCCTTTAACGTGGCATCATGTGACTTAACCATTGCATCTTGGGCTAAGAGGGATGATTCTTGCCTTCGAAGAGATGCTTCTATCGTAGAAATTCTAGCCTCCATTAAAGTTTGCATATAATCTCTACCCACCTGGTCTTCTCAATGAAAGCACCAAATGATAGGTAATGCTATAGAGATTGTATTATTTATGAGTGTAATAGAGATATACAGGAGTAGCTCCCCTTCTGGAAAAATATCTAAGCTTAAACAATACTTTACAATCGTAAAAAACTCCCTCCCTTTCCTATAGTTTCACTTTATATTCCTTCTTACACAATCTCTCTCCTTAACCACCTATAACAAACTCATAACAAGTAAACTATGTGGTAGGTTTTCCCTTCCCCAACTTACCCCTACAAATATAGTTTTTAATGGGCTTAAGTTGCTTAAGTAGTATGGGTTGATCACTAGGAGAAATATTGACATTGCTAACATAATCATATGCAAACATAAGAAAACTTCATCGTTGCTAACAAGTCGACCCCTAGCTAGATCCTATCACAATAGTGATCCTATGTCATTATCTTTTGAATGATCAAGTGCTTTGTTGAATCTTTGATTAGATATCTTGAGCCCTCTTAGTTAATGAACTATTCACATACACTCAGAACATAGTCACATTACTCTATGACAAAATATATTACCAATATGAGTTAATTTGTATAAAACCTTAGCACGATTTTCATATTTGTAAACTTTCTCATTGAAGTCTTGTGCCTTCATGAGTGCTTGAACTTATCATTGTCAATGTCACATATGAATTTCATTCATTGTCGAAAATTTTCTCCAATGTGCATTTACACATGACAACTCTAACTTACTCTTAGGATTTCGTCTATATCAACCATAGTTGTTGCCTATTTGTAAGACTTTTCCTTATCAAATATTGATCAAAGCTTAACAACACCTATATGTTTCTACCTTCTAAATTTAAGGGTCTAACAAAAGTCCTTTCTATCTTCTACATTTAGGGGTCTAACAAAAGCCCTTAATTAATTTTGTTGTTAGGTATGTGCTGAGGAGAGCTTTCTTCACATCTAACCCATTTTAGGTAGTTAAAAGAGTTACCAATTATGCCTTTTAGTAACATTACTCTCGCTTCTTTCCATTATGTCAATAAAACAAATGTTTTTTTATTATTTAAAAAGTTAAATGAAAATAGTCACTTCTTCTTTTCCATAATACATAAGAAGCGCAAAGTCTTTAGGCATTCATGGTAGTTGTGCTCAAGGTAAATTAGCCATCTCGTGGGTATTGTTCATTGATCCAATCAACCTTCATCTCTAGTTTAGTGTGCATTTGTGCATTTGCCACATTGTCATATTGCTTTTTGACTTCATATGACATTCTCCTTGGAACTTACTAATTTATTTCCATTTGGCTGAAGATTATGTATTTGGTAACCATAAATTTAGGGGAAATGCTCAGTCTATTACCAAAAGTCAATAGATCCATCACACTTCCTTTTTATGGGACTACAAAGCCAGAAACATGGCTTACTTGAAGCTCCCCAAACGGGCTTCTAAATATCAACTAGTAACTAAATATGTTTCCTTAATGTTTACCTTGTTTTAGTTATTGTTTGTCAAACCAATGCATGCGGTAATTAACAAATTACATCTACCAATTCAAAGACCCTGTGTATCTACAACATGGGTGTTCCATCGTATATCCTACACTATCATTTTGATACAGTTATAGTGTAGCTAAGATACATTGGCAAAAATAAAGCTCACTAGATTTAAGTATCAACTTAACGGAGAGATGACAGACTTGATACACATCTTGACATAGTCATTTTCGAGGACTCATAATGTGCCTGGACTTTGTGAACGAATCTTTAAAATAGGCCTTGCCTTGATAACTCCTGCTGTTATATACGTATGTATATATAATTATGTTAATTGTGCTCTCTATTTCTGGTATAGGGAAGGAACCATTTGGATTTCATATGCCGTATGAAGGAGTATATGTTACGAACATTCTTCATCAAGAGAACTATGGAGGTAGCCAAAAATCATTTTTCTCTACAAATTGCACAATTAGAAGATATTCAACCCCTATCAGATACTAAATTCAGTCCATCCTCCAAACAATTGACTGAGTAGGAATTGAATGATGCTCTTGTTATGGTATAGTTTTCTTCTTTCACATTTCAGGGTGACTAATGAAAGTTCATGACTTTAAAAAAGAACACTCCATATATAAAAATTTATTAATTCAGAGATCAATTGTTTTATATTAAGCTAAAAAAGTATGGCTTAATTGTTGTCTATATGAAGGTAGAAGGAAGACTGCGTCGAAGTTAGAAACAACAGGAAGAAAAAAAAAGATGGTAGTTATGGACAATCTGTCCACAGCTATAAATGCATATAAGAGGTTTATAAATAGGCATTCTTAAATGATTGTATAATCATCCATTCTCTTAAAAATCCTTAGTTGCCTTAGATAGTGTTTCTCTTATTTTGTAAGAGAGTTAAGTGTTTCTTTTCGTAAAATAGAGAGATGTTGTAACTACTATTTTTTATAGTGAAGTTTCTTCTTCTTGTCTGTCATTTTTACCTTAATTTATTTGGAGGTTTTCTATGTAAAATTTGTATGTTCATTACTATTCCTTCAATTCTATTTAGCTGGGACTCTAATTTGGTCGATTTTCTCAACATGTGGTATTATAGCGTGGTGAGAAAATTACGAAGAATTTTTTCGCGCAATTAGTTCGAAGTTTGGTGAGCACAGTGAAAGTTGGTCAATAGTAAAATAGTAACCACAAAAAATGACAATTGTTCATGCATTTATTTTTGAATTAAAAAATGTGCAATCACTGTAACTGAACTGTAACTGGATACTATTCACATATACAGTATTATTCATGTATATGGTATGATTCACATATAGTACTATTCATATATACAGGTATGATACTATTTATACGTACAAGGATGGTACAATTAATACATATGGGTACTATTCAAGTAAAATAATGAGAGTAAAGTTCTATTTATGATAGAAGCAATGATGAAAAAATTTTGAACTGAGAAGTTCAATAGGAGTAATTTCTTATTGTGGATGTTGGAAATTAAGGCTATCTTAAGAAAAGATAACTGGTTAGCGATCATCAGTGACAGGTTAGCAACATTCATAGATGACAGCAATGCAGGAAGAAATTGAAGCTCTTCATAAGAATATGACTTGGGAGCTTGTTCCACAACCATATGGAAGAAAGCCTATTAGAAATAAATGAGTTTTCAAGATTAATTGAAATGACGAAGATCTGGTGGAGAGATATCAAGCAAGATTAAGCTAATTTCTACCCCATTTCTAGTTAATTTCAAGTTATCATCTAAAATGAGTCCTAGAAATGAAGAAGAGAAGATAGAGATTTCTTAAGTACCGTATGCATCATTAGTGGGAAATTTAATGTTTGCTATGATTTGTATAAGACCAGATATTGCACATGCAGTAAAAGTAGTTAGTCGATACATGGCAAATCCTAGTAGAGAGCATTGAAATTTTGTAAAGAGGATCCTCAGATACATCAAAGGAACCTTAGATTTTCCATTATGTTATGAAGGATTGCATTTTATTGCCAATGGATATGTTGATTCATATTATGTAGGTGATTTTAACAAAAGGAAATGAACTATATGTTATACGTTTAAACTTATTGTTGGAATTGTAAAAAGGGGTCAAAACTGTATTCAATTATTGCTACTTTGACAACATAAATAGAATATGTAGCAGCTACATAAGTCACTAAAGTAGTAGTATGGTTGAAAATGCTCTTAGAAGAACTCAAGCATAAACAAGAGAAAATTTCTTTGTTTTGTGATAGTTAGAATTCCTTGCCAGCCTTGCATCTGGCAAGGAATGCAACATTTCATTTAGAGACCAAACACGTACGAGTACAATATCAGTTTGTTCGTGAAAAAGTTAAAGAATGAGTTGTATATATGCAAAGGATTCATACCAAAGATAACTTAGCAAATTTAATGACAAAGTCAATCAGTACTAATAAGTTTATTTGATGTCAATCCTCTTATAGCCTAATGAAGGCATAAGCAACATGGAAATGGCAAGAAGATGAATGGTGTGAAGAATTGATTGACTTTCAGTCAAATCTTCAAGTGTGAGATTGTTATTGCTGATTTAGAAAAGTAAACAATGGAAGGAAGAAATTTGCATATGGACAATTGTTCACATGCAGGTAGAAGGAATATTGCACCAAAGTCAGAAATAAAAGGAAGAAAAAAAAGAAGATGGCAATTGTGGACAATCTGTCCACAACTATAAACGAGACTAGGAGGCTTATAAATAGGCCTTCCCAGGTGATTGTATAATCATCCCTTCCTATAAAAATCCTTAATCCCTGTAGAGAGTGTTTTTCTGATTTTGTACGAGAGTTAAGTGTTTCTCCCTATAAAATAGAGAGAAGTTGTAACTCTTATTTTTCATAGTGAAGTTTCATCTTCTTGGTCATGATTTTTATCCTAGTTTATTTGGAAGTTTTTCATGTAAAATCTGCATGTTCATTACTATTCCTTCAGTTCCATTTAGTTGTGAACATGTTCCAATCCAATTAATTTTGGACCATTTAATTCAGTATCAATCTTTCTTCTCTTTCTTGATTATTATTAGAGTCATTTATGTGCTTCTTAGAATTTTCTTCTTTAGCTTATATTAGGCATTAGGATAGGAGTAGTGACTTTGAGCTTTGATGTGACTACAAGGGTTAGTCCTTCGATGAGTTTCAAGTGTAGAAGAAGAAAAGATGTTGGCAGATTCCTTATGGAGAAGTCTTTATAATTAGGGAAGACTTTAGACAAGTACAAGATTCATAGAACATGCATTCAGGAGATAAGGTAGTTAGGGGCTAAAGCAAGAGGAATTAATGGGTTTAAATTTGAGACAACATAATAGGATATGTTTCGTAGTTTCTAAGGAAATTATATAACATGTTACAGGAGTAAAAAAGACTAATGATATGATTGTATCCTTAAAGATTGTAGTGAAGGGTGCCATTATAAATGTCTAGTGTGTGCTTATACACCTTAAGTAGGGTTGGAAGAACAACTTAAGTGCCAATTCTGGGAAGAGCTAGATGAGGAGATTTCGCATATACCTCCTAACAAGGGAATTATTCCAAGAGGACACTTTAATGGTTATATAAGAGCAACCCTTGGGGGATATTTATGGACTTGTGAAAGTTTCAGGTATGGTCAAAGGAATGTTAGCGAGACCAATTTATTAGATTTTGCATAGGCAATCACCACCTATTTTTTAAGAAAAACAAGGCACACTTGATGAATTTTAAGAGAAGATTAACAAAAACTCAAATTATCTACTTCCTTATAAAACGGAATGATTAACCTAACTACAAGGATTGCAAGATGATACTTAATGATTGCTTGACAACTCAATATATATTGTTAGTTTCGGATCTTTTTATTAAGGTTTGGAGGAAGAAAAGAAATCTTAGGAAGTGTATCAAAATCAGATGGTGGAATTGGAAAGGGGATATAGTGAAACAATTTAGGGATAGAGTAATTTATGGAGAAAAATAGAATTTGGTAGGAGATGCAAACCAAATGTGGGAGAGAGTTGCAACTCTTTTAAGGAATACAAGTTTAGAGACATTTGATGTTTCTAAAGGGCTAAAGGGTAGTAAGAGGGACTCTTAGTGGTGGAATGAAAATGTTCAAGAAAGAGTTAAGTTTAGGAAGACTACTTATAAATCTCTATTGGATAGTACCACAAAGATGGAAAGACTTAGTAATAGAGAAAGTTATAAACTGACAACGAAAGAAGAGAAGATGATAATCAGAAAACTTAAATTAGAGCTTACGAAAAGCTATATCAATGATTTGATACTAAAGATAGAGAAAAGGATATTTTTAATTTAACGAGAGTTAGGGAATGAAAAGAAAAAGATTTAGATTAAGTTTGTTGTATAAAAGGTGATGTAGGGAAGGTGATTGTATATGAAAATGACATAAAAAGAAGATGACAGAGATACTTCTGTAGCCTTTTTATTGAAGGTGTAGAGGATAACATCTTTTTAGGTAACCTTACCTAATTTGTGAGGTTTCATAATTTTATTTGATGTTAACATATTACAAGGGATGAAATTGAGAAAACATTAAGGGAAGATGAAGAGTGGTGGGTTAGTAGGACTTAACGAGATATTCATAGAGGTAAGGAAGAGCCTAGGCACAGAGGGTATTACTTGGTCAACCATGCTTTTTAAAGAGATCCTTAAGTCTACCGAAATGTCATATGAGTGGGGATTTAGTATGTTAATTCCTTTATACAAGACCAAAGGAGACATCCAAAACTGCAACAATTATAAAAGCATCAAATTACTTAGTCACACTATGAAGTTATGGGAGAAGGTGATTGAGAAGAATGTGAGAAAGGATGCTTTTATCTTGGAAAACTAGCTTTGCTTCATACCATGAAGGTCCACAACATTTGATTTATATCTCCACAAAAGGTTAATGGAATAATAAAGGGAAAGAAGATGTAAACCTACATATGACTTTTATTGATTTAGAGAAGGCATACGATAGGATACAGAGGATACGTATGAAGGTGTATAAACTAGAGTAAGGATGATAGGAGCTGATACAAAGCATTTTTCTATAGATATTGAGCTACACCAAAGCTCCCCTTTGAGCTCATTTTTATTTACAATGGTGCTAGATGAGATTACCAAGAATATCCAAAGGGATGTGTCTTAGTGTATGATGTTTGCTGATGACATTGTTTTAGAGGATGAGACAAAAGAGAGGGTCAATGCTAAGCTTGAACTTTGGAGAAATACGTTAGAGTCAAAGGGCTTTAGATTGAATATGACCAATACTAAGTAAGCGGAATATAACTTTTCAGGACATAAGGTAGTTATTGATGTGGAGGTAAAGATTGGTTTAGAAGTTATACCACAAAAGAGTGTTTTAAATATCTAGGATCTATCATCCAAAGCAATAAAGAGATTGATGAAGACATTTTTCACCAAATCAGATCAAGGTGGTCTAAATGAAAAAATGCATCAGGAGTTTAGTGTGATAAGAAGATACTACTCATGCTTAAAAGTAAATTCTATCGTTTAGCGATTAGGCCGACCATACTCTATAGGGCAAAATGTTGGCCAATTAGACAAGTGCATAGTCATAAACTAATGGTAGTGGAGATAAGGATGCTTTGTTGGATGTACCAAAAGAGATAAACAAATCAAAGATTGTTAATATTATTAATAAATTAAGAGAGATAATATTTAAGTGGGTAGGACATGTTAAGAGGAGACACCAAACACTTAAATGAAAAGATGCAAGAAGAATGTACTTAAAGACTATAAGAGAAAAAAGGGAGGCCTAAGAAAAAGTATAAGTGACCAAGAATGATAAGGAGCTCTCGTAAAGAGATCCTTGTAATTTTAGTAGATATTTTAACGTTTTCCTCTTGTAGTTAGCTTATACTTTTATCATCATCATCATTAACGTCATCATTATTTTTATTTTTAATATTAACATTAATATTATATTTTCGTTATAAATATTTATTTATTACTATTATTTGTATTTCTATTAGTATTATTGTTTGTTTATTTCCTTTGCATATTATTTAGTTTATTACTTATTTCGTATTTAATTTACTAAGTATTTTTAATTGTTATTATTTGATTCTTCATTTTATTGGTCAATTGGAAACAGTCTCTATATTAGTTAAGGGTAAGACTTCGTATTGTTGAACCTTTCTACCGAGTACTGTTGTTGTATCCATTTTGTGAAAATAAAAAGGAAAAATAAGAAAAATTATGATAATGAAAGTAAAAGATAATATTATATGAAATAATTTGAATAAATATTTTACAAATATATTCTTTGGTTGTGAAATGAAGGAAAATCTTCACTCTCATTTAAGGAAACAAATAAATTTGAACTTTGATGTAGGCAAAGCTTCTTATATTGCTTGAAGATTTTCCTTGAAATAAACGAGGAAACTCGAGTCGAGCTTGATCGGGGATTTAGGTAATTAGAAGACCGAATGACCTAATCAAATATTTTTATTTTTAAAATTAAAATTTGTGTTTTTCTACTTGAAAATTTTGATCTTCAGGCATAATCAGGCTAATCCAGATAGTCCGAGCCCATT
The DNA here is from genome assembly GCA_027563595.1 of Erythroxylum suave. Classification (NCBI taxonomy): domain Eukaryota; kingdom Viridiplantae; phylum Streptophyta; class Magnoliopsida; order Malpighiales; family Erythroxylaceae; genus Erythroxylum; species Erythroxylum suave. The sequence goes on from JAOSBN010000007.1 coordinate 25,830,000, forward strand.
TTTGAGTTGAAGTCTGAAATTGACCAGTCAACATAAGTCGAATCTATTGACTTTTCATCGAATGAGAAAATTTTTGTTGTTTGTGGATGGATGATAAATTTATTGTATGATACATAAGAGTTTTATGAAATATTAAACTATAGAACTTATACATAAATCATACAATTAATAAGCCTGCATGTTTAAATGGATTAAATATGAAAAGAGATTCTAAATGTTGGTTTTTGTTTAATTTCTTAAATAATAGTTTAAATTAGAAATTTATGACATATTTAACGTATATAATTAAAATAATTTTTAAAATATTTAATTGAAATAATATGATATAATCTATACAATTAATAAATTTGGCATTCGTAGATGAAATTGAATGGAAATACCAATACAATTTCAGGAGGCATATAGAGAGTCACGTAGTAGGGATATTCGGAACGATAAGTATGGTGGAGCTATGAGCAATGAGGTGGAGATAAAGGACATTACAAGGTACCAAAGCCCTTTTTTTTAAAATTTAAATGATAATATTAATGATTAAAGTCTTAGCTTAAAAGACATCACAATGGGAGTTTGTCAAAACACAAGGACTCAACCTATAAACTTAATTTAACATATAGAACCTAGTTCAGATTCCAATCTCTTCTCATTCATAAGGTTCTAGTTTCACTTACTTTATGATATTAGAATCTCTCTAATTCAGCTTATGATTTCATCTTCATGACAGTCCATTGATAAATTTATGTTTAGTGTGGAATTCCTTTCCCTCCAAATAGCAAAGATACAACAATTAAAGGTTTCTTTGAAAAAAATTCATCATGTTCTATATTCTTGCAATTTTCATTGGCCCTCTGTGTTACGAATAATGATTACTGAAAGGAACAGGCCAATAGAGAAAGAGAACAACGTCGAGGAGAAAAAGAACATGAAGAAAAAGAAGGAAACAACATCGAAGGAGTAATCATTAGTAAATAAAACCAGGATGCGTTGAATCAATAATGACCCTAACAAACTATCTAAGATCGCAACACATTTTGTCATTGTGTCATCGTACTATTTTTACAGTCATTGTATAGACTAAAGCAGATGTTAAAAATTTGAAGCAAATTTACAAATTTCCTTTTACGTCTCTTCTTCTTCTTACACTCGTTCCTTTCCTACGTATTAGAAATTATCGACTTCCATGGAAAATTCAAACTTTTTTTTAACAATTGGTATCAGAATGGATGATCCTTGGAAAACACAAGGGGAGTGAAAGTATGGAGTCCAGAATAAAGAATGAAGAATCTTTTGGAGGCGCAAATGAGAAACGAAAAAGAATTAATGACATAAAATCCATGTTTTAGCAACTTATGCAAAAGATTCATTCTCTTAAAAAAGCTTATGCAGAAGATGGGAAAGGAGAACTCAGAAGTGATGTCATGAAACTTAAACTACACCCTTCCAACCAAATTCAGCAAGTTAGATTTCTCCACATTCAATGGGATTGAGGTGAGAAGATGGATCTACAGGTGTGAAAAGTTTTTCACAATTGACCATACTCCAAAAGAATTGAAGTTTCGAGTGGCATCGCTAGATATGGAAAGCGTTGCACAAGAATGGCTCCAACTAATAATTAGAAATAGAAGTGAAGGGGAGTTGATAGGCTGGGAGGAGTTCATAATCACATTAAGATAGAGGTTCGAGGAAGAAATATTTGAAGACTCAATTGGTGACTAGAAGATTCTCAAACAGGAGGGGTCGGTGTTGGAATACTGCGCACAGTTCAAAAATCACTCGAGTAAATAAACTAACCCTTTTAGAGACTCAATTTCCAGGTTTTTCCTCTAAAGGTCTTAAGCCAGAACAGGAGCTCACAGTTAAGATGATGGATCTACATTCACTCCGGCAAGCGTATTGATTGAATATTTTTGAGTTAGTCAATTATGAATTAACCACAAGTGCATGACATAGTTGTAGCTAGTACTGACAAGTATAAGTTGATCCTATGACGACGATGAATACTAACAGTTATCGTTATCTTATTAAAAGTCTACAAATTTGGTTTTGATTTTTTAATTAAAGAAAATAAAACCTAAACAAATAAGATAAAGTAGGCAGCAATATTGAACAAAGAAATAAGAAATTACCTAGAAAATGATTGATATTATGAATTTTTTACATTTTGAATCCCATAATAACCCTTAATTATCGATCTTTTAATATGCAATTATTTAATTTATTAGACCATGAAAATTTCTACGGTATGATAATAGCTCACTTGAGGCTACTAACCACTAATTCTAAGTTTATCAACCGAATTACTCAAGTTAAAGTTTATATGATTGCTTTACCAATTTATGAATTCCGCTATAAGGTTTGACCCTAATCTAGAGGATTTATGTTCCGCTATAAGGTTTGACCCTAATCTAGAGGATTTATGTTATTGGATCTATAGGGTTGCAATCAACTCTTTTCAATTACGATAGATTTGTTTATACATAAGATTTTTTAATGTCTATATATGAAATCAGAGTCTGAACTAATATTTCAGTTATATTGGAACATATATTAAACACGTAATCAAATCACAATAGATCAATCAAAACAATTGCATTATATAAAAGAACCAAAACATGTTATAACATCAACATAAAAGAAGGGTTCATAATTCTAAATCTCCCTTTTATCTTTTATAAAATATTCTTGTAAGGTAGAGGTTTGATCTTGTATTCTAATGGATCTTTTGATGATGTTTTTGTGTTTTCCACATTCTTGGATCAATATCATCCCTTTTGTACATTCTCTACGTCTAGAATCATCTCTAAAAGTCTGCCCCCTTAATAAGCCTCTGCTCACATCTTGTTATAGCAAAATTTAGGGTTTCTAACACATATACGATAATGTATCAAATCATATATAACCCAAAATATCTTGAATTTGCAAATCTGCATGGCTTGAGAGAAGTTCATGGGCTAATGCACAGACTTGTATCCCTTCTAGGATTCAAATATTTGTTTTATGCCGCGTTTTCATCCAAATTCTTCTCCTTTAAATCTATGAAGGAAATTTCAACCTGTAAACATATTTAGAGCAAATTGAGTACTAACTATACAATAAAAGTACAAAATAGCAAGCAAAAATATATCAAATATGGGGTATAAATATGGCTAATTATACATATGTCAAACATCCCCACATTTAAGCTTGTGCTTGTCTTTAGGCAAACAGTTATTAAAATTATAAATCTTAAAACATCAATTTATCATCAATCTCGATCTGTCCATTCATATAATGCCACATCATATCCTAAAACATCAATTTATCATCAAATTAACATATAATTAGAATCAAATTATCCTAAAATTATCTTCTTAAGTAATATTAATAGTAATCACATCATAATCTCATTGTAATCAAAAGCATTAATCTTTACCCTCTCACTAAGATTTCACTCAATGCACTCAAGTATTTAAGGTAAAAAGTATCAAAACACTCAATCAATGCACAGTAGAACTCTTACCAAAGGCTTGCAATAATATCATATCTCCATCACTTGTGTATAAACTAGAAACAAAAACCAAAAGGTCTTTATAAGATTGTAGTGAAGCTTAGGTATGATACGTTTAAGATAAGAAAAAATTTTAAATTGAAGGAAATTTATAAGATTGTAGTGAAACTTAGGTATGATACGTTTAAGATAAGAAAAAATTTTAAATTGAAGGAAATTTACTAAAAAAACCTTACAAGAATTGTTTATAAAATGCACAGGTCTTTTTATTGTAACCTTAGGAGTACTATAAACTAATTCAAAAAGTTTCTTCCTTATGCTCATTTTTTAATAATTTGAGCATTTAGTGTATCAATTAAAGAATTAATGGGCCTTTCAGGAATTTCAAGTTGCAAACAGGTAAATAATGTAAATAGCCTTTAATGTTCAGAACAATAAAAACGCTTTAAAAATAGGATAAAGGTTAATATGTGAGTTTAATTGATGAAAAAATTTAAGGCTCAATTTGGTTATTCCTAAAAGATAATTTTATGGGTGTGGTGATTTTTTTTTAAATAGGCTTAAACAAGTAGTTAAATATAAGTGTATTCATCATGTCAATGCTTCTAATTTAACAAATATGATCTTAATATGTATAATGAACACAAGTTCTAGAATCGTTATATTATCCATGATAACGCACATGAAAGAATAACAAGAGCTTAAAAATTTTTCTTTTAGGTTCAAAAGCTCATGAAAAAGATGGGAAATGTGTGTAAATAATATGCAATTTTTATTTGACTTGATCATTTCAATGATTAATACAACATGCCTTATAAAAGCAATTATATTATACTCTCATCTTGTTGCATACTAATTCAAATCAATATTTAATAATGAAGTAAAGTATTTATAGATATATTTCAATTAATTCAAGATGTTGATAAAATTTAATAGCCATACTAAGCTTAAGAAAATTATTAAAATTGTAACCCCTTCACTACACTTAAAGTCGTAAAATGTCTTTGATTTATTCAGTATAAGCATATTAAAATCAAAAGTGAGAAAAGTGAGTTGTCACTTTTCTGAACAAGATGATTTTTCTGATTTTTGATCCATCCAATAATAACTATATCCTTGCAAAATATGAAGAAAAGGAATAAATAGAATATGAAAATAAAACTAAAAAAAATAAAAAGAAATATAAAATAATATTAACATTAATGTTTAAACAAAAGAAATGGAATAAGAAAAATACACACTTAAAAAGGAAAAGAAAAGATAGAATAGTTAAGCATCTCCATTTTTGGTATCATAACTAAGGCCTATTTGATGATGGAAGGTCCTCAAGATGATAATCTTCAGAAGGTGGAGAAGCTAATGATGAAGAGCTCATGCCAAAAGATGGATGCTACAAAGTAATGCCTTGATGTAAATCTCCCATCAATTCAATTCTTGAGCCTACTCATTCACTCCACAAGCTCTGCTTATTGTCTCTCTAGCTGAGCTATCGTTAGCTGGTCTAGATTAAGCTCCTCCAGTGCTCTCCCTCTTGTTTGGGACAACGGTGACTATGATCGTTGTTGCTTGTCCTTAGGTCCTCCTGAGGTTGCTAGCTCGTTGGGGAACCCAATGAGTTTATATATGTCACTTATGGACCCAGACATCTACAAACCATGTGCATATGTTGCATCACTGTAAGTTTTAATGCTGCCATAGTATCTACCTATTACATCGATGGTAATCTATCAAATACTCTCGTTCGTCGCATAAATCTAGTTACATAAGGTCCAACACAGATTGTACTAACCTTCCTTTCCTCGCTTTGATACCTAACGAATTGGGTAAATGAGTGCACCAGATAGATCAGCACCATCTCATGTATACTCTACAAGTAGTACACGTCCATGTTTCTAACAACTCCCTAGCTATAACCCCAATCGTTAAGCGTATGACTCAGAATACTGTGAATGTATTTAAGCGTGGGATGTCACAATGTAAAATCGTTAGACTTGCTTCGGTCCTTATCGTTTTCTATGTTGATCGTACATTAGCAATGCCTAAGGGGCAACTAATATGGGAAGTCTGTACATAGTGCAAGGTGCTTCGATATCCCCACAAACTCCTAGTTGTAAAGACTCATTATGATGGATAATGTCGTATAGTCATTTGAAACAATTCTCCCATCATTCGAAACTAGTTCTGTTATGACCCGAAACCACATCAGGCACATGACAACTGCCGTATACCCAGGCTAAGGATACTCACGGTACCCTTAACCCACCTATCCAAGGCTAATTGGATATCTTTAAAAAACATTTTGGCAAAGTAACAACTATATTTTGAAAATCCCAAATGGTAAACACATGTAAATCAGTTTCAAACGCACTTCTATATTCACATTAAAACTCTACCACAACTTTTTGACTTTGAAATCCACTCAAGAGCAATCTCAACAACAGTGCATAATGTTCATACATAAGGTCATTTACAAACCACAAGAAACACAAGAGTTAATTTACAAAATTATGAAGAACATCGACATAATCATGAGCCACTATACAATAAAAGTACAAAATAGAGACTATCCACGTGTGGTATTGCCCTAAAAATGTCAAAAGACCGCATGATACACTCAGAGCTTCAAGCTCAACAAATTAACCTGCATGGTTGGAAAGCAAAGGGGATGAGTTCACTATGCACTCAGTGAGCAAAAAAAATTACAAATAGGACTTGTAACACACCAAAATGGTTTAAATAACTTAAGGACAATTTTACACATCTAATATACATATAACCATCTATGAAGTCAATATACATGACATAGAAACATATTGACCTAGTCTATGACTCATCCCATACTGGTTAGGAACCACATAGGCCTAGCCTATTTATAAATCATTCAGTGAACATAGGTTCCAATTCTGGTTCCAATACACAAGAGCAAAAAAGCATTACATGCAAAATCAAATCTCGTCAAGAAGCCAAATCTCATAATAAGCCAAAATAGTTATATATGTCGCCACTATTGGTCAAATTATTGTGAACACCCACCGATTCCTAATGTTGACTTGACTTTCATCTGTGGTGAGTCTAGAATACGGTCAACAAGAGCGTTATGAACTTAGATGACGACCTCGTAGGTGAGTAGACCTTTAGGTGTGCAATCACCTGCAAATCCTATAGAATGGTGTCATTACAAGGACTTTACTTTTATGTACCAATGTCAAGGGTACGGGGGTCTAACGTGCGATTGGCGAATCATTTCCTCACTAAGCACAAAAAAATTTTGTACAAATATTTAGTACTAAGGTACTGTGCCTTTATTTATCAATCCAACAAATAAAATGGAACCTTGCCATGGCTCTATGCCAAAAGAGAACATATACATGTAACATATATGACTCAATTATGTATATGTAAGTTCCAAAACATTATTCCATGCAGTAAAAATCATTTTTTCACTTTAAGTGCAAAGTTATTTAAAATAATGTCGTTCATTAGATATAAGTATACTAGCATCTATTTGAGATTCAATTCTACTATACATTACCTAGGTTCAAATTCACATACAAGTCATTATTCATGTCTTCGGTTGTCCTAGTCCCATTTGAGAGATATGTTTTCCCTAACTCATCTCAAAAGAAGGTGTACACTCCTTTGACTTCAACAATCCTTGATACAAGCTCCTTGACCCACAGCTCCCGAGCCTTTATATGTTGCAACCCGTTACTGTAAGGTACACATCGGGACGCCCAGAGGTCATTCTGGTACATATCCTACGATAAGGTTGAGTTACTATCAATCACTACATTAACTTCACATGGCATCATATCATTATTCATTATAAAGCATAATATGGAAATCACAATATTTTAAAACCAACTTTTTCCTCATTTCATTTCATAAAAGCCCGATTGTCTACATTATGACTTTCAACAATTTCCGTATGTACATTATCAAAACCTAATACAAAAGTACTACATGAAATAGGAAAATACACATAGTCTATCTAATCTGCCCACAAATCCCAGCTAATTGACCTTTGAGCCATGACTTCTCTTGCCAATCACAATCTACACAGCTGGTAGAGCCTCTCAATAGCTAGAGTAGTCTCTCAGTCCTGAAAAGACAACGTTGCAATTTTGGTGAGATTTGCGAACTCAATGAGGTAACCATCATCGATGGTTCACTCAATTCATGCATCACATCAATACATGTAACATATTTTTCACATCTTTGCATATTCATAAAACAACACCTTTTTCTTTCTGATTCATTTCATTCATATAAAATACAAATATCAAATGTAAATGCAATGTACATATCTCAATTTCATTTGTTACTTTGTTGTGACCAATTGCCTTTTTACTAGCTCATATCCCTTTGTGGATACCAAGCTAGATCAATTAATGTCCCATACCCCTTAGTGGATACCGGGTACATTCACAACTGAGCCAAAGCCTCTTATCACGTTCTGAGCTTTAAGCTCTTTTACTGGTGACTTCTGTCACAACTGTCTTTATCTTTCATGCATTTATGAAATGAATTGCATCTCACATATTCATGTACTCATTATTTTTAATCAGTCACATTCACAGTCAAAACACAATCATCTTTGGACCTTAGTTCGACATTCAACAAAATTTTGGAGTAACATTTATTTCTTCACATTCATATACAAGTAGCACTTCAATATCTCATCCACATTTCACAGTCATCGGACCTTCCGTCTAGAATCAACAATCAAGTTGCATTCATTCAATCATTTCAAACAGAAATTAAGCAAACAAGTAATCAAGTGAGACCGTCTAGGTTACTCACTAGTTGTTACCGAAGCTAATACCTGGAAGTTCCAGCAACGTCTGGAGGTTGATGTTCCAGTTGCTCCTCTATATCAAACACCATACACATATATCACAATTTGTACAATCATAAGTGTTTAATAATGCACATGTATGAAATGAAATATGTGCAATGCATGTTCATGACAATCCCGAGTATTTATCCATCAATTTCATCACAAAGTCATTCTCATATCAAAACTCATTTAAGGACAATTTATACTTAGGTTTATGCCTTACTAAAACCAATAAAATCTCTATTCCTTTCTCATTGACTCACTTCAGATTTTTCTAAGTCACACTTTCGGGTCTACTGTTCACATTCAATCAGAAAGTAAAAATGATGTAATTTTCTCCTATCCTCTTCTAGAAAATTGTTCCCCTATGTCTTATGTTTCTTTCGACACCAAAATCATTCAATTAGGTTTAATACTCAAAAAGTTATACTCCAAACATTTTTGGATTATTCTTATTCTGAGACAAAGCCCTATACTCAAATTCCACCTAAAAATTGAAATTCTTACAATCCGATTCAGAATTTTATTTCTTTAGATAATTTGTATATGTATGTCTCTAGTTTAGTCAAAATAAAAAATCATCCTAATTAGATAACTACAAGTCAATATATCATCAAAATACTAAAGCATGTTTAAGCTGTGCAGGAAAATTGGCTGCGGCGAACTTTTCCCAAAAGGAATTCCTACAAGTTGGCCACAGTGAACCAAAGAATTGGCTGTGGAGAACTTTTCCTAAGAGGAATTCCCATAAGTTGGCTCAGCAAACTTTCACAGAAAGCAGTAAACATGACTCATTTTTCAGCTTTTCCAACTCTATTTTTCAGATCCGTTTTGTATGACCATTTTGACGTAGAAAATGAGGTTTTTTGGCAATAAATTCTTCTAAACAATTGTTCATCTATGTTTTAAGTTTCTAAAAAACCTAATTACATAAAATTTTCCTCAGTATTATGAAAGTTATACACAATTTACACCATACTATTTAGAAACAGAGACAAATTATTAAACTCAACTTCAAGACACTTTTCAACACTCTTAAAGCCAAAATTAAAACTCGATTTCTTCATAAATATTGTAGCCACTAGTATATTTTTTAATAAAAATCATAAATCATCTCAATTGAACAACTATGGAAGAAGTTATGGCTAAAATACTGAAGCATATGCGGTGAACATTTTCCAGATTTTCAAACTTCCAACATTTACATCTAATTCATCTTATACCTAGATTATCTCTTCCATTTCATTTCCTCATCA
>JAOSBN010000007.1:25848986-25871490 GCA_027563595.1 Erythroxylum suave
TAAATCCTAAGTTCACCAAAATTCATAAGTCTCACAATTCTACTAATCAATAATATTTTCAACATAGAAACATTCATGATTCTCTAAAATTCCCAATTTTTCAAGAATCACAATTCAACCCAATTATACCCAGAACCATTCATGAATGCACGTACAATTTATTTCATGTGCAAAACAAATATCACTATTCATGTGTATGTGTATACCATTTTATGCATGAACATAAAAATGCACCTTTTGCCTCTTACTGAACACTCCTAGTTACTATTCTAGGAAGAGTTTTAATTTGTGAAACTTATGAAATGTATGGGTTTAAGTATTCTAGGATTAATGTTAGTGTATGTATTTCTTTGAGTTCTTAATTTAGAAGTCCTATTAAAATTGGGATTTTTGCAACATTAAAGGAAATTAAGGGAAGAGACAAAAGGTGCAAGAGGAGAGGCATCATTGAGCTATTGATAAGCAAGTAATTCAAGGTGGGTTGCATTTTTATAATTGAATGACAAGCCATTAATGTTTCTTCGAAAATCAAGAAAATAAAAAATTTCAATTGTTTAATAAATGTGCATTTATCGCTCTTGAATGCTTTGAGAAAATGTAATATGGTTGGCATGTGAATATTGTGTGATGATTTACGAAAAGAATGCAAAAATGAATTTATTTTCTTATGAATTTTTTATGAAATCACTTTTTGAGAAACAACCCATTTTGGGCAACAAGTTTACAAGATATGAAATAAATGTTATGTGGGTTTGGTTTGGTCCATTCATTTCGTCATGTGCGCTCTGACTCAAGACTTCTCTCGCCTGCCTGCTAGTGGCACAGAGCTCCTTTTAGGACTCCCTCATGTTTACGACTACATAAAACCACTATGTGGGTTTGCGATAGTTCATTCTATTCATGACTATATAGGACCATTTTATGGGAATGTGCTAGCTCTTTCTGTTTATGGACGACCAAGACCATTTTGATGTGCTCATGTGTTGACAAGATTATTAAATGCATGAATGGTGTTGCTTATAAGTGTTTGATAATTGAGAATTGGGAAATATGTGTTTCATTATGTATTGTGCATTATTAAAATCGTTTCGCTTGTTACCAATTATAAAACTACTACCCAAGAGCTTTAAGCTCACCCCCAATTCCTTCCTATCTACAGGTGGTGAGCAAGAAATCGAGTGATCGGGTTTAAAGGCATTACTTCAAATTTTTGTTTATTTTGTATTCCAAGTTCGCTTTTGTAAAACAATGCTTTAGTTGCATTTTGAGTAATTTGAATTGATGTAACTTTTCTATTTTGGATCATGATATATTAAGGCTTGAAATGATTAAAGCTTTGTAAACTCTTATCTTTGATGGAAATGAAAAATGATTGTGTTTTTGTTCATAATTCTCAAAGCTTGTACATTTCATTTATTTTAAGCATTCATGAGGGTAAAGTTGGGTGTTTTGAACTTTAGGGCAAATCTGAATTGATCTTGGTTGAATTAGATAGAGTTGTCTTCTTTGAAGTGGTAGACTATCTCTTTAGCTTTCAAATGATATGAAGTATAAAATTTTTGGAAATTGTGATTGGAAGATATGATCTTTACGAATTAGTAATGCTACATAGGACGACTATAGTGAAAGATGTGAGTTTGATGTATGTGAGGGATCAATAGAGTTGAGGTTGGGAGTTTAATGAAATCAATGTGATAATGGAATTGTTTGAGGAAGTGATTTTGGGAAGATTTAAGTGAAAACAGTATGGGATGTTTGGGTCAGGGATTTCAAATTAGAGGGTTTCGTTGCGGCGAACTTTTCCGAAGAGATTTTTATACCTCAATATTAAACTTTCGTCACGACGAAACATGTAATTTATTGCGGTGAACTTTTCTCGAGAGCCCCTAGGAAATACTTACTCGTTTTACCATAGTGAAACATTTAGTTTGTCGCGGCGAACTTCGCCCAAAAGTCAGTTGGAATTTCTCTCTTGTTTCACCGCGGTGAAACATATAGTTTGCCGCGGAAAATTTGTCCCGAGAGATCATAGGAAATATTCCCTAGTTTTGCCACAGCGAAACATCTAGTTTGCTGAGGCAAACCCGCCACGTTGATGCTGAAGATCTGGCTTGTAAACTTAAAGTTTCAATTTCCATCCCACTAGTTGTCACCGGACCTTTGATGTCAATTTAAAATTATCAATGAAAAGAAAGTGAGGAAATGGAGTGGAGGAGCATGACTTAGTTATGAGCAAGCTTCGACTGTTTAAACATATCTAGATCTGTGTATAAGGAGACTTTTGGTATATTATTAGAATGAAGGTGAACCAATGTGGGTTTATGGAGATAACCCAACAAGGGAAATTCACACGCTCATGATCTTTGTCATACAGAATTGTTGGGCCTCGGAAAAGTGTGTCTTGTGCATTAGAAGGAGAAAAAAGTGAATGGAGATAGAGTGAAGCGAAAAACATGAAAAAGAGAGAGAGAAGTGAGAGAGTCGGCCATTAGAGAGAAAAAGGAAGAAGCAAGTTAGGTTTCATCTTTTCTTAGCTTTTAAGAGTGTTTTGAGGGTGTTTAAGAAGAGTAAAAGAAAAAGGAAGAGAAGAGCTTTCATTGAGCCAAACATCTTTTTGTTTGATGAAGATTCATGGTAAGCCCATTTTTAATCCTTTAGATTTTTGGAAGGGTTTTGGTTGATGAAGATTAGGAAATACATGGGTTTAAGTATTCTAGAATCAATTTTTAGTGAATATGCTTGTTGGGTTATCTATTTGGATTCTTATTGAATTGGATTTTTGCTAATGTTAAAGGGAATCAAGTGAGGCAAGAGGCGCAAGAGGAAAGGTATTTTAAAGCAAGTTTCTAAGCAAGGAATTCAGGTGGCTAGCTTGTTTATAGTTGAGTTAATGAGCCATGAGTATTTTTCCGAATCAAGAGATTTAAATGGTTTCAATTGCTTTATAAATGTTGTATTTATTACTTCTTGAATGGTTGAAGTATTTTCTATATGTTTTGTGCATGAATCTTGATGATGATTTATGAAATGATGATGAAAATTGTATTTGAAAAATATCATGCTTATGGAAATCATAATTCCGAAATGTGCAAGATGTTATAAATATGAAATTCATGTTTGTGTGGGTTTGAGGTGGTCCATTATGTTATGTCTCATGCCCGTTGATCATGTTAAAGGCTTCTCCTACCTGCCTGCTAGTGGCATGGGGCTCCTTCATAGACTCCCTCATGTTTATGGACTACCCAAAGTGGTCCATTCTGTTATTACTGGAGATTTGCAAGAACTCCTTCATGTTTATGGACTACCCAAACCATTACGATTGCTTATGTTGTGCATGAATTTGTTAACAAGTTTGAGAATTTGAGTACTTGCCTTATGTTGTTTATGATGTGTTTGACAACTTTGAGAAGTTGAGAAATGCATGTCTTATGTTGTTTATGATGTGTTTGACAAGTTTGAGAATTTGGGAAGTACATGTTTTATGGTTGCAAATCATTTTACTATGATCATGAATATTGTCAATGGTTTGTTTGTTTCTCTAATATAAACTTGTTACCCTCGAGCTTCTAGCTCACCCCACTCCCCCTTTCATCCCCATCTCCAATTGACAAGCAAGAGATCAAGTAAGAGACAGTCAAGGCACCATTTCAAGATAACATAATTTTATATTTAAGTCAGTTTATAAAAACTCAAGGCTTTAGTCACATTTCAAGTATCACTCACATGTGTAATTTTGCATTTTTGGATTATGATACCAATGATGTATTTGGGTCTTGAAATTCCCACTAATCTTTGTAAAACTCTCTTTCTTTGATGTTAATGAAATATATTTATGTTTTCCTTATGACTTTTCAAGTTTTCACCTTGCATTTTCAAGCATTCACAGGGGTAAAAATCTGTGCTCTGGCTTCAGGGAAAAAATTGTATTAATATAGGCTGATTTTGATAAGGTTGTCTTCTTAAAAGTTGTAGTTTATCCTCTTATCTTTCCAACGATATAAAGTCTATAATTTTTGGAGATTGGATTTGAAGGATATGATGGTTACAAGTTAGTGACGTTGCATAGGGAGTATGCAAGACATTTTGTAGCTTTTCTAACTTGTTTAGATAGAATAAGAGTAATATGGTGTCTTGAACTGGGAAGAAGTAATGTCATAAGTACTATGATGTCTTGAAATAGGAAGAAGTAGTGTGATAAGTTAGATATGAAATAAAGGTAATAAATGGGGTTAAACATGTGTAAAAATTTATGATGAAAATGTGTAAGTTTCAAGGTGATGTTTTTGGATTGATGACCAAACATAGATTATGATTTAGTGGTAAATGATATTAAGTTGAAATGGAAGTGATAATAAAGGGAAAATGAGTTAGAAATCATAGATATGTGGAAGATGGGTCATAGGTAACTTGTAGGAGTTGGAAATCTAGAATTTGACCCATAAATGTCCATTTGAAGGGATGTATGTCCGCTAATCGGACATTCTCGAGATAATTTTATAAATGTACAATTTTGACCCTTTAGATAGCAAAATCTCTTTTTGAAGTCTTCATGGAAGTTGTAGAACTTGAAGTCCTCTTCGAACCCATGCTTGCATACCTTAATATGGCATGTATAGTGAAAGTTATGCTAATTGTCCCAAACTATGTACAAATATAAATTGTGGACTTATCAATGCTTTTCTCTGATACATTTAGGCTTGAATGGGGCTTAAAATGTAATTAGTTTGATGTGAAAATAAGAGATAAAAATGAGTGATATGTTTGGGTGATGATTAAGGATATAAACATAATATTGGATTGTCATATATCAACTGTTCAAATACAAAATTTTGGGATGTTATGAGAACGGAGATGAACCTATGTTGGCTAATGAGATTCCATTAAAAGGACCCTACAAAGTGATGCACATACGTTTAACTCATGAGTTAGACTTTGGAAATGGGGCCTAACAATACCAACCTATAAGTTAGTGGTCCTATTCTCCTCAATAATTTCATATGGACCAATAGAATTCGGGCTTATTTTACTCTTTTTGATGAATTTTAGCACACCTTGCCAAGGTGGCACTTTCAGAAACACTTTGTCTATCTTTCTATATTCCCTATCTTTGGTGTTGATCCTTCTAACTCGCTTATCTTTCTTTAATCACTTATTTTCTATTACAGATTAATTTTACTTATCAATAACATCTTGAATCAATTATGGCCTTAACCTATTCTTAGGCCTTTTTTATCCAAATATAATGTGGAAGACGTTTTCTATTGTATAACGCCTCATACAGTTTGGAATTCAACCTCTCAATCATACAACGTCATACCAAGAATATAGTGATAATGATTGTGTTCTTAGGAACTCCAAAACATAAACTCTAAGCATATCTCCAACAATTAAGACTGTTGGTAAATCAAACATTCAGTCACTTGTTTCTACATCCTTAGCTGCTAAATACTGTTTCAATGTATTCCTACTAGGATGTATAACATAGGTTGCTATTTGTGCTTTCTCTAATAATCTCTTTTCTCAATCTTCTTTGTCAAATACACATACTCCTTATTTCAATCATAATATATCATTCTCTAATTCAACTCAAGATTTGGATTCATTTTCAATTTCTTAATAAGATTCACAAATTCTAAATCCTCACATAGGGATTTTCTAATCCTTTCATATAAATTAATCTAAAAAATCAATATAGCTAATAATACTTCATTTTTCCCCAAATTCAGCTCAATGTTCAATGCTCTTTATTGAACTAGATTTAGTAACTTCAATATCTGAATTTGTGCTACACTGCTATTGGATTTTTTTGATGCATTAGATACAACACTAACTTTACTGGATAATACTCATTTGTACAATCGTAATCTTTAAGTAATTTTATCTATTGTCTCTATCTCATAATCAACTCTTTCTGACTTAATATTTAACTCAAACTTTAATAATCTGTATAACTCTGAAATGTTTCCCTATTTCATCCTTCGTACAATGTAATCTGATGCAGCCTAATAAATCGATGTATGTAAAATCCATTTATTAGGCTGCATCAGATTACATCATATGCTCTAGTCACAAACTTCGTTATATACTACATAATCTCAAATTATAGTTTAATAACTAACACTGGTATTGAAATTATTCAGTGCTTTAATTCTTTAAAAATTCTTTTGGCTATCATTAGTCCATCTGAATGAACATTTCTCCTCAGAGTTATCTCACTTTTTCATTACCTCTATTTTCTTTGGGTTTCTCAATATGCCATGTTTAGGTACTATATGACTAAACAAATTACTTGATCCAGTCAAGATTTACCCTTACAAAACTTAGCTTATAATTGTTTCTCCCTCATGATAGAATAAGAATAACTTTGAATGTTCAAAATGCTCTCTTTACTTTTTGAATATGCTTAAAATATCATCTATGATCACAGTTACTAATTGATCCAAACAAAATTGGAACACTTTATTCATTAATGCCATGAATACTGCCAGGGCATTTGTTAACCTAAACAGATAGTTTCAAAAGACTTAATGTGCCCATAACTAGTTTTTGAAAATTTTAAGTAACAAATTCATCAAGTAAGATAATATTATCACCTATTTTTCTCAGTCTTCCGTTTTACTTCTTTTCTCGAATAACGTTCTTCATTCATTCGATTTCCTCTGATTTCTCATTGACTTATTCTAATATTTTCCCGTTCATACTAGTTTCTCCACACATTTCAATTTATTTGAAAGTCTCAATTTTCGGAACATAACCATAAAAACTAACTTGTACATTATGAATAGCTAGTATAGAGTATATGGGGAACCTAAGTTCCTTCAACAATAGTATCAACATCATCTCCAATTTGTGAACCTAATAACATAGTTGGATTGCTTTTCATTAAACAAAATACATGCACTCTCTGTAGCATATTTGAGTTCTTATGCCTGAGTCTTAGTTAGAAATAGGACTTCAATATTCACTTCTAATTTGTTCAATAGTCATTCATTCCTAGAAAAGGAAATTTTGACTTACATGATATAATTCAATGAAAATTTTTACCAAAGAGTATTTCTCTCCTTAATCATCTATACTCTTGAGTATTTCGCTCCTTAATCGTCTGTACTCTTTACATACTTTTTGTCAGTCAACTATATTCATCATCGTTTTTTAGTCATTTATAATACCTCAATAAGATTGATTTCAACTATTCATGATATCTCAATAGGATCAATTACTATCAAACCTTGCATGATCAACATACTCTTTATAATAAAAATCTATGAAGCAATAAACACATTTATTTACTCTTATACTTTGGTATTTATCATCAAGATCATTAAATCTTATCTAGAGATGTATTTTCTACAAGTCACCAATTAATAACTTATGCTAAGGATAACTTAATCTCAATTGAGTCTGGATAACACTTCTCCTTTTGTGCCTGCCCACGATCATGCTAAACCTTCCCAAAATTGTCACAGAAGCTCATGGAATTGGCCACGATCGTGGGGACTTTGCCTGAATCTTGACAGAACCAATTAATCTCAGCCACGATCATGGAGACTATGCCACGATCATGCCCTGTTTCTATCTTTTGAGCTCATCACACATAGTAACATCATTTACACTCTCAATCTATCCCCCGTTGATCATTACAAATGCTTTCATGTGCTATTCTGATTCATCTTATAAGTTCAGTTATAGGGACTAAGACTTAAAAGTATTCAGTAGGTTATAGATCACTTCCTATGCAATCTCCAAGTATATAATACATAAGTGCTTAATAATATCACTTGTCAAGGTGATCATAATATCAAACATACACTTACAATAACAATCCAGCCTAACTTTAAGGATTTCCACATATATCGTTGTCACTCATCTTATCTTCCAATTATCATTTATTTCATCTTCCATACATATATTCTGAATCAATTCAGAATTATAGAGGCATAACCATTATGAAATTCAAATCTCAATTCCACCAACATATTCTTATATTGAATCAGAAACTCTTATCATGATAATCAAACAACCATTCCAAGTCCACGTTCAACTACTCAAAATCATAGAAAATTTTGTTTTCATTCGATTTTGTTTATACACTTTAAATCTCTCCATTTCTACTTATATCTTTGTTTTCCTCATTCAATCCACGACAAGGTATTCACATCTATATCGTATTAAAAAAAAAACCATCATAGGATAATATTGATGTTACAATCAGTGACAAAACCATAAATACAAATGTAGTGAATCTTTATCTATTATATTGAACCCTATACTATTTCTCATTCTTAGATATACACAAACTTTGATTTTCTCACATTTTGACATTTATCATTCTTCTTACTACTTAGAATAGTTCAACTTTTAACGAATGCTTATGTGTGTGGCTTATGTAAATGTGACTTATACTGGGGATCAGTTGCCGTTGTATGCTAAAACATGTATAATATGCATGCACCTTGACACATAATTTGAAAAATGCCCATGTAAGATTCTAAACATAGGCTATGATACCAAGCATTGTAGCAGTCCACTCCTATAGGGCATATTCTCTAACAAACCAATGGTATTTGAAAATATACTCTACGATGGTGGCATGCTAGAATCGTCAAACAATCATAGTATTTGCAAATTTCTTTGAACATCACATGCATATTTTAGAAAACCATAAAATAATTGCGACCCATTTTATTCATAAACATTATAATCACAATTGTTATTACACTTATTGATCAATCTCATTTACATGACTTTCCAATTTGAAAAGTCATTACAAAATAGAATTATTTAGATACACGTGGTACAATATTTATAGAATATATTCTTTAATACAGAAAAGTTTGAAAACACATGCAGACGTGAACTAATCCTGGGCCCTATCTCTTTTTCGAAGTAGTGGCTAGACTCCAATTTTTCTAAGTGGGGATCTCCTTTGAGCCTGAAAAACAACGTTGCAATTTTGGTGAGTTTTACGAACTCAGTGAGTTAACCATCCTCGATGGTTCACTTATATCACATAACACATAATTAATCTTGAATTCATATAAACACATAGTTCACAAAATTTCATTTATCATCATGTAGCATCACAACATTCTTTGTTCACAGTTTTCACATTTCTCATTCATCACAATTCAACAGTATGTTGCAATCATTCTAAACGTACATATCCAATGTATATGTGATGTTAATGAGACTCACATTCAATTAGAATGTTGTTGTGACTAAGTGCTTTTTTCATTGTCATGTATCCATTGTGGATACTGGGTTCATTAATAACTGTCCCTTATCCGTTAAGGATACAAAGCTCATTATATATAATGAGCCGGAGGCTCATACCGCAATATGAGTTTTAAGTTCTTTTTTATTGGTGAGTTTGGTCACAGATGCCTTTATGTTATCATGCATTCATGTAGTGATTGCATCACATGTATTCGATCATTCTCTAGGGCTCAATCAATGACATTCATACTCAGGTTCACATTTTTCATTGAACCTTGGTCCGACATTCAACAATTAAGCTGAGTATCAATTATTCAGTCAAATTCACATATAATGAACACTTCCAATATGTTTTTCATGCATCAAATGCCTCAAAAATTTATTGTTTGAAATCCATATTCACTTTACATAATAATTCAATACAAAATTTGAAAAACAATAATTCAATGTTAGACCATATTAGGTTACTCATAGTAAACTCCATATTAGTTTTTGTTTCCATGATTCGGAAATGTCTAGATGCTGATGTTCTGTCTTGTGTATCAACATCATACAATGCACACTATAAACACATTACTATTTGTACATTCACATAAACGTTCAATTGCACACTTATGTATATGTGCAACGTATAATGAATGCTCAATGACAATCTCAGGTATATTTCCTTAAATCACATCTCATAATTAATTAACATCATCTTTCAATCATTTTTAATACCTAATACACTTTACTCACTTTAATCACCTCGTTCATCATCAACAAGGTTCATTCAAAATCTCATTTAAGCCTAAATACATCATATGGAAGCACCTTAGAATTGATTGGTTCATACATCACTCAAAAGAAAACTCTTTTTCTCTATAGCTCTGCCCACGATCGTGCCATGTTCATGACAAAAACTTCTAGGATTGGCCACAATCGTGACAAAAACATTTTCTGACCAGGCCATGATCGTAGAGTGAAGGCCATGATCGTGCCCTACGCTTTCTTCCTCCATTCATACGAATTTAATATCTATAGTTACATCAATTTTACACCAAATTTTCCAAAATCCATATCTACTAATGCAACATCATTTTATAGTAACTAAACTATGAAATTGATTTCATTGAACTCTTAAACCTTTACTCATTTGATTCACCATTTTCAACTTAATCTCATCATTCATGAAATCCTATCTCTTTTCTAGAGCACTAAACTGAGCAACATTCTTTGATAAGTCTTGCTAAATTAGAGAAACTATGGCATTGAACTGATTATTGTTAGAAGTCCTTTCCTCCTTCATCAAAATCATCATATTATGCAACAGTTGGTTGGTGTCCTCCTTGGGTGAGATGGTCAAGGCTTATTGTTGGTTGGGGAGCTGGTTACTGGAAGTACCAGCTCCTCCCCCTTGTTGAAATCTATTTGGTGCCCTTTCCTCTTCATTTCTCCAACTGAACTTAGGGTTTTCCTTCCATCCCTCATTATAGGTGTTGCAGTAAGGTTCCCATTTTTGATTTGTCTTCCCTGGATACACTGCAGAAACCTCTTCATATCGTCTGAGACAATCACCAGATATGTGCATTATCGACCCATAAGTGTCACAACTGGGTGCAGTACGATCCATAGAAGATTTCAGGCGATGCACATTCAGATTCTTCAGTTTTGTAGTGATGAAGGACAATTGTGAGGTCACTTCACTCTCCAAAGAGTAAACTTTTGATTCCAAACTTTCCATTCTTTTGGATTGAGCTATTGTGGCGTCCAACTCATGCACTCCTCTGGTCTTCCTAACACTGTACTTTTGATGATTCAAAGCCATCTTCTTGATTGAGTCCCATGCCTCTATAGTTGTAAGATCAATTAAAGAACTTTTCGATGCCGTATCCAACATACCCTTATCTTGACCTTTCATCCCATCATAAAAATACTGCACTAATTGCTCATCAGGTATCTGGTGATGGGGGCATCTGAAAAATAGATCTTGGAAGCAGTTCTAAAAATCGTAAAGGGATTCATCATAATCCTACCGTGTTGAATAGATCTCCTACCTCATCGATGAAGTTCTGGAGGCCGAAAAATATTTTTCCAAAAATGCTTCCCTCAAATTTGCCCAACTATGGTAAGCATTTGCCACATGTCTCGGAACACTCATATACCACTCCCTGGCTTTTCCTTCTAGTGATAAGTGAAAAACCTTCCATAGTACTTGATCAAGTGAGGCTCCCACCGACTTTATACTTTGACAAATCATGGACAAAGATTGCAAATGCATCTAGGGATCCTCTCCTGTGAATCCATGAAATTTAGGAAGAGAGTTAATGAGTAATCCTTTAACTTCAAAATTAACATCAAAATTAGGACAGGCAGCAGTAAATGGATCATAATTAACATCATAAGTAGTTGCTTCCCTAATGGTTCTTCTACGTTAATTTCCGTTATTCTCTCCAACCTCCCCATTACCTCCATTATCACCATTCCTAGTTTAGTTAACATGAAAGTTAGGGTTTTGAAGAAAAGCTGGGTTCTCAGCCATGATCACTCTATCTATTAACTCACTCTCACTTCTTAGCTGACTAGAATTTTTTTTCTCTTCTTTCCTTCCTAGTCTTTCACAAACATCTCTCAATTTCAGAATAAAAAGGTAGAAGTTTGACTTTCTTGGGCATGCACGGAAACAATTCAAATGGAACTAAAATGAAATAAAAAGTAGCAAAATTTTCTTGCAAGCACACAAAGTCAAATAAAAAGGCGAAATGTGAAGGATGCAAGTGTGTGTGGTGTATGAAAGTGTGTGTAACAGTAAAGTGTGCAAGTAAAGTATGTATACATGAACAAGCAACAAAGAAATGTTCAAAACTATGCTGTGTAAAATTACTAAGTATGTAGCGTGCAAAAAGTTTGGTATGAAAGAAAGTGTAATCCTATCCTATCGATAAGTATGACTCTAAACTATCTAAGATGCGATCTAAACTTGGTTCCTCACCTCACTTAGCATCAAAGAAAATGACAACAGCTAACCTAAAGAACCAATTACTTGGTTCCTCGGTAACAATGCCATTTTGACTCGAGCCTTTTTGTTCTTACCCTTGGAGGCCAAATCAAAAATACTTTTTTTCCAAGGATTGCATTATAGAATGTAACCTTGGGTTGTTACAGTTAATCGGAACCAAATTAATGGAACTAAGCTAGCCTATATGTTATGATATGTAAACAAAATTAGCAAGGAAGAGGGGGGTTTTCAATCTTTGGAAATTTGGACTAAAATAAGCAAATTGTAAGAAAATGTAATAAAAAGTGTTTTTGGATTTTGGGAATAGAAAAGAGATAAGAAAAAAAAACAACGATCAAATGATAATAGTATCCTCCTACTATCATTGTTCAAAACGAATTTTTACGGGAGTGAATCACTAGGTATCAAATGGTAAAGCTTAAAGAACTCTTTAAGTCATAGGTTTCAATCAATGAACTCCATTTATTAAAACCTTGTTGAATGCTCTTAGTGAGTGCAATGGGTAAGCTAATGCAATAAGCCATTTGGGACCTAGAATCATCTCCATACCAAACATAACTAGGCAGATAAAAGAGAATCAACCAAATCACAAGTAAACATATATGAGACTGCATATATTCAAGCTCCAAATTCTACATCAACAAATCCCAATAACGCATCAAATATCCAAAACTTGATTAAACTCTAATCATGAATATTCAACTACAAATTACAAATCCTAAACCTAGGAGTTCATAATAATATAGCTCAATAAGGAAGCCGTTGCTACATTTTCAAGAGGAAAGAGGTTCCTAGCCAAGCATTACTCCAGGAAGAATCACAACTGGGAACCTACTGGAAGCATCCATGGTAGCAGCTGTCGGTGCAGAAGTTGACGGTGAAGTGGATTGGAAAGGATGATGATAGTGTCCGAAGGTCTTTGAGAGAGTGAGAAAGTGTGTCTTCATATAGTGCCGACTCGTTTAACCTAATTTGGTAGGTTTTTAAAGAAAACGGGTTATGGATCGGAATGTATAGTGGGTAACTTTCCAAATATAGTTCGGGTATTTGACGGTTCACCGTGGCAACAGATAAGTTCACCGTGGCAAACTTTTCTTGAAAGTTTTATTGCTTTGTTGGCCCCTTTTGCCCCAACAACAGAATAAATCTTTACCACGGCTAACTTTTCCAGAAAATTTTGCTTGGAAATATGCATTCTTCACCGCGGTGACACATCTTTTTCGCCGCGGTGAACTTCCTATTACACCTGTTCACTTGTTGATTTGAATTCAGCTCTTTCCTTTCCTTGACTCTACATCTTCTTCTTGAGTGTCTTCTCTCCTACAATGAAAAAACGGTAGTTTAGAGTATTAATTTTTCTCAGGAAATTAATTAGTGCAATTAACACTCATTTTTGAAAAATTTCACTCTCAAACTACGTAAAATAAAGGTAGACACTCAAGGGTCAAATTAAACCAAAAAGTGTTGTAAAGGTCATGAAAATGTCACCAATTTATATAATAAACTTGGGCTCAATCACCCTTCTTCTTTTGCTTGCCCTTACCCTTAGGCTTAGAAGAAGATCCTACATTAGCTTTTGGCCCATAAGCCTTGATATTCAATATCTCCTTCATGCTCTAGAGGGTATTCATTAACTCGCTCAAGGTGTAATCCTTGCTATTGAGCTCATAGTCCAACTTAAACTACTGAAAAAAAGAGTTTAAGCTATTGCTGATCATAATCATCTGCATGTTTGAATCCATATCCACCCTAAGCATCTCAACCTAAGTAACCGCAGAGATACCTTAAGCATGTAATCCCGCACCGGTTCACCAAGTTTTTATCTGAGATTGTGAAAGGTTTAGATAGCTTTCACTCTTGCAGACTTGGTCCTCACACCAAACATCTCATGTAGGTGATGAAACATTACACTAGCAATTTTCATACAAGCAATTTGCTTTTGCAACATGCCACTAACAGAAGCTAGAATATAACACTTAGTAGTCTTATCAGCATTTTGCCATCGTTCATGTTGTTGGACTTGCTCAGGAGTTGAATTTTCACCTAGAGGTGTACGCTCATTTTCAGTTAACATCCATGAAATTCGTTCAACTTGAAGAACGTTGTCTAGGTTACATCTCCATTCATTAAAATTCTCTCCATTTTCTAATTTGTTATTTGTCAAGAGCATACTAGTCAATAATATTGGAACTTTGTATAAAATCATGATGCATGTATGCATGAAGATAGATTTAACAAAACTTAAAAAAATTAAATATTTATACGGCGGTTGTTTTTCTTATCTATAATAGACTAAGTGATGGTGGGCAATCTTATCTATTAAAAGAAAATTTGGGACCCTCCAACCCAAAAGAAAAAAAGGTACTAAGCATCTTCATGCTTAACTTTTAAAGAAGCGTCATAATTTGGTCCATACTTTTACCAACAAAGCTACGGTGGGCAGGTTATTTATAAAATATGTTGAGTGTGTAACTATTTGATTCATCCACTAAAGGTACTTACAAACCATGCCTCATTGGGAGGTCACATTTGCTACCAATAAATGGACTTATCCTTAAGGAGACCCAAACTATGCAAGATCTAAGATTCATGCCCTCCGATGGGGAGTAATACTTCACCACATGCAAATGGGCCATCATATGGAGACCGTAGACTCTCACATGAACATCCTCTACCACTCAATCTTTTTGGGCTTTAAGTTTTCCTAAATGCCATCTTGTCTAGATGCAATTTATTATCCATCTTATATTGTCTCATTATATATCTCATACATAATGAATGTATGGCAAAGCCTAGGGTTGGCAATTTTCTAAATGACATGCAATCACATAATATTTGCATTCATTTATCCATTCATCACATGAACTTATAAGCCACTTTTGATTGTCCATCCTAGAAACATAAATAAAATTACAATGCTTTTAAGTTCAACAATTTCTTCTTGGACTTGGATCTTTCGCTTCGAACTCTTCGCTCATATGACCCGGCCCACTATGTAAAAAGTGTGTAATGTCTTTTCTTTTACAACAAAGTTTTGACTTTCATAAAAACAAAATTTTCACTTTGAAAAAAAAAATTTCCAGCACTAGTTTTTCATGAGAACCGAAATTTGTCCATATGAAACCAAAAAAAACAGCACTTGTTTTTAATCAAAACCAAAACTTGTTATGACATAAAACCGAAAATTTGTAAATAAAAAATCAAGCAATTTGCTAACAACCAAAATTTTGCCAATACATATTTAGCAAAACCGAAACCTTACCTCTTCATTTCTTCATCCATGGCTTCTTCATCTTCATCATTACATGATTTGGTACATTACATAATTGAAGAAAAATAAATATGAAACCAACGAGGAAACATGATGATCATAGGCCACCCTCTTTTTTACATCCAAATGAACAAAACTTACAAGGTAACTTTAGAATCTATGGACAACTAAAAGAGCAAAACATACATCATATATATTCCTATCACATAAAAATATGCAGTATACAAAAATGATTGCCAACCCATGCATCATATATAGGAACCAAATTCATGCATAATAAAAATGGCTCTGATAGCAATTGTTGGATGGGAAAATAAAGCATGCACGATTTAGATAAAACAATAGATTTCAAAACTTTTTAGAAATCAAAATTGCAGCGGAAGCAACATAACCAAATCAACATGCACAACCATACATGATACGGTATAAGGATAATAAACATAAGAACAAGGTGGTAGAAATTATATTACCGACTCCTTCGCTATAGCTTTAACTCCTTGCTATACTATTCTATCCTTGGCAATGTATCCTCTCCTAGGATATATATTCTCTTCTTGTTATTGTATCCTCTTCTCAATACTGTATCCTCACCTAATTTGATCAACCACTTGCTCTTCTTGGACAACTGGGTTAATAAGATCCTTTAGTGGGAAAGGAGAAGAAAAGTTGAAGAGATTTTTTCCTTAGAAGAAAGAAGCCAATTTTTTTAAGACACTTCTTATGCAATTTTTGTCTATACCATGCAAGATGGGACAGAGAGAGTCAAAAATGCAAGAACAACTTCTTACACCTTCTCAATTTTGGTTTTCATCAAAAGAAAGAAGAGATTTACGTTAAATGCATCACTTCATTCTTTAATAATTCATAAAGAAGCCAATAAATGAGACTCCTCTCATTTGTCTTTAGGATGACTATATGAAAATACAATTAACCTAAATGAGACATATCAATTTCGATTTTTTGTGATGAAAGAATGAAGATGGTCCATCATAATGTACCTCTTTCTTATTTAATCCAATGAATGCTAATAGGTTACATGTTATCATTAAAAGACCTCCAGTAAACCATTTAATGATAAGGTCATTACTCCATTTAATGATAATAAAACAAGTTAAAACCATCTTTAATATAGCAAATCAATACTAAATGTTCACATTTAGTCCATTAAAAACGAAATTCTACCTCCATTTATTTTAAATAACTTTGTTTTAATTTAATTAAAAAATTAAACAAAAGCCTAGCCCATTTCTAAATGTTCAATTTAGCTTCTAATTAACAATTAATTAGTATAAGCCCAACATTCAATCATAGGCTTTAAACTCGCTATTTGTATTTCTTACTTTACTTGATAACCCTCCTAGAAGCCAAGTGGGGAATCTTATTGGACTTAGATAATTCAAGCTCCAATAAGCCCAAAATTAATTTAATCTCATTAGAATTAATTCTAGCTTATTAACTAAATGTCATTCCACTAAAGACAATTAGTTGAACTCTTGAATTATTAAATATTATGAGAACACATATTTCAAATAAGATGTCCAATTGCAAACCTTATTATAAACCTTATTATAGCCATCTACACAATAAATGGTAAAATTACCATTTTGCCCTTATATTGGTTTTTCCTTCTAGATATCCTGTTTTACTCTATATGGTGATTAACACACAAGATCTCATCTTGATGTTAAGACTTGATGGGTAGCTAGTCCATCAAACTACTGGCACCAGTTTAATCCCTAATTTCCGTAAAACATATAGAAGTGATGAATATTCCCTTATATATGTTTCAATTAATAATTCCAACATGCAAACACTAGATTAGTACTCTGTAAAAATCCATTCCAATCATATCAAGAATTATAATGAAACACATATGAGTTCACCACTCATCAAAATTATGGTCTATAATAAACAAATGCTCAAGTTGTATGTTTTAAGATTAAAGTAACAACCCACTTTATTCTTAAAACATACTTGATTCCAGATTTATTTAATAGTACCTTTATCAATAGTCAACTACTATCATGATATGAAACTCATCATTCTCTCGAAGTAAACTCCTTTACTTGCATGGAGATAAATTGCAACACTACATTCTAAATCATAATCAAGCGACCAACTTGATTGTTCAACTGTGAATCCATTATTTTAAATTCTTATAATATACATGTTTCCCATAAATCTCTGTGTATATGTATATTACTTATAAAAGAATCTCGATACCTTATGAATAGATATATAATGCTCATAAAAATAAACTATTTTATTAACAATAAATATTTTCATTACGAAATTGTAACTGGAAGAAAATTAAGTTATAAGTAAATACACTTGCTTTCCAAGGTACTATATTTACATAACTTTGACACCACTTTCACATGTCTATATGGAACTTTTACGTACATAAGGATGCCTTTCGGTTTATGTAATACACCTACCACATTCCAAAGAAATGAAAATTTTATGGAGGTATTTATAGATGATTTTCTATTTTTGGAGAGTCTTTTGATCATTGTTTGCTAAACTTAGACAAAATGCTTCAAAAATGTTAGGAATCGCATTTAGTTTTAAATAAGGAAAAGCGTCATTTCATGGTCTAAGAGGGAATTGTATTAGGCCATAAGATTTCATACAAAGGAATTGAAGTGGATCCTGCTAAAACAAAAATAATTGAAAAGTTACCACCTCCCTGCAACATCAAAGGTGTCCGAGCATTTCTTGGTCATGCATCTACAGACGATTCATCAAATATTTTTCTCTTATTGCAAAACCTTTGGCTCATATATTGGTGAAAGATACGCCTTTTGTTTTTCATTATGACTATTTGAATTCTTTTAACGGGTTAAAGAAGGCACTCATAATAGCCCCAATTTTGACATCGCCGAATTGGACTCTTCCATTTGAGATTATGTATGATTTAAGGGACCATGTTGTTAGGTGCATACTAGGTTAGCGGAAGGAGAAAAGGTTACGTACTATCTATTAAGCAAGTAAGACATTGACAAGAGCATAATTGAATTACACAACTATTGAAAAAGAACTGCTTGCGGTGGTATTTGCTTATGAAAATTTTCATTCTTATTTATTAGGCTCACAAGTTATTGTGTTTATAGACCATGCAGCAATAGGTTACCTTTTAGTCAAGAAGGATGCCAAAGCTAGGCTTATTCAATGGATAGCCCTACTCCAAAAATTCAATATTGAAATCAGAGACAAGAAAGGAGTAGAAAATGTCATAGCAATCACTTATCAAGACTTGAAGTTGGACATCATAAAGAGAAAGAGGAGATTAAGGAAATTTTTCCTAATGAAACATTGATGTTGGTAAATAACCATTTCCTTCCCTAGTTTGCAGATATTGCAAACAACCTTTTAGGTGGTATGCTTTAGCCGATTTGTCATATCAACAAAGGAAGCGTTTCCTATTTCAATGCACTCATTATATTTAGGATAAACCTATACTTTATAAGATCTGTGCTGATAGTTTAATTCGTAGGTGTGTTCCTGAAGATGAAATGCCTGAGATCTTAATTTAATGTCATAACTCCCCGTATGCAGGGTATTATGGAGCTAACAAAACTACTACATGAATCTTAGAATGCGGATTCTATTGGTCAACTCTATTTAAGGAGGCTAGAGATTTCATGCTCAAGTGCGATAGATGTCAAAGAATTGGCAACATATCAAAGAGAGATGAAAAGCCACTTTCGAACATAATGGAAGTGGAGATATTTGATGTATGGGGTCTGGACTTCATGGGACCATTCCCACCCTCTGAAGGTAACACCTATATCTTGATTGGAGTTGATTATGTTTCAAGATGGGTTGAAGCAGTCGCCGCTCCAACCAACAATAGTAAGGTAGTTTATAAGTTCATTAAGAAGATTTTTACTAGATTTGGGTGCCTAGGGGGGGAGTCACTTTAACAAAAATCCATTTGAGAACCTTCTGAGAAGATACAATGTACATCATTGAGTGGCTACCCCATACCATCTCCAAACTAGTGGCCAAGTGTTGGTGGTGAATAGAGAGCTAAAAAAGATTTTAAAGAAGAAAATGAATATTTCAAGAAAAGATTGGTCATCAAAAGTAGATGATGCACTGTGGGCTTATATAATAGCTTTAAAGACCCCCATAGGCACAACACCATATCAGCTTGTTTATGGCAAGGCATGACATTTACCATTTGAGATGGAGCATAGAGCATATTGGGTAAGAAAGAAATTGAATATGGATTGGAAGCTGGTAGGAGAGAAGCGATTATTACACCTCGACGAGTTGAATGAGTTAAGGTATGAAGCTTATGAAAATTCCAAGCTATATAAAGAAAGGGATAAGAAGCGGCATGATGGACATATCAAGAAGAAGGAATTCAAGAGTGGAGATTTAGTACTTTTGTTTAACTCAAGACTTCGAGTATTTCTCCAAAAACTCAAGTCCAAGATGGAGTGGGCCTTTCAAAATTCTTCAAGTGTTCCCCTATAGAGCTGTGGAGCTGGAAAATGATAAGGGAGGAACATTCAAAGTCAATGGGCACTGCTATAAACCATATTTTGGAGGGACATATCCACAAGAAAGGGAAGTTATCTCTCTCTTATCTTCCATTTTTGTGTGACTATATGAAGAATGGTCAAGCTAATGACCTTAACTTAGAATGTTTAATTTCCTTTGGGTTGTCTTCGTCTTGTTTTTGTTTGAGTTCTTTAGTTCGATCATTTTTTAGTTGAGTTTGATTGATGTTCATGTTGATATTGTTTGGATTTCGATTTGTTTTCTTTTCAAATTTCTTTTTTATGATATTATCTTGATGTGTCTGTAGGTTTTGGGATCATGGAAAATTCATTTAAGCTTGGAAGAAGGTTTGAAATTGTGAGGATCACTAATTCCCGCATTCGTGGGAATTTAAGTGATTCCTACAAGTGTGGGAAAACTATCTAGAAAGTTTCTTGAGAAGAATCCCACGTTCGTTGGAATTATAGTGATTCCCACACACATGGGAATCCTCTCCAGAATTCTAGAGAGGAATCCTATTTCTGTGGAAATTGTAGTGATTCCTATTCAAGTGGGAATCCTCTCCAAAAACTGATTCCCCACCATGTGGGATTCCTCTCCATGAACAGTAGGGATTCCCATAAGCAGGTGAATCCCATAAGTTTTCCTCCCTTTTTTTCTCTAACCCTATCTTCAAATTTTTACACTCGTTCTCTCCTACCCACGAATTTCTCTCCTCCTACTCTCTAAAACACTTTAATTTTCCTTTAGATTCTTGGCATTTTCCTTAATTCTTTCATTTTTCTTACAATCTTTTCATCTTTTCATGCATTAATCTTTCCAAATAACAAGGATTTAGGTAAGTTTTTGTTATCTCTCTCTCTAAAAATTTATTCTCACTTTTTCTCTTTTGTTCTTGTAGGTTTTTCTATAACAATGGCACCGAAGAAGATGATGGCTCAGAAATCAGGTGACGACATGCACCGTCAAGTTTTCGGTGAAGGAAAAAGTGATTTGGAGGTAACTTACCACTCTCCCTTCCCAATTTACTTGGAAGAAGAAGTACACGCTTCCATGACTTTAGGAATAGATTAATAATTACTCTTAGGTACTTTGATTTTAAATTGTTGGAGAACATAGGAGTGAGAACAAAGATTGAGCGACTAACTGAAAACATAGGTTGGAATAGGTTCATCCATTGTGATATGCATATCCACCTTATGATGACAACTGATTTTTTCACCACTGTCTGCTATACCAAAAAATGAACACCTTTTGGTTTAGATTATTTAGTGTTGTGTACAAATTGGATTATAATGTCTTGCGTCATCTTTTTGATTTCCAAAATACAAAATTTTAGATGATGACACTGATTTTAATGTGAATGCCTATTGGAAAATGTTAACGAGGGAAGATAGCTTTTATCCACACAATATACCGAATGCTTTAATCTATAGTGCAGAACATTTTTTGTTGCATAAATTCATGTGTTTATCCATGTTTAATAAAATCGAAAGTAGCAAATGTTCAGCTAAAGAACTTTTCTTCTTGTGGTGCATGGATCGGAAGGTTAGAATCAACATGCTCTTTAGAATTTTTAGATTAATCGTCAGTATTGTCAATAAAAATAATTCATATTTTGGAATGGGGCACATCGTTACTGCTTTAGCCCACTTTTATAACCACAATCTAGAAAAGGTATATACAACGCCACACGATATGTTTGACATATCGTATTTGTGGCGGCTCAAGATTGTAGAGGTCTATTCTATGGAAGTCCGTAATCCTCAGATGCGTGCTACAGTGAGACATAGGAGAAGGATCAATACAGTCGTGTCTTGAACTTACATATCTAGAGCAGCTTAAGATCCAGAGGAAGAGGCAGAGGTAATAAAACCTAGCGCATCAGCAGAGGAGGAATGACTCCTATAAACCCTTGAACAAATAGCCTCTAACCAACAACGGATGACATCTTAAATAACTAATCTTGGCACACAAATGCAAAAAGTTTAGAAGGAGCAACGAAGCTTGAAGAGAAGGTTCCTCAACTACTATCGAAGGAGTAATTTTAAAGCTCCTACACCATCACCATCACCACCATCATTTGAATAAGCTTTTCTCACCCTTTAACTTTTATAATTTGTTGTTTCTTGTGTGTGAATGCATTTCATTTCATGTCTGTTTCGTTTCTTATCATTTGTGTGTGCTATGTCTTTTGTTTATTTTTAATTTCTTGAATTTTGGTTTGAATACATTTTCTTTTGTTTAGTTTGATATCATTTGTCTGTTTCAATTTCTTTTGTTTATGTTGTTTCATTTTTGTTTGGTTTAATGTCATTTCTGAAGTGAATCACAACTTAATACAATGATAATCAACACACAAGAAGGGGGGGTTGAATTGTGTCTACTTTTTCGTTTTACCCTCTTCTTAAAAATTGCTTAATTCAGAATACACGTAAGTAATAAGAGAATTAAGAAATAGTTGGACACAGAGATTTTATCCTGGTTCACCCCAAACCGTGGGCTAC
>JAOSBN010000007.1:25876652-25888742 GCA_027563595.1 Erythroxylum suave
TAAACCCTCATGGGAGTATAACTTTTCCACTAGGGACACCTAAGGGTTTAAAGGCTTGTAGCATATTGCTAAATGTCAATGTAAACCTATAAAAGTGGAATTATTCTTACTTCCTTTTGTTTTAGTTTAAGTTAATAGTTAGGGTATATCTGCTTGATGACAAGTAATGAGTTAGGTGTGGGATAATTTGATAGAATGATATTTTACACGTTATTTAGGGTTAATTAATTAGCATTTAGCATATATATGGCATGTTCTATATAGATTTTCTTATGTTTTTTATGTTTAGTTTATTGTCCTGTAGGTGATGAAGTTGAGGACTAAACACAAGATTAATTGTAAATTTCTTAATAATTCTCCATTCAATAATATTTCAGAGTCATTTAAAAGATAAAAATGGAAAATAACTTTATACAAAACTTCAGGAGTTAATTCTAATTTAAATATGTCAAAAAGTGGAGCAAATCATAATAGGCACCATACTTATTGAGGTAACAGGTGCTTATCTTTCACAAAGAAGTAAAGAAACAAAACAAGACCTATGCTAGAGCTAATCCTGGATTAGTGTCATACTTGTAATTTAATTACAAAGTGAAAAATTACAAAATCAGTGTTGGTTATACAGTATGTCAAATGCTAGATACATCTTAAATCATGAAATATAGAAGTTTTTTAATAATATTAGCATCAATTTTTGTACTAGTCTAGCACTAGTTCCCAGACCTAATTTATGAGGATTAGTGATTCTTTAAATTTAAGTCACCTAGAACTCTATATGTAAATATATGTATTAGCATTAACTTAGGGGAGTTTTAGTCGACTGAGAATAGGCTGGATAGAACTCTATATGTAAATATATGTATTAGCATTAACTTAGGGGAGTTTTAGTCGATTGAGAATAGGTTGGATATTATGTCTTAGGTTAGGTCTGGCCTGGTCTAGCTTGAATTCAATAATCTCAACCTAATTTGACCAAACTTCATACCAAGCTTAGGCTTTTTTCTTTTGGATTTCATATTGAGATCAAGCTGGCCTAAGCTAGCCTAAGTCAAAAATTTCTTGTTTAAATAAGATGCAAAATAATGTCATTTTTCTTAGGCAAATCACATTATTTCATATCCTAGATATTAGAGTCATTGTGTCTATATGAAACAACGTCGTTTGAAAACGAAATTGTGTGGAATCACTTAAACAAGACTAGATCAAGGATGGAGTTGAAAAGGATAAATGTGAGGATTGTTACAAGATGTTGGCTGAGATTTCTAAAGGTGGAAACTATCATTTAAAGAGAAATATGGAGTTGCACAGTAGAAAGATCTTGGTATAATAAGGTTAAACATTTTTTACCCTTAACCTAATGAGAGGGAAGAATGAAATGACTGCCAAAAGTTATGATAGCTAAAAATTAAATTTTTGATTGCAAAGCTTAAGGTGATAATTAGTGATAAACAACCACTCTTCATTATTGATAACAAAAACATCAAGATGTTGTTCATCTTACTCCAACTATCTCTCATTATCCCAACTTCATAATGTGAAGAAAGATGTTTTCAAGATATACAATAATGAAAAAAAATTAAAGACATTATTAAGTATTCATAAATAGGTAGCTATCACATCAGATATGTGGATGGCTGATAAGCAAAATAAAGGTTATATAGTAGTGACGACATACTATTGTGACAATGATTAGCCTTTATGCAATTAATTATGGGTTCATATTTTTAAATGATAGGTTTATTTATATTTTGATGCTATATAAAAATGAAATATTGAGAACTATACTGGTGGAATGCTTAATGGATTGAAACATCAATACTAAGCTCTCAACTATAACTCTCGATAATTGTAGCAAAAATGATGTAGTGATAAAAATTTGAAGAATAAGTTGCAAGTGGAGAGCTTGTTGATTAGTG
Organism: Erythroxylum suave; assembly: GCA_027563595.1. Classification (NCBI taxonomy): domain Eukaryota; kingdom Viridiplantae; phylum Streptophyta; class Magnoliopsida; order Malpighiales; family Erythroxylaceae; genus Erythroxylum; species Erythroxylum suave. The sequence continues at coordinate 25,878,569 of JAOSBN010000007.1, forward strand.
AAAGGTTATTACACATGCTTTGTTTTGTACATATTGCACATTTGATTGTGAACGAGAGTTTGGAGGTGATAAAGGAAGTGGTAGAGTTAATTCAAAATAACATAGTGTTTAGAATGCAACACCTAAAAAATTATAAAATTTTGATGAAACTACACAACAACTATGCATTCCATGCAATAAAAAAGTTAGTTTTCGATTATCTTACCTAATATTTAAGATGTTAGAGTCGTCAACCATGTATGTCGGGATGTTCTTCAGACTAACATAAAGAGATTATCAATATACTTGCTTACTAATAGAAAAGTAATGAGAGTTGGTTAAAGCACTTTGTGCAAAGTTGGAGATATTTTATAATACTATTGAGTTGTTTTCATGAATAAAATTTTCAACTTCACACCTCAGCTTTAACAATATGTGAAAGGACCCATCCCGGAGTTCTCCTTCTGGAACTCAAGTGGAGGCCTTCTAGCGACCCCATAGTAGCCCTTTAATCAATATTTGACTCGATTGAAGGGTTCCTGCAAAGCCAAGCCATTTAACTAGTTAAAACCTTTTATATTTTAATAATTAAAAGCGCAAAAAATAGTGGGAACTTTTTTTCAAAACGTTTTATTAAAAATTTCGATAGCATAACAACTACATTTTGACATTTCCAAAATTTTTAAAAGCCTTGTAAAATTTTAAAACATTTCTATATTCACACCAATTTCTCAACTACAAGTTTTAGACTTTAAGTCCACTCTTAAGCAATCTAAACAAATGATTCTCAATAGTCACTACAATAAACTTTTAAAAACTAAAACATATTCATGCATTTCATTTAAAATCTTTATTGAACATCCATTCATCATACAAATTTACATAGCAAAATGACACAAGCATAATAACACCTAAAAATACAACTAATCTTAAGGCAGAGTCCCAATTACTACAGCACTTGTAACCATACCTGGGATGGTCTGTTTAAAAACGTAAAAATAAGGGTGAGCTAAACGAGCTCAGTGAGTGTAATCAGTTTACAAGGAAATTGAACTTTTCATAATAATATAACTAAAATATTCTATACAATCATAACGCTCATGGTAAAACATTATCCATAACAATTTATTCGTGCATCATCAAATCTGGTAATAATATAACATTTCATAAAACACAGTTTCAATTTTTTTGAAAAACTATTTCGAAATGTTTTTCAAAATTAAACTCATCATATAAAGTTTCCATTTCTTATTTTACTTAATCAAAAAACAGTGGTGGCAATAATTTTTTTGAAAACTTTAATACTGAAAAATAAGCCAACCACTAGCATTGGTACTATACGGTACCTCTCAAATCACTTTTAATATAAATAGTGGTGCCATTACTATTTTCATAAATTTCCTTACTCAACATAGCCCAACATAAGTTTCTTTACCATACGGTACACTAGACATAAAGTCACGGAGCTGGTTCTGCATCGCTTACCCGTGACTGGTTAACCACTATTTACAAAGTTGGTTATGTATTGCTTACCCATAACAGGTTAACCGCTATAGATCAGTAGTTATAGAGCTAATTATGCATCGCTTCCCCGTAACAAGTCATAGAGCTAGTTCTACATCGCTTACCTATGACTGGTTAACCACTATTTATGAAGTTGGTTCTCTATCACTTACCTGTAATAGGTTAACCGTCATAAATATACCAGTATAATAATATGTATAAAGCTTAGTAGTGTACTATAAGCAAATGCAACTACCAATCATATAAAAGTTAACTTTCAATCTAAAACTCATATATTGCTAAAGCATAATCTTATGCTAGCAATACTCACTTGTAAAATTTCATTTACATAAAACTCAACATAAATATTCATTTCCTGATCAAATGAAAATCATTTGCATAAACTAAATTTAAAGAACCCTTACATGTCATCAATTCTTTTGCAAATAATTAAGTCATATAAAACAGTTAAAAATACACTCACATGTCATCAATTCTTTTTCAAATAAGTTATTCAAATGAAACAATTAAAATACACTCACATAAAACTCATAATCCATATTCACTTCACGAAAAAATAGAAATCATTTTCTTAAAATGTTTTTAAAATGCACTCCCTATTTTGCAAACTTATCGTCAAGCATACTCACACGTTTAGTGCCTCTCCTTTATGTATACACATATTTTCTTAGGAATTTATTTCCAAATTAGGAAATAAGGTATTAAAACTATGTAGTCAGTTTAACCGAATTTGAGATTTGTATCTAATCGTGTAACACATATGCTAATCATATTTTTGTTTACTTCAGTAAGCTAAGCTATTGGTCACCGTTTCCAAATCTAACTGAAAAAGTCACTTAAGTACCATATTTTATCCATTCTAACTTACCAATTCCTTCAAAACACAATCTCACCCAATTTAGTTAACCATATCACAATCACGTAGGATGAATCACGGTTATGACCCACGTTTAGAATCCATACCTCCACTTGTTCCTTAACATTCACATAGTAAACATTCAAATAAGGTTTTGATATATGCTATACATTTGTTCCCATGTCTCTAGTTTTTAGATCATCAAAAAGCATGCCATTTCAAATTCTAAATCATGAAAAATTTACCAAATATCATAAGCTATTTCAACATAGGTGCAGTATGAGGTTACCACTTTAGATCTCAAATTTCAATATCATTCATTCCGAATTAGGTTTAGATCTCTTCTAGAGATTTTTAGTACTATGTATTAGGTTTCAGCCCCAATTGGAATTACTCATTGTTGAGGTATGTGGGCCGAGTTATGGCCAAAACATTAGGACTGGTTCTAGTTAACCTAAAATAGAATCCCACTACACATTCCTCTCTTGTCATATTCAACTAATTCTATACAAAGAAACATCAAAGTAAATACCAAGAGAAAATTGATCTTAATCACATCCATCTCACTCAAGAAAACCCATAAAAATTAGAAATTTGAGCTAGGAAACTTAACACTTTTTCCTCCTATCTTTTAGGAAATTGGTGAACATGAATCCTTGGTCAAGATTTCTTTAATTTTTACTCCAAATCTACCAAAAATGGCACCTCTCTTCTTCCACTTCTCCTTTTCCTAATTCTCCTTCTTTCTCTATTCTTTTCTTCATTTCTTTTTGCTTCTCACGAATTCTCCTTTCAAATGAACCAAATTTTGTTTTTTTTTGCCTTTTTATACTACTTTAATACTTTACACAATTCATCTTCTTATTAAACATCTTAAATGACTCATCATCATCTAATTTAACGTTTCTTAAACCATATGGAGTCTTGTAATTGGTCAATGATTGTGAGTCATTTAAAATTTATTAATTAACTCCATTTATGTAAAAAGACCATTTCGCCATTTTATGGATTACTACACCTATAAACCAGATTTAATCCTGAAAAATATTCCGCGATCGTCTCACCATCAAATTGACCATGGGATACTTTAATTAGGATCAATGCTGAGTAATTAGGTGCCTCAAAAATTTTGAATGGGTTTAAAATCATTAATATCCACTATTTTCCAAAAAAGGACATTTTAGTCCAATAATTTCGAATTACCCGAATTCTATTCAAACAACCTCCGTTTTGACCTGTTTTAGTTCCTATAGACTCCAATCCTAATTCTGGAGCTTTTCTTCATATTTTGAAATTATTCAGTAACTTCTAGATTGTTCAAAAGAATTTTCAGATTGAACCTGAAAATCACTAAATGTCATTAAATTCATCCTAATTTCATTCAACAGTGTCACCTAAATCCATAAACACTACAAGAAAATAACAAATTAGTGACAGAATATGTAACAGCTCATACCACCTACCCACAGTTATTGTCTGCTTTGCCCAAACCCTTACGGTTTTACTCTTCCTAGCCCAGTCGGGAAAACGCGTCTATGGGGGAGAGGTATCTATAGCCTTATAAGGCATACTTCGTTCTCCTCTCTAACCGATGTGGGATTTTCGCAGAATATTACCAACGGGAAGAGTTTCGCCAGTCGTTAGTGGTGGAAAAAGCCATTCAGTCGGTAAAGTGAACAGATTTACCGATGAACTTGATATTCGTCAATAAACGTGGAGGGGAAAATTAACTTGCGAGTTTTTCTATCGTATTATAACAATGGAATACGTAACTCCATCACAAAATAAGGCAGCAACAGCTGATGCGAGAATTGGTAAAATTAAATACCGATGGGAAATATGTTTCGTCGGTAACTTATCGATGGAAAATCGTTTCCATTGGTAATTGTGTCCGTTAGTAAACGCCGAATTGTTTGTAAATAAAATGACATCGTTTGGTTTTAATTCAAGTGACGTTGTTTTGTTTTGATTGTTTAACCCTACCCCCTCCCCCTCTGCGATTTTTCTTCTCCTCTCTCAGCTGCATCGATTTTTTTCTCATTTTTGTTGCTTTCACTGTCGATTTCTACTTGGTTTTTTGTCCATCGTGCATCATTTTCAAGTAAGGTTTCTATTGGGTTTATTTTGTCTCCAAAAAATGAAGCTCTTGGATGGTTATATGGGTAGGTGTTGGGTGGTGAGTTTTGTTATGATTGTTGATTTATGCATTTTCTTGTTGAATTGCTAGTTTATTTATGGTTTACGTGTGTTGTTATTGGTAAATAATGAAAAAATGTATTTGTTTTGTGTGAATGTTAGAGATAATACATATTTTCTATGAGTTGTTTGATGAAATGTCTCTTAGATAGAGACTTGCATATGTTGAGTATATATAACTCCAAATTTTGTCACGGTTTACGTAACCTATTCAGAACCATACTACTTTAAAAAATGTTCATTTAAAAGAGGAGGTTTGAGTACTATATAATATTCAATTTTATACTATAATTTTTATATACTGGATCTATACAATGAGAGATGTGATATAGGATAATTGGGTGTATGAGAAAGTGCACGGCTGTTGTGAGTAAGCCTGAGCATAATCCCTTAAATTGAAGTTTTTATTTGATTTGTTATGTTTATTAAGAAGTTTAAAAGATATTTACATTTTATCTTCATTAATTTTAATTTTGAATATTTATTTTTATATTTTTAATAAAATTTTTTACTTTAGGCTTTATAATATTAAAATTTTCTTTTAATATTTAATTTGAAGCTTTTTATATATGATTTGATTTAATTTAGGTATGTAACGTTATTTAAAAATATAACTTAGTTTATATTAACATTGAATTGTCTTATTAGAAATTTGTAATTATAAATATAAAAATTTTCAATATTTACAAAATTAAAATTAATTAAAGAATGTCAAATGATGAAGTACGATGATGATGATAAAAAATAATAAACATATATATATGTTGATAATGCACTATATAAGGGTTAAAAACCAATATTCAAACAATTTACTTTTTTTAAAAAAATAATATCTGTTATATATATTTTTATATTTGAGTCTATTTAATAGTAAAAAAGAATATGAAATTTTTTTTATCAAAGTCCTTTCAATAAATTTTTTTTTAGAAAAACGGAAGAGTGTTTAGATTACATAAAATTCTAGGTATCTTATTTTTCACCACTTGTCCTTTTTATTTTTTATTCTCAAAATGTGTAAATGGAAGTTAGTGACGTATCTTTTCGAAGTGTCAACTTAATAAAAGTAATAAAGATTTAAAGAATCTCACGATAGTGATAAGACATTCAATATTAATATTAGAATGCAAATTTACATACAGATCTCGTAGTGATAAACATTAAGTACTTGATGCAATATGTACTTATCGATCTTTGTATAGCATATGTACTTAAGGCATCAGGTAAAAGTTCTGGTCTAAAAGCCACTAAATATTAAATTAACATAACATTTTTCTCACTTTTAAATAATGGACCAGGTTTATAAGCCACGTTTTAAAAATGTTAGAGAGGGCCATTTATGATTCAATAGAATAGTCTTCCTCTTTCATCTCCGATATGTCTTGGTTTTAGAAAAGTCTAAATGGCCATAAATTTCAAGCTAAAAAATAAAAACGATATGAAGCTAGAAACCAAACATGATTTCCAAAGCAAATCTTTTAAGAAAAATTTGTCGGATCCCAAACTTTCTCAAATGAAAAAACAATACTTTGTTGACATGTTTAGGGTTGCAAGTAGCAACATTCGGTCACAGTCTACTTCTTATATATTTCAACAAGCCAATCAATGACTCAGCTTTGGACCACTTGCTTCCTTCTGTGAATTACTAGTTTATCTTCCAAATGTTTGAGCTTTAAACATTTTACTATTATTTCAATAACTGGAAAATAACTCAAATATATTTAATAGTTAAAAATATATTTGAGTCTGTTTAATAGTAAAAAATTACTTAAATGATGGACCACATTAGTTTATGATGTATTATAACAAGTGTATTATATTAAATATTTTATATTTTTTCATAGGCCTTATATTATGTTAGAGAGTGTTGATTATCTTTCTTCGTTGTAGTCTGAAGTTGTCCATCCATCTAGGTTAGTCATCCAACTAATATTTACCATATTTATTGCTTTAATAATATGATTATGATACCTTTGGATTTTGTGTGAATGCAAAGGAGATCTTCATTTTGTGTTGTTGTTTAGAATATTCTTATAATCATTGAAGAGTTTTTATGTTTTTTTAATAGTATAAGTATTTACTGTATGTGGAATTAGTTTGAGATGTTATAGATGATTTGAGACATTAATAAACCCCTAGGAGGACATATAGGTTGGAAACCCATGATACAACTCTCGTGAGGCTTATCGATGAAAAATTCCATGAGCTTAGGAGTCATAGTAAGAAGTTGTTTTCTTGATTCACAGGTGTAAACAATGCCACGTACCATAGTTTTGAAATCAATTGTAGGTGATTAATTCAATTGGTTAATACTTAGGGGATGTGAAAAGATTAGATGTTTTGTAAATTTTGGGGTGCCATGAAGGATACTAACTATGGAATCATTGTTCTAAAATAACAGTGTTGTAGAAATGAGTAATGTTGATAGATCTTACATGTATAGATGATTATCATGTGATGGTTTCATTAATCTTGAATTTCTTAAGGGAGTTAAAGCTTTTATTCATTATGCATATTCTCAACCTGCATATATAGATGGGCCAAAGATCAGATGTTCATGTAAAAGATGCAAACACCTTCATTTCCTTTCTATTGATGAAGTGAATGGGCATTTGTTACGAAGAGGGTTTGTCGTAAATTATTTTGACTGGACACGACATAGGGAACCATTAATTTGTAGCACCTCAAAGGGTAATGAAGCATAATCGTCAGTGAGCTTAAATGAGTTTGAAGGGGGATTGGATTTATAACAAATAATGTTAATGAAAATGAAAATCTTTACATGCAAATGGTTTATGATACAGCAGGTTATACCTTAAAGGAAAATATAGAAAATATTGAAAAAGAACCTAACCCACAATCCAAATAGTTTTTTGACTTACTACACTTAACTGACCAAGAACTATGGCCAAATTATGAGACAATGACTCAACTGTCTTCAATTGCTCGTATATTGAATATAAAGTCTGAAGGGCATATTTCTAATCGTAATTTTGATAAAATTCTTAGATGGTATAATGAAACATTGCAAAGTTAAACCTAGAGGTGTTTTTGGAATCACGTGAAAAAGGAGAACAAAGAATTGAAAGTGAAGCATTTCAGGAAGATGTTTATGAAATAAATGCATCTGTCGTAAATGAGGATAATGAACCTTTGAACGATCCATGTAATGAATATGTTGAAATTTTATCTGGAGAGGATGAGGAGGGTCATAGATCTGAAGAAGAGCCTGAGTTTGATACAAATTTTTCAGAACAGGGAGATGATTTTGATTTATAATTAAGTAATGATAACGATTAATTTGTATTTGTAATTGAATATTATATTCAATAAATCAATTATTTCCTTTTCAATATATTGTATAAAATATTAAAATCGAATTGTAATGTTTCTACAAAATACAATCAAATATTAATTTTAGGTTGAAATATGCTACCAAAGAGAAGACAGAATATGATGTGACCAAGATTTATACCACGATTCGGAGATACTTTCTATACAGGTGAAGCATCTCATGGCGTAGCAGCTGGAGCTTAATCACCTCCTTCCCCTCCACCTACTACACTTGCAGATGAGGCTGCACCATCCACCACCCCTACATCATTCACTACCCTATACTGATAGAGATATCAGGGGTAAACAATGCGGATGAAGGAGACAGCCGTCAGCTTAGAGCTAAGGGACCCGATGAAAGAAAATACATCACAGTTGTCAATAATATGTAAGTGAACATACATGAAACATTATATGTTTATAATTAAGTTATAGGTTTAAATTTAAAAAATGGTATAAATTTATTTGTTTTATATTACGTTATTTCCATCTAGACCCTGCTCAAGAAATATGACATCGAAATTTAAGGAGAAGATTGATCCTGAGGGATATGTATGGAAGAATATCTCTCAAGTGAAAAAATAATTTTACTATCACGAGTTTGAGGTACCACAAAAATTATTATTTCTTTTTTAATTAACAGTTCTATACATTAATCAGATAAATATTATTACATCATAAGTATTTATCGAACGTTTTTCCTTTTGTTTCAGAAAGAATTTTTTTGGGATTCTCAAATTGACAAGATCATATATAGAGTATGGGAGAGATGAGCGCGTACACGTCATTGTGATTTTGTTGCTATGATACACAGGGCCAGTGTATAATTCCCTTACATTTCTAAAGAAATATAGAGTCGTTGGCTGTAGTATTAGACATCACCTGAGGCCATCTCCGTTTCATAGCATAACTCGGCCAATAGATGTCGAGGACTGGGGGGAAGAGAGTCTTCTTGTACATACGGGAGGATCTATTACTGACGATGAGCATGTAGAAAGACTTTTAAGTATCTATACTTGACATTTATATTCTCATTTCTTTTCTTTATTGTATTTCAATTGAATTTGATATGTGAATTTTGGAATGAAAATATGTGTTTCTTGTTGAGAATAATAATGTTATAAATGTCTGGTGCCAAATATGGCTATGTTGTTGAGTTATTTTCTTTGTTCAATAGGGGGTAGATATCACAAAAATAGAGGATACTCTGCTAAAATTTTTATAGATTCTAGTATACTTATAACATTTTATTCTTATATAGGAAAAGTCTATAGGTATGAGACCTATACCCTGACAGCTCTTTTTGCACACTCATACTAAGAAGCATGACAGTGTGACATTCGTCAACAGTCATTGTAGAGAATTAAATATAAGTGAAATTTATGGTTTACTATTAATGTCTAATAATTATCACTTACTAATATAAACATTGCATTCTAATAGGACCAAATATAAGAAAGCATTCAATGACAGTCTCAACAGTCAGAACATATTGATGAGACTGAAACCTATCTTGATGTAGGGGGTGGTACGGACCATCGTGGAAGGATATTTGACTTAGGTTCATTTATGAATACATATTATTCGCAATTCTCCACATCCAGTATAGCAGCATCTAATAGGCAATCCACAACCAATTAAATCTAATAGCTTCAGAGCAAGGTGGAGCAATTGATGGAGTACATAACTCAACTCCGCAATAAGGTGGATGAGTTGAAGGGTACGGGTAGCACCTGATCACTCCAACTAAAGCATCCACTGTCTCTAGATCAATAGCATAGTTTTGGTCATTTCTTTTATATTACAAATACTTATTATGTACAATATCATGTTTTTACTATCAATTAAGATATTGTTAACTTTATATCATCAATCAGTTTTTTGTTTAAATAAATTAAATGCATACTATTAAATTTATAACTATTTAAATTATGCATCCTCCATAATTTTAATTTATTGACGGTATATATTATATACTTAAAAAAAACTTTCCTGGTTGCTTGACCGCTGGAACAACAAATTTCCATCAGTAAATTCAACTTTATTTACCGACGGATTATGAAAAACCGTCAGTAATCACCGATATAATAAACATATCCATCGATAATGTATCGTCACATTTACTGAAAAAATTTCACTTCGTTTACTGACGAAAGATTAAGGTTTATTTTGTGGAGCACTGTCGGTAAATTTACCAATGGAAGGTTCACCATCTATCAGTAAATTTACCGACGGAAGGTTATTGGCAATGCCTTGTAAAATTTACCGACGAAAAATGAATTTTCATCA
>JAOSBN010000007.1:25888842-25900287 GCA_027563595.1 Erythroxylum suave
ATCCAAAACCCAGATAATTGTTTTGCATTTGCAAGCATCAAGCATTACAACCACAGATAAGTGAATCTGCATTTTAAATTTGAAGAATCAAATTGCCATATGTTTGAAACACCATGTGGAATGAATGGATAAAATTCAATTCCATAAACTAAACTCATATTGGTCAAACACAATTTCTGTAGAAGTAATGAATTTATACATGAACCGTATACTACTCAGAACAATATAAATAACATGTTATATGCAACTCTCTCATGCATCATCTTCTGACTCATTTATATGCAAACATGTTCAAATTTTCTAATCAATTCAACCCTCTTCAACACTTCTTCTCTGGTTAGGGAATTTCAATAGCTAACTTATGGGACAATGCATACACCTTATGGAAGCTAAAACTACAACAGATGCTAGCAATTTACCAATTTTTCACCTAGTTTGCATACAACCAAATCCCCAAAACAGATCAGTCTACAAATCCCCTCTGAAATTTCTGCATCATCAAAACAGAAAACTTCATAAATCTCCCAGCCAAAATCCTTCTTCCCGAAAGCAAAAGCAACAAAATTGAAACTGCATAGATGAAGGAAAGTAAAAAACCCAGCGGGCATGCATTGCTGGTAATGAACAATGGGTATCCGGGTCAAACAAAAAATGAGATTTGTTCAAGAGGGACATACAGTAAAGCAACCAATTCTAGGTTAGAAGAAGAGGACAATGTACAACATCATTTGCGCAGCCAGGGAAACGTCAAGCAAGGAAGACCGACATTTTTCCAGCATAAAATAAAAAACTAACCGTAGCCCTGGAGAGACGAACGTGTTGGGGAAGAAGGGCAGCGTGCAAGAGAGAAGCTCCAAGATTTGTCAGTCGACAGAGAAAATTGATCAGATCCAAACGAATAGAAGAAGGAGGGCGGTGACCATGCAGACCCAGACGAACAGAAGAGAAGGAGACGAGGGCTGATTTTGTAAAAAGAGTTGCGTTTATGTTTTGGAGACAGAGACAAGCGTTTCTGTCCTTCGATTTTCGGAGGAACAAAAATGCTTGTCCCTGTCATCTGGGGACGGAGGACAAAAACATGGAGACAGCAATCAAACATAGGATGGGGACAAGATTTTTATGTTTTGTCTTCTGTCCCCACTAACGGGGACAGCAACCAAACATAACGTATGTGAGCTAAGTATGGAGAGCCACATACAATAAGCATCAAACAACATCAAACACATCCATAACATTGAATAAAGTGAGGTACTACATAGTTTAGGCAATAACAACCCTAATAAATAATTAGAAATCCATCAAAATCTCATCCAACATGTTCATAACATATCCATACACCCTTATCAATAAAAAAAATACAACAAAGAGGCAAGAAAAGAGAAGAAGTAAGGCTTATATGTTGAAGAGCAAAGCTGGAATTCTACGGTGGCAGCTTTGTGTCTCCTTGAAATCCTTTGGTTCCACCTTGAATTATCTTGATTTTTCTCTCAAAAATTTGTTCTTCTCTCTCCCTTGGATGTATTGTACGACCTCCTCCCTTCTAGGGTTTAAAATTGAGTTTTTACACCCCATTTAATTCTTAAAATGATGTAGAAATGAGGAAGTTGCAAGCTAGAATTTTCAAGGAAACTCTATTTTCTGTCTGATATCTTATGGATTTATTATCCAAGTTAGGCCTTTATTTCACCAATTTGAAACTGAATTTCTCCTCTTTATTTTGGATGGAAAACAAAAAACATTAAATAAGAATTGTATCTTGCAAAATCTTAGCATTGGTGATGGGTCGGCCTAGGAAAATTCCAGCTTTCCTTTGAGTCACATGACTTGCTTTCTCTTCGGTCTTCCATCCTTCCATCCCTCAAAACTACCTTCAAACCTACTGATTAACAACAAAATTAATCACTTAATCATGTCCAAAGCACAAGCAATTAATACGAACATAATGTAAGAAAAAGATGCACAACAATGCCATGCAAAATTCATGCAAAACCTAATCTTAAAATCCTAATTCACACACATTCATGCATATTCACATACATTCGTACATAATCACGCAATTATATGAAACTAAGACAAAACATAAGCTAAACAAGTGAAAAACAATCAATTTATCACAATTAACAAACAAATTATCCTAATAAAAATATGTACAAATGCCACCTATCAAGAGGACCCATCCCAGAGTTCCTCTTCAGGAACCAGAGTGGAGGCTTCCTGGCGACCCCATGGCAGTAGCCCTCTAATCAATATCTGACTTGATCTTAGGGTTCTTGCAAAGCTAAGTCATTCAACTATTTAAAACATTTTATGCTTTAATAATTAAAAGCATGGAAAATAGTGTAATTTTTTCTATCATTTTATCGAAAATTTTTACAGCATAATGACTGCATTTTGACACTCCTAAAATTTTTAAAAGCCCTTTAAAATATGAAAATACTTATATCTTCATATCAATTTCTCAACTACAAATTTTGGACTTTAAGTCCATTCATAAGCAACTCAAACATAATTCTCAACAATCACTACAATAAACTTTTAAAATCTAAAACATATTCATGCATTTCATTTAACAGCTTTTATAAACATTCATTCTTTATACAAATGTACATAGCAAAATGACACAAGCATTACAACACTCGAAAATACAACTAATCTTGAGGCGGAGTCTTAATTACTACAACACTTGTACGCATACTTGGGGTGATTTGTTTAAAAATATAAAAATAAGGGTGAGCTAAACGAGCTCAGTGAATATAATCAGTTTGCAAAATACTTGAACTTTTCATAATAATATAACTACAATATTTCATACAATAAAAAAAGCTCATGGTAAAACATTTTCCATAACAATTTATTTGTGCATCATCAAATTTGGCAATAACATAATATTTCGTAACACAATTTCAATTTTTCTGAAATGTTATTTTGAGTGCTTTTCGAAATTAAACTCATAATATAAAAGTTTCTATTTTCCATTTTCCATTTTCCTTAAATAATAAACAATAGTGGCAATAAGATTTTTGAAAACTTTAATACTGAAAAATAAGTCAACCACTAGAACTGGTACCATATAGTACCTTTCAAATCACTTTTAACATAAATAGTGGTAGAATTACTATTGCCATGACTTTCCTTACTCAGCATAGCCTACGACAAGTTTCTTTATACCATACAATACACTAGGCATAAAGTCACATAGTTGACTCTGCATCGCTTATCCGTGACTGCTTAACCACTATTTACGGAACTGGTTCTGCATCGCTTACCGTAACAAGTCACGGAGGTGGTTCTACATCGCTTACCCGTAACTGGTTAACCATTATTTATGAAGCTAGTTCTACATTGCTTACTCGTAATAGGTTAACAGTTATAAATATATCGGTATAATAACATGTATAAAGCCTAGTGGTGTACCATAAGCAAAAGCAACTCCCAATCATATAAAAGTTAACTTTCAAGTTAAAACTCATATGTTGCTAAAGAAAAATTTTATGCTAGCGATATTCACTTGTAAAATATGATTTGCAGAAAACTCAACATAAATATTCATTTCATGATCAAATGAAAACCATTTGAATAAACTCAATTTAAAGTACACTCATATGTTATCAATTCTTTTACAAATAATTTAGTAATATAAAACAATTAAAATACACTCACAGTTTTGCACACTTATTGCCAAGCACACTCACGCATTCGATGACTCTCCTTTACCTACACAAAAACATATTTTTCTTTGGCATTTATTTTGAAATTAGGAAATAACGCATTAAAACAATATATTCGGTTTAATCGAATTCGAGATTTGTATCTAATAGTGTAACACGTATGCTAATCATATTTCTACTTATTTTTGTAAGCTAACCTATTAGTCACTGTTTCCAAATCTAAATTCAAAAGTCACTAAAATGCCATATTTTATCCATTCTAACTTGCCAATTCCTTCAAAACACAATCTCACCCAATTTAATTCACCATATCACAATCATGTATGATAAGTCACGATTATAACCCAAGTCTAGAATCCATACCTTCACTTATTCCTTAATTTTCACATATTAAATGTTCAAATTAGGTTTTAAGGTCTTCTAGACATTTGTTCCATATGTATCTAGTTTCTATATCATCAAAAATCATGTCATTTTAACTTCTAAATCATGAAAAATGTATCAAATATCATAAGCTATTTCAACAGAGGGGCAATATCAAGTTACCACTTTCAATCTCAAATTTTAATAACATTCATTCTGCATTAGGTGTAGGCCTCTTCTAGATATTTTTAGTAATATGTCTTAAGTTTTAGGTACAATTAGAATCACTTGATTTGGAGGTTTGTGGTTCGAGTTATGGGTAAAACATTGGGATTGGTTCAAACTAATCTAAGACAAAATTCTACTACATGTTTCTCTCTTGTCATATTTAATCAATTCTATGTAAAGAAACACTGAAGTAACACTAAGAAATCACTGATCTTAAACACATGTTTCTCACTTAAAACAAACCCATACAAATTAGAAATTTAAGCTAAGAAACTTAAGACTTTTTCCTCCAATCTTTTGAGTATTTGATGAATACTTCAAGATTTCTCCAAATCACCATCAAATTCTATAAAAAGTGACTACATTGTACTTCCTCTCTCCTTAGCGGGCGTTCACCCTTGGTTTCTCTTCTTTTCCCTTTCTTTCTTTGCCTCTTACGTCACTCTCTTATCACTCTTACGTTTATGTTGAAAAAAAGAAGCAAAATGTCTTAAGTTTTGTTTTTTATACTCATTTAATTGATTACATATGTCACCTTCCTATTTGTCATCACTAATGACTCATCAAACACATGTCATCATCTCATTGGTCATCTCTAATGACTCATCAATCCACTCATATCACAAAAGACCAAATTATCCTTTAATGATTTTAATTGATCAACTAATCGAATCAAATCCCAAAAACATTCCACAATTTATTTTCAAATTGACCATGAAATACTCTAATTATGATCAATACTTATTGATTGGATGCTTTTAAAAATTTTGAACGGGTTTAAAATCATCAATACCCATTATTTTCCAAAAGGGCATTTTAGTCCAATAATTTTGAATTATACGAATTCTATTTAAACAACTTCTGTTTTGATGTATTTCAGTTTCTATAGACTCCAATCCTAGTTTTGGAGCTTTTCATAATATTTTAAAATTATTCAGTAACTTTTCAATTGCAAAAAAGAATTTTTAGATTGAATCCGAAAATCACTAAATCTCACTGAAGTCGTCCGGATATCATTAAAAAGTTATCATCTAAATTTACAAAGTACATTTAAGGGCTTTTAAAGCTCGTTCTGACTCATTTCGTAGCTTTTCGGAGTTTTAAAAATTTTTCAAGAAAATTTCGGTTGAGTCCACAATCATTGAAATAAGATATTACATTTATAATTTTTAAAAATTACTGAAAATGATTGTCGGTATTGATTAGTACCTTTCCTGTATCATACTATAACTATATTCGGTACATTGAATGCTTCACATTAGGCAAATCATTAAAAACCAATGTTTCAAACATTGTAGACTATTGGTGTCCTTATAATGTGTCTTTTCATGTAGCAAAACAAACAGAACCATCAGGCTAATCTCTAAACTGAAAGGTTAAAATGCCTGCCACCAACTCTTCAAAGAACAAGCTCCAAGACAAGGTGGCGATCATCACCGGAGGCGCCGGTGGCATTGGCGAGGCAACCGCACTCCTCTTCGCAGAATATGGCGCACGAGCAGTTGTGATAGCCGATATTCAAGACGAGAAGGGCCAAAACCTTGCCAACTCCATTGGTGCACACCGGTCGACCTACATACGGTGCGACGTTGCCGACGAGAGCCAGGTCAAGACCCTCGTAGAAACAACTGTCCAGCTCTACGGTCGTTTAGATATCATGTTCTGCAATGCAGGTACAGCCACCCTGAACCTGCTTCAAACCGTCACCGACTTCGACTTTGACTCCTATGAAAAGGTCCTCGCTGTGAATGTACGCGGCACGGTGGCGAGTGTCAAGCACGCAGCGCGAGCCATGATGGAAGATGGTCAAAAGGGTAGCATAATATGCACGGCGAGTCTTGCTGCGAGCGTAGGTCTAGAGAAATCAACGGACTACGTGATGTCGAAGTGTGCTGTGTTGGGTTTGATGAAGTCGGCGAGTATGCAACTGGGAGGACACGGGATACGTGTGAACTGTGTGTCGCCGGGTCCGGTGGTGACTCCGTTGTTTTGTAGGGCGTTTAAGGGGGAGTCAATGGAGATGGTGGAGAGGCTGGTGGAGTCGAGTTCTTACATGAAAGGTTCAATGAAAGCGAAGCATGTTGCCGAGGCTGTGGTATTTCTTGCTAGTGATGACTCTGAGTTTGTGAATGGCCATAACTTGGTTGTGGATGGTGGGTTTAAACCTCCAAAGATCTAGTAAGTAGATATCCATTTTCCAGGGTGAGAATGGCATGTTCAGTGTATCTCATTCCACATGTCTTTCTTTACACTTTACAGGGATTTGGAAATAGACAAGATTCCTGTTTTGTATCGATCTATATATAATATTCAACATGTTAAGACTTAAAGTTACTTTTCTTCGTGAAATTGTTCAGTTCTTATTGATCTATTTTCTCAATCACTTGAACATTTATCAAAACGAGTATTGTACAGCATTTACGTTTTTAAAGTATTTTGTATCACAACTTAGCTAACGTAAATATATCTGGTATGATATACGAGCTAGAACATACATGTAAATAAACTAGAAATTTGCAAAGTTTTAAAAATCGCATTAAAAGTTCAATCGATAAGACAAGAGTTTTAAGAATAAAAATGCTAAATTGGTATTATACTATCATAAAATCAGTTAAATATCAAATAAAATAAAAGAATTTAAAATATAATTAAAGAATTGACTATTTTTACTTTTTGAAAAATTTGAAATTTAATTAAAAAGAGATTCTTAAATAAAAATAATTGATTTATAACAACTGATTAGTTTGGGAAAATTGACTAATTAGTTTAAAAACTAACTGTTAATACTTTCATGGATCGAACAATAATGACAAACAAACCTGAATCCATTATTGTAAACGTACTCTTCTTGATCAAATTGATTCCCTCTCTTCTTTCTTTCTTTAATGTGTTTCTTCAATGGTTCAGAATACCTTTTCAATAAGTTTTGTATAAACTTATATATCATCACCAACCAACATATCGTTAGGTAATTAAAAAGAGAGAGGGAAAGGGTCATTGACCCATTTGAGATCCATTATTTAATACCCAATAACCATTATCTTGGGTGCTATTTATGGGACTCAAATTTATAAGTCACACGGGCTATTAAATAATCTAACATTCTCCCACTTGGCCCATGTTACGACTTGGTGATTCAACAATAAAACTTTAGGTGCACATAATACATGGAATCGATCAAGTCATCCTTAATAGAATTAAGATGATGGAATCATGACAGTCACAAGTTATACAACATGATTCCTTTCATGTATCACATAACCGACTCAATTCATAAAACTTTAAGTGAGTAATTCTGTAATTTGTTATCTCACAGAAACAATTATTGTATATGGATAAGTAAATGAGCAAAAACAAATATTACTATAATTGAATTCACAAGTGTCATAAGTCGAGCAAGACAATCATATGCATATATACATGTCAGAACTCCATGATAACAAGGGTTTATCTATAAGGCCTATCTGTTCAACATGGCCAATAAATGTTTTGGGTGATAAGCCTTTAATTAATGAATTCGCTATCATTAAAACTATACCAATATGCTCAATTGACACTTTATATTTTTGCACTTCTTCTTTTACAGACAAGTACTTCAAATCCATGTATTTCGCACTCTTTGAATACTTGTCATTCTTGGAGAAGAAAATAGTTGCGGAATTATCACAATAAATTCTTAACGATCTAGCAATACTGTCGATAAGATCAAGACCTAAGATGAAGTTCCGCAACCAAAATCCATGAATCGTAGCCTCAAAGCATGCCACAAATTCAGCCTTCATAGTGGAAATAGCAATGACTAACTGCTTTCCACTTTTCCATGAAATTGCTCCTCTGGCTTATAGGAAAATATAATCGAATGCAGATTTCCATGGGTCTACACAACTGGCATAGTTTGAATCCGAGTAACCTATCACTTCGAGATGGGTTGATTTTCTATATGTGAGCATGTAGTCTTTGGTGCCTTGTAAATATCTAAGGACTTTCTTTATAGCTTTCCAGTGATCCATTCTAGGATTGCTTTGATATCGACAGAGCATTCCAATAGCAAAACTGATATCTGGCCAAATGCATGTTTAAGCATACATTATGCTCCCAACTACTGACGCAAAGGGATAGACTCCATTTCTTTACGTTTTAAATCGTTTTGTGGACGACATTGCATTTGACTAAATTTGTCCCCTTTCTAAATTGGAACTATCCCTGTGGAGCACTTTTCTATTTTAAATCTTTCGAATATGTTCTCGGTATAACCTTTCTGAGATAATCCTAACAATCCTTGTGATCTATCACAGAATAGTACTATTCTGATCACATAAGATGCCTCATCCATATCTTTCATTTAGAAATTATTAGAAAGAAAATTCTTGACATCATGTAATAAAACCGTATTATTCGCAGCAAGAAGGATATTGTCAATAAATAGAACTAATATAATGAACTTGCTCCCACTATTCTTCATATGGATACACTAATCAACAGTGTTCTCTACAAAACTATAAGGCGTAATGGTATCATTAAACTTAAGATACCATTGTCGGGAAGCCTGTTTCAGTCCATATATTGACTTATTTAATTTACACATTAACTTGTCCTTTCCTATGGTTTTAAAACCATTCGGTTGATCCATATACACTTCTTCTTCCAAGTCACCATTTAGAAAGGCGGTTTTTACGTCCATTTGGTGAAGCTCTATATCATAATGAGCCATTAGGGCCATAACAATTCTTAAAGAGTCCTTCTTTGAAACTGGAGAGAAGGTCTCTTTATAATCAATGCCATCCTTTTGAGTATAACCTTTAGCAATAAGTCTGGCTTTATACCTTTCAATGTTGCTTTATGAGTCATGTTTGGTCTTAAAAGCCCATTACAGCCCACTTGCTTTGCACCTTCTGACAACTTAACTAATTCCTAGACTTGGTTGTCATCCATTGATTTCAACTCTTCTTTCATAGCATTGAACCATTTTTCAGAATTGCTATATTCCATGGCTTGTTTGAACGAGACTGGATCCTTGTCAATGCTCAAGTCACATTCATGTTCAAGTGAGTAAACTTCATAGTCACTTGAAATAGCTGGTCTTCTTTGCTTTACAGACCTTCGTAATGCTACTTCTTGTGGCATCACTTGATTATTTGCAACTTGCGTATCATTGGTTGGTTCTTCATTAATATGTTCAATTTGTGGAATTGGAACATTAATTTGTTGTTCCGGTATGTTGCGTATCCATGATGCAACAAGAGGAATAACAATCGATGAGATCCCATTTGATGTAGTAGTTTCTACTCGATTTGGAGTAGTTTCTACTCAATTCTTGTAAATATCCACTTTTCACGGTTCTCCACTCCCATTGATTTTCCCATTTTCAATGAAAAGAGCATTACCAGACTCAACTATTCTCGTAATATGGTTAGGACAGTAAAATCTGTATCCCTTTGATTTTTCATGATAGCAGATGAAAGAACTACTAACAGTTCTCTCATCAAGCTTCTTTTCATATCATATGGATTATACATCCTTACTTTTACCGGACATCCCCAAATGTGAAGGTGTCTTAAATTAGGTTTCCTTCCTGTCCACAATTCAAAAGGTGTTTTAGGAACTGCTTTACTAGGAATCCTATTAAGCAGATACGCAGCAGTCTTTAATGCATGCATCCACAATGATAACTGTAGCACCCCACTACCGCAAGGACCCGAACCTGACATCGTGGGTGATATCCGAGTCCGTGTCCCGTGAGGGTGGCGTGCTAAAGCACTCAATTATTCAGAAATTGGTATAAATTATTTTTTGAATCATAAACACAATATGTAGAAATTTATAACCAATTTAGGCCCACTTTCCTTCATAAACATTTCCAATCAACATAATACAATCAACAAGGTTATCAATAGCCATTTGGGCCCTTTCACAAATACAATACCCTTTAGTCATAATGCCTTTACATTACAACGTAAATCATTTGTACAATAGTTTTAGAATATACAATTTTATACAAAATAGGAAAAACACAAATGCAGACGCGAACTAATCTCGACCTCTATCCTTCATTTATGCTATAAGTATACTCCCGTTGGCCTAATGGGGCATTATTCTGATCCTGAAAAATAATTGCAAATTTTGGGTGAGTTTATGTGAACTTAATGATTGATTATCATCAATGGCTCACCCAGTCACATAACACACAATCATATTCACAACATTTGACATTTTTGCACTCATTGCCATTTAATCATTCATATTATGCACCGAGTGTCTAAACTGTCCCATATAGGGCTCATTGATAACTGTCCCTTATCCGTTTGGGGGATATAGGGCTCATTGATAACTATCCCTTATCCGCTTGGGGGATACAGGGCTCATTAAACGTTGAGCCTGAGGCTTTGATTCACTTTTGAGCTCAAAGCTTATTTTCACTCGTTGAGCTTTAAGGTTTGATCAGTGGCTACTCCGGTCACAACTCCATTATGTTTCATGCATTCATGAAATGGAATGCATCAATCACATTTGAATGATCCCATTCAATGATATTCACATCTCATTAGACTGTAGTCCGGCATTCAACATTTAGTTGAGAATTCACACTTTCATTCCTACGAATATGCATATTTAGAACACATTTAACAATCACCTTAAGTACACATAGTTCATCCAATTCACATTCAAGTAGCACTTTAATATTCAAATCAAACATTACAATCATCAGACCTTCTATCTGGAAACCAAAATAAGCAATCACATCTACATAATCATTTAATAGTCATATAATACAAAATTTCAAATAATAAACAATAAAGTGAGACCATCTTGGTCTACTTACAGTACGCTCCAGACTATCATTTGCTTCCAAATTCTAGGAACACCTGAATGCAGACATTTGACTTGCACAACCCATTTATGCAAGACACCTATTTCACACTCATCAGTAATTACACACATATAAGCACTTATTTATGCACAATTGCATAAGTGGACTAGGTACAATGCATGCTCAATGGCAATCCCGGATATACGTATAGAACACATATTATGCTCATTCCTATTTCATAATTCACATGTGTCTAATTGAACTTAGATTTACACTTCATTTGTACGTGATCTTTCTAAATTCTCCTTTCAATCTTTACCTTTTGCATGTGTCTAGCTTATTCATAAGCTTACACCTCAAGAACACTTGGTTACTTTA
>JAOSBN010000007.1:25908900-25957571 GCA_027563595.1 Erythroxylum suave
TACTTCACATTAAAAATCCACTTGCATCCTACAAGTTGTTAACCTGTCGGAAACTTTAAAATCTCCCAAGTATCATTCTTTTCAAATGCTTCTATTTCATCATCAATAGTAGACTCCCAAATAGGGTTTCGTAAGACTTTCTGTATTGTTAACTTTAGTTACGTTAGAGGTAAAGGCTCTAAAGCTGGGTGATTGCAGGACGTGAAGTTTGATATAGATGCAGAGTATTGGCAAATATTATAAGAGAAGAACGAATTTCTTTCTCATATATCAAAATTAGGTTACAGCCATTAGTTTATATACACAATTGTCTAGCTTAAAATTAGTAACAAACTCCCCAAATATAGGAAACTCCTCCAACTCTTTATCTAACTCTAATTCCTAGAAATAAGGGAATTATACGATTTTCTACAACTATACATTCTTTCCAAATAAGACTACATAATTCGACACTCCCCCTTAAGCTGGTGAATCGATATCTTCCATCCCAAGCTTGCTAATAATATCTTAAAACCCAGTGCTTGTCAGTCCCTTTGTAAGTACGTCTGCTAATTGATCCTTGGTTGACACAAATGGCGTGCATATTAAGCCACCGTCTCGTTTTTCCTTGATAAAATGCCTATCAACTTCAATATACTTTGTTCGATCATGTTGAACAGAGTTATGTGCAATGTTAATGGCTGATTTATTATCAAGTACAGCCTCATAGGTCCTTCCCATTTTATTCTTAAGTCATCTAGGATTATCTTTAGCTAAAGTAACTCACGTATTCCCACCGCCATTTATCTAAACTCTGACTCTGCGCTTGATCTTACTACCACATTCTGCTTCTTACTTCTCTATGTTACAAGATTACCACCTAGGAGAGTACAGTAACTAGACGTTGATCTCCTATCGACCAAAGAGCCTACGTAATCTGCATCAGTATAAGCTTCTAACGTCATGCCTGTGCCTGTTTGTTGCCTAAATATAATTCCTCTTCCTGCCGTTCAAGTATTGTAATATCCTATTTACAGCCTTAAGATGTGATTCTTTGGGATTGTGCGTAAATTGACTAACCATGCTCATTGCAAATGCTATATCTGGTCTTGTGTGTGCCAGATATATCAATTTCCTAACAAGCTTCTGATAGGATCCTCTATCTACCATGGGATCTTCTAGAGCATCACAAAATCCATTATTGAATTCAATTGGCGTCTCCACTGGTTTATGTTGTATCTATAGATCAGATAAGATCAATCTTATGGGATAAGATTATTAGAAACAAAAATCCCTATAATCAAGGGATTTCTGCTATAGACTTCTAGATATAGTTTAGTTTCGAATGATACCTATTTTCTGCTAATTAAGTTGTATATATATATATGTATCCATGTATATTAAAGATATAGAAGTCTTCCTGGAAATCTTAACATGGTATTAGAGCCCTAAGGTTTTCTGGAAGTATTCTTTGTTTTTCTCAGTACAGTCTTCATTGCTGCCCTAGTCGACCTTCATGGCTGCTCATTCTTGTCAGATTTCTCAATCTCCATAACTATTAATTTAGCCAATTTTCAATCTTTCCCGTTTTTTCATCATGGAAAATTCTGGAACTTTTCAAACCACTATTTCCAGCCAGATGAATCTTTCTCTAAAATTGGGGAACTACAGAATGTTCATTCCTCCAACAGACTCTATGGCAGAATTACCTCAAGTGGTCACTTCTTGTTCGCACCTATCTCAAAGGGAAATGGCAACTTGATCATCCACTAAGATCAGGACAAGCAACAGGGAATTCAGCAATAGAAACATGGGAAGAAGAGGAATCCAAGATCATGTCATGGTTATGGGACTCCATGGAACCTTCAATCAGTGATACATGAATGCTTTTAACCATTGCAAAGGAGAGGACTATCTTCAACGTATATATTCAAAGGCATGCAATGCTGCTCAAATCTATGAAATTAAGATCAAAGCCCATGCCTCCAAACAAGGAGATAAATCAGTCATAGAATATGCTAATACTCTGCAACCTCCGTGAACTCTGTGGCAAGAACTTGACCATTATCAAGTTATTGAGATGAAAAGTCCTAAAGATGATGTTTTTTCTGAGAAACTTCATAAAGAAAGAGTGTATTTATGATTTCTTGGTTGGATTAAACCATAAATTTGATCAAGTCAGTGTTTAAATTCTTGGAAGGGAGTCCATACCCTCACTAAAAAAGGTTATTTCCCTGATTAGAGCAGAGGAGAGCATAAGAAACATGATGCTTGAGTTCTAGAAGATGGATGGGTCAGCAATGGTGATAAAGATAGATAAACAAGACAAAGAAAGGAGTGATCAATCCCAACCTAAGCAATCTGGAAAGGGCAACGTGTGGAAGGAAAATAAGGATAATTTATGGTGCACTTATTGCAAAAAACTGAGACACACAAAGGAGACCTACTGGAAATTGAATGGGAAGCCACCATGTCGTGAATGAGGAAATTGAGAGGGTCATGATACATTCGGCTGAGCAGAAGGAAGATGAAGAAAATCCAGCAACAGGGATTCTAGCAGTAGGGAGTCTTAGCAATGAAGAGATTGAGAAATTAAGAGGTTTGTTGAGTTCCTTTGGGCAGCCAAAAGGTACATCTTTCTTTGCTCTCTCAGGTAAACCTACATTCTCTTTGTATACGGACACCTCAGAAATTAAGTGTTACAATAGCCCTTGGATTATAGACTTTGGTGCCATAGACCCCATGACCCCTATATCACAGTTTTTTCACACATACAATTAAGAGGTTTGTTGAGTTCCTTTGGACAACCGAAAGGTACATGTTCCTTTGGCCTGGTTTGTTGCATGAAACTGCTTACCCTTCGTCCAAGAGAGCTCACCAGACCTTCCCCTAGCTTCCCTTTCCATCCCCCTTTCATTTTCGTCACCAGATCTGAGCTAGGTTTTCGAAAATTTTGGAGGGCCCTTTTCCCGCCTTTGCCATTTTCAAACTGTTTCTGCCTACCCTGCTTTTGGATTTTCGGCTTGGGTTCCTAGCTCCCTCCTGCGGTCCCTTAGCCTGTGTTCTCTATGGGAAAAAGGAGCCAAGCAGCCAAGAAGGGAAGAAATGTTACAGACGACTTCTTCAGTGTCCTCCAAACTCCTCCCCAAGGTACCAAGACAGTCGACCCTTCTGTTCCATCGCAACCTTCCCAGGTGCCCCCCCTTCGGTTGTTCCTCCAGGTATGCTCTCTTTGCCCTCTCCTTTGCGGCCTCACCAGAAGGGGGATGACGGAGCATCCACTTTGTCATCCCCCTTTTGGGGAGATTACTGAAATTCCTGCAATGCTTGGTACTGGCAGTGATTTGGGTGATAGTGAATTAGACCCCAGTGAGGATGTGGACAGCCCTACAAGTTCAGATACAAATGTTGGCCTTGAATCTGCCCCTGCTCCCCTTCCTAAATCGACCGTGCCTTCAGCCCCCAAACCCTCTTTTGCCAGCCTCTTCAGCCAAAACCGTGACCCAACCAAAGGTCTGTCTCTACGGGCCCTTCCAGTGAATTCCGATGAAGTCATCATAGAAGCATCTGATGTTAGACCTTTAGAGAAGGATTGAGGATACTGCCTTGTGGGGTGTTTTATTGGTAAATTCCCAGGTTTGAAAGCGGTTGAAGATTTGAAACGTAAGTGGGGTGTCCCTTGTACAATTCTGCCGCATGCTAGGGGATTGTTGGTGTTCAAATTTACTTCGGAAGAGGATAGGACTTCGGTCCTGGCTGGTGGCCCCTATATGTTGTTTGGTAAATCCTTGTTGCTGAAGAAGTTATCTACAGGTTTCAGGTTTGATGCTAAAGAATTCTTGCAAGTACCTATTTGGATACAACTTCCGGATGTGCCTTTGGAGTTGTGGAATGAAATGGGGCTTTCCCGCATTGGTTCCATATTGGGCACACCTTTGTGTACTGACCAAGTCACCTTCACCTTCACCAGAACTAGAGTGGGGTATGCTCGGATCTTGGTTGAGGTTAACGTGGGACAGAGGCCTCTTATGAATTTTCCTGTTCGATTGCCTTCCGGGGAACGTTATATTCAACATGTTCATTATGAGTCCTTCCCGAGCTATTGTTTTTCATGTCCAAAATTTGGGCATTCACCCTTCACTTGCAAGCAGAAAAGGCAGGAATCAATGCAAGAGACTCCCCCTTCAGGTTCGGTGCCCTCAAATGCCCCCACAGCTGCTGGTGTCCAGGGACCAAAAGCGCCAGAAAGCTTCCCTACTGCCACGTCCGTAGATGGGGCAAAAGGAAATTTGATAGAGGAGCTTACCTCCACCACTCCCCTTGCCTCCCAACAAATTGTTCCTCCAGCAATTTCTACTGGTCAACCTAAATGTGGGTTATCTTTGCTTCACTCTAAGGCTCCTTCTACTTCGGAGATGGTAGGTAGGGGTAGAGTTGTTGCTAATGCCGAAGACAAAGCTGATTAGGGCCTCGCCACTAGTACATTATCCGGGGGATTGAATAACATTCAGGGCAAAAATAATGTGCCTTTAGTTTTGGGGTCCTCTAAGCCATCTCAGCTGAAAGGGGACAAGGTACAGATTGGGATAAAATTGTTGAAAGGGGGACCCAAGTTTCAGGAAAAGCTAGGTGAGTCCAAGTTGGAAAAAGGGAAAGGAGTGGTGAAACAACATCAGGCCATTGGTGGAGGGAAACCCTCCTCCTAGCCCCATGACGATCTTTTGTTGGAATGTTCGGGGCCTCAATAAGGCCTCGAAACAAATAAATGTGAGAAAATTGATTTCCCAACACAAGTGTAGTATAGCTGGTTTGTTGGAAACAAAATTATCGAATGAAGGACTGACTTGGTTTATGCAAAAACGTTTTGTGGGATGGGGGGTCTGCCATAACTTTGACACTTTTGTTGGAGGACGGTTGGTGCTAATATGGAATCCAGCCAATTATGATTGCCAAGTACTAGATGTGGGAGAACAGTCAATCCATTGTAGGTGGAAATGTCTTACTACACAAAACTCCTTATTTGTCACTTTGATCTACAGTTTATATAGTGTTACAAAAAGGCGAGAAGTATGGTAGCGGTTACTTGACTTAAGGAGGAATATTACCATCCCTTAGTGTGTTTTGGGGGACTTTAATTGTGTGTGTATGGCTCGGGAACGAATTGGTTGCCACCCCCCTCGGCCTACCTCTTGCAAGACCTATTGTATCTTCGGAGCTCCTTAGGGCTGGTTGATGCCCCCTCAGCTGGTGAATTTTATACATGGCATAAAAAACACTTATGGGCTAAGTTAGACCATGCACTCATCAACTCTTCTTGGAACATTGAAGGAATGGCCCGTCATGTGCGGTTTTTAAGTATGCTGCCCGCTTCCGATCATTGTGCTTTTGTTGTGAGTTTTGACCAGCTTGCCATCCCTGACCGTAAACCTTTCAAATTCTTCAACATGTGGCTGAACCACCCCTCCTTCTCAAACCTTATTGAGAGTCATTGGCCCCTATCAGTAGAAGGTTCAGCTCAATTCATTTTATGCCGGAAATTGAAAGCCCTTAAACCTACCCTCAAACAATTTAATTCCCACCACTATGGCTACATTTCGGAGAAAGTCAAACTAGCCACCGAAGTTTTCCAGCAAGCATACTCCCTATCCCTAGCAAGTCCTTCAGACGTTGAACTTTAGCAAGTAGTAATTGACACCCGTAAAAACGCTGAATTTCTAGAAGAGGTTGAACGGCTTTTCTTTCAACAAAAAGCCAAATGTCAATTCCTAATGGA
Source organism: Erythroxylum suave (assembly GCA_027563595.1). Taxonomy (NCBI): domain Eukaryota; kingdom Viridiplantae; phylum Streptophyta; class Magnoliopsida; order Malpighiales; family Erythroxylaceae; genus Erythroxylum; species Erythroxylum suave. The sequence goes on from JAOSBN010000007.1 coordinate 25,914,653, forward strand.
GGGTGATCGGAGCACGGCTTACTTCCACTCCTTGGTCCTAAAAAGAGGGGCTCAAAATGCTATCCCCTACCTTATTAAATCCGATGGTTCCCACACCAGATCCCAGCAAGAGGTTGTTTCGGAATTCACACTTTACTACCAGCAGCTCCTTGGCTCCTCTTCTATAGTTCAGCACATTGATCAACAAGTGTTCACATCCGACGTGGGTCTTGATGCTCTTGATAGGGAGGGATTAATCTCCTCCATAACTGATACCGAAAAAAAAATGGCTTTGTGGGATATTGGGAATGAAAAAGCCCTTGGGCCGGATGGGTATTCATCGGCTTTTTTCAAATCACAATGGGAACACATTGGGACGGACTTTCGGGCAGCAGTGCATGAGTTTTTTAACTCCGGTAAGCTACTGAAACAATTGAATCACACCCTCCTTTGCCTCCTCCCAAATAAAACTCATGATCGAACAGTGATGGACTTTCGACCTATTGCTTGTCTCACCGTCACCTACAAGGTGATTTCCAAGATCTTGACCGGTCGGTTGTCTAGGGTGATTGGGAAAGTGGTTGACCAAGCTCAAGCGGCCTTTATTCCCGGCCGCTATATGAGTGATAATATCTTTTTTGGCCCAAGAACTGGTTCGTGGCTATACACGTAAACGTATCTCCCCTCGGTGTATGATTAAGGTGGACCTAACTAAGGCCTACGATACAATTGAATGGTCCTTTTTGGAAGAAATGCTTATTGGTTTGGGCTTTCCGTCTAGATTCATCGGTTGGATCATGCAATGTGTTACTACTACTGCCTATTCGATATCCATTCATGGCTCACTCCATGGCATGATTAAGGGGCAAAGGGGGCTTCGACAAGGTGACCCAATGTCTCCCATTTTATTATTAATGTGCTTGGAATACTTCTCTCGCCTTTTGAAGCTGCGGACAGCAGACTCCATCTTTAACTTCCATCCGAAATGTCAAAGACTGGGCATCACCCACTTTGCTTTTGCGGATGATCTAATGTTGTTTGCTAGAGGAGACATTGATTCCATCCGGGTCCTTCTTTCCTCTTTGGAAGTCTTGCACAGTGTATCGGGTTTAAAAGTTAATCCTATGAAGTCGAATGTGTACTTGGCTGGAGTACATGGGTGGGAAAGAGAATACATTTTTCAGATGGTGGGATACTCGGAGGGAGCTTTTCCCATTCGTTACCTTGGTATCCCCCTAGCTCCAATGAAAGTCTCGGTGGCTCAATTTTCGGTCCTTCTTGATAATGTGGAAGGTTATCTTCACGGTTGGAATGGGAAATCATTGTCATATGCTGGTCGCCTCCAACTACTCCAATCGGTTATCCAAGGCCTCCTTGCATTTTGGTTCCAGGCATTCCCCATCCCCTCTACTATTCTCGACCACATAACCTCCATGTGTAGATTGTTCTTGTGGGGTGGAAAACATTTCTGGGTGGCTTGGGACAATGTTTGTGCCCCGAAACAAGAGGGAGGTTTAGGGCTGCGAAATTACAAATTGTGGAACATTGCCCTCCTTGCTAAAGTTCTGTGGAACATTCATGCAAAATCGGATTCTCTCTGGGTTAAATGGGTGCATGAAACATATTTGCGGGGTAACTCTATATGGGCATGGCGTCCCCACCCTAGAGATTCTGCCCTCATGAAGAAATTGGCTGTTATCTGAGATCTTCTTATAGAGCGCTTGGGTGGATTGGCTTTAATGGTTCCTCGACTGGAAACTATGTGTATAGAGGGCCAACTCTCATCCCAACAAGTTTATGATCTCATCCGCCCAAAACACCCGAGCCGTCCTTGGATGTCGTTCATTTGGAAGCGGTACATCCCTCCTAAAGTTTCTGTTATTGCTTGGCTCACTGTCCACAGTCGGCTACCCACCAAAGACTCTCTCCATTTTCTAGACATTGACCGCATATGCCCTTTATGCCAAGCTGATTTGGAATCTGGAGTACACCTCTTCTTTCATTGCTCTTTCACTAATGGAGTGTGGCAGCACATCCGCAATTGGTTGGGCTTACGGGTTTCCACTCCCAATCTCCACCAGGCGCTCAAGCGAATTCGTCAGGATCACTCGGGAGCCAGGATGCAGAGTAAGGCAGCAAAATTGGGCATACTAATTACGGTGTATTTTGTGTGGAAATCCAAAAACGTCGTGGCCTTGGATGAAGCTTCGATTTCTTGTGAGGATGTCGTGTTTAAAATTAAACTCTATATATACAAAATCTTGTACAAGCTCTATCCTCCCGAGCTGATCCCATTCTAGATTACTGATTGGTAGAGGCACCAATGATGGGGGGAGCTAATCTTTCACGGTGGATGGCTGTAGTTGTAAAAGACGGGGTGAGGATAATGCTCCCTTGACCGACGAGGTGGAGAGCATTTGCAAGACGCATATCTAAAGCTGGGTGTAAGTGTAGCAGTATCCGTTAAAGCAAAGGCGAGAAGTTGCTCGGAGGGTAAATCTCGAGGGTAGGAGCCTGTCACTGGTTCCCTCAATCACAAGCTAGGCTGAAGGGGCATTCTGAAGGCCATTCTTGGCAGGGCGGCTCAACTACTGGGGTCTATTTTGGAGGGGTAAGTCTTTGCCGGGTTGAGCTACTGGGGGTCGTGTAGTCGCTCGGTGCTTTTGCCGAGCCTTGTTATGGGGTCGGCTTTTGATAGCCGGGCAGAGTCAGTTTCTGCTAGACTGAGCTACTAGTTTTAGGTGTGGGCCTCCAACGGGGGGGTGGGTCGGAGGCGTTTCTGTTGGCTGGGGCGGATGGAGCCGCGGCATAGCTGGGCTAAGCTACTGACTTAGTTGGGGGACGACATGATCGTTCGGACCATTTGTCGAACGCTGATATGGGATCAGTTTTCGATAGGTGGGAGGGGTCTGTTCCTGCTGGGCCGAGTTATTGGCTTTGTGTGTAGGTTTGCTCCGGGGATGGGGGTGCTGCGACGTCGCTCTGATCATGTTCAGTTCAGCCAGAGCTACTGTTCGGTTCCTTTTGCATGCATCAGGATGCACTAGGCATTGGCTGGCGTGGAGGAGTAGGGGAGTGTGACCAATGATTATTGCAGTCCGTCCTTCCTGCATGAGCCATGCAAGACTCGTGCGGCCTGCCGATCCGAAGCCAAGCAATGCATGGCGTCGTCCCCTGCCTCTGCAGCTACGGAGGGTAGCTCGCCTTTAAGCTAACAGTTTGTTCATCTTGCAGGTACCCACTGACACGATCCTCTCCCAAGGTCACTGCTTTTCTACTGATCTGGCAGATAGCCAGTAGCGACGTGTTCAGCTTGCCGACGGGAGGGGTTGCTCGTACATATCCACCCTTACCTTGATATGCCTGGTGCCTAGACTGCTGCTGGCAAAGGAACGTGAAGGAACTTCACGCTGCATGGTTCTGTAGCTTCCATGCACGTGCCATACGCCACCTCCCAAATCAATCAACGTTAACCCAGCAGCCCCTTGCACTTGGCCCAGACGACACGTAGAGTTTTTTGTGCACACAGACGCAGGGGATGTTTGCCAATGCATGAAACGTCCTTCAGCAAATCGATATACGAACAACCGCATAGCGCTCAATGGCTAATGGTACTGTTCACTGCTCGAAGTTGCTGTTCACAGACTAGATAGCCGGTATGGAGAGACCTGAATAGTAAATTACCAGGTCAATTCCCTGGTAATTTACTATTCACCCGTCTCCTCCATATTTTTGACATCCTAGCCTCATCCTGTTACAGGTACCGTTTTTGTGGATCATTTTGTCTTGGGTGTATGGGGGACATGTTGATTGGATTTGAGGATTTTTCAATCCTCCTTTTGTGAGTTTACTGGAGTAGCTGAGTTTTCCTGAGGGCGGGATATACCCCGCAGAGTCCTGTATATATATATATTCTTTTGGTAATACAAATTTACATTTTACCAAAAAAAAAAAAAACTAGTTAACATCTTATGAGCCTTCTCTGATATGTTGTTCTTCTTCGAGGGTGATGAGCCTCTGGTATTCCTCTATCTGCGAAAGTTGATTTTTCCATACTGATCTGTGGAGCCAAGCGGCACAGATAGTAGAGCCTGATAATACCCAAGTCCTACTTTGCATCTTCATTCTTTTTTATTATTGTCCCTACTCTATTCGTTAATCCTCCATGTAGATGCTAGTTTAGGACATAACTGTGCTGATTTAGTTAAATAAAGGATTTTCTCTCTGATTCTTCAGTTAAATACCTCCTGTCTTGTGCGATGCTTGTTTTAAAATCTTCTATTGTTTCTCTCTTGCCATATCTCCTTAGTGGAGGAGGCGAGGGAGATGATATAAATGTTCTCAGTCGACTTAGGTGAATGGGTCAACCTCAGAAGCCACTCTATGGCCTCTTTGAGAGTAGTACCTGCATTAGAGATAAAGTTGAGTGCCTTTATCCACTCTTATACATCTTGCGAAAAGGGACATTTGAAAAGGAGATGGTCCCTTGATTCTGACTCTGTCTAACATTGGAAACAGTCGGAATTGGTTGACGTAAAGTGGATCATATCCATAGTACTCAACTGATTAAGCACTACTAGCCATAATGTGATAAAATAGCTTCGAATTAGAGCTTTGTGCCAAACAATAGGAAACTAGTCTTGTCTTGTACTATTTTGAGTCTGTCATTTCCTAAACTTTGCAATACTGAAAGTGTTAGGTGGTAAGTTGAGACAATAGTTAAGCATCCTCCCTTTGAAGGTTAGGTATATAGCTAGAATCAAATTTTGTAGTTCACCTGGAAAGCTCCACTGGTCTCCTGCTAGGATATGTTTGGCCTTCTCAGTGATAGGAACATCATGTCATATTTGAATAGCTTGAGGATGTCAAATTAGGCATCCATGTCCTATCCAATTGTCAAACCAGAAAAAAAAAATCTTTCTCTCCATTCCCAAGTTGCAATAGACTAGAGGCTCAATCATAGATCTAAGTTTCAATAGCTGAGTCAAAGGCTACGAAAATGAAGGCTTAATAAGGGTGAACCAAATACTAGATCCCTTCAGTCTATAGTTGTGTAACCATTAAATCCATGGCGACTTCTTTTCTAGGAGAACATTCAAAAGGTTCTTGGCCAAGGCCGCTCTATTAAAGGCGGAAATTGAGATCAAACCAAGACCCCCTTCCTCCTTCCTTTTACACACCTCTTTTTATTTAACCTTAGCAAAGTGACTTTCTGAAGTGAGGTTGCCCCATAGGAATCTTCAGAATAGTTTTTCAATGGATTTGATCACTCCTTTAGCTAGAGAGATATTAGAGGACAAATATATATGAAGGGAATTCAAGACTGCCTTGATTAGTTATAGCCTCCCTCCGAAAGAGAGCACCCTATTGGACAACATTCCTAACCTTCTCTGGATTTTATCAATCAAAGGCTGACATTCAGAAAATTGAATTCTTTTTGTGGTAATAGGAAGTCCCAAATAGGTCAGTGGGGCTGGTTTTCTACTCATTCCTATTAGCTAGGAGATTATGTTCTCTATCATGGTGGCCCCTCCAGCTAAAACAAACTGACTTTTATTCATATTAATCTCCAAACCTATTAGATCCTTAACAACTAACGAGGTTTCCATGAGTAGCTCAATTGACTTGCCATGAGCTTTAGAGAAAAGCAGTAGATCATCCGCAAAATATAGATTTACCAGCCTGACCTTACATTTAGTATGAAATTTAAAAGACATACATTTTCCCACTCCCTGTTGGATTAGCTGATTGAGAACCTACATACAGGTAATAAATAAATATGGGGAGATAGGATCACCTTGTCGTTAAGCCCCTCGGATTCCTGTAAACATCTATTAGAGAGCCATTAACTAGAATGGAATAGGACGGAGTGGTTAAGCATGCCTTAATCCACTTAACAAACTCCTCAGGGAATCCCTTAATTTTAGGGTCTGTAGAATGAACTCCCATTCAACTTGATCAAAGGCCTTCTTAAAGTCCACTTTCATGGTACAATTTGGTGGGTTGTGCTTCCATTGGTACCCTTTCATCAACTCCTGAACAATAGCAAAGTTATCACCAATTCTTCTATCATGTAGGAAAGCACTGTGATTGTCAGATATCAATGAATCTAGAACCATCTTTAGCCTGTTTGTTAAGATTTTAGAAATAATCTTGTAGAGAAAGTTGGTACAAGCAATAGGCCTATAATCATCCAAAGTACAGCAGTAAAAGTTTTTTGGAATCAAACATATGTGAGTTTTGTTAATCTCCTTCAATAGAGTTCCTCTAGAAAAGAATTCCAACAATGTTTGCTTAACCATAGGTCCAACAACTAGCCATGTTTTTTGATAGAAATAGCCATTAAAACCATCGGGAGGGGACTTATTAGGACTTATTTGAAACAGAACCTCCTCAATTTCTTTTTATGTCACTAGATTGATGAGAGTTATAGCTTGTTCCTGAGTTATCATGTTGTGAATAATGGACTCAAGGTTGATTGAATTTGGGAGGATCTGAGAGTATCCATAGAAGTTTCTGTAGTACCTCTCTGCTTCCTTCAATAGGTCAGCCTGATTTGAGATTTTGTCACCATCTTGTAGCTTTAAGGAGAAATTCTATTTGCATTCCTCCTGGCCAGGATGGAATTGAAAAAGAATTTTGAACACCTTCTCCCATCTTTTAGCCAATTAACTTTGGCTCTTTGCTCCAATAGGCTGTCATGATCCTTAGCCTTAGAGAGATATGTCATCAGTAAGTTCTTCTCAGTGTTTAATAGTGTGGAATTGGATAGATCCAAATCAATTTGCCTCTGTACCTTTTCCAAATTCTCTCTAGCTAGATTTACTGCTTTTTGAGTGGAGGAGGCTCGACTTTTCATCAAAGTTTCCATCTCCCCTTTGATATCTTTAAGCTTCTGAACAAAAATATATTGGTAAGTGTCCATAGTCTCAGTTTCCAATCCTTTATGTAGAGCAGCAGGAAATCCCCCATCATCAATTCAGAAGTTGTTAAATCTAAATGATCCCCTTCAGTTTTGATTATGAGATATGTTTTCAATTTACATAGGAGTGTGATCAACGAATAAAGGATTGGGGAAGGATGTGACACAGTTTGGGAACTGTGTAATCCAATCCCTATTCACCATAGCCCCATCAAGCTTTTTCCTTAAAGCTTATCTTCCCATCTGCTTGTTACTCCACGTATAGAAGTGGCCTTGGGACTTTAGATAAAAAATGCCCAATTGTCCCACACAGTCATTGAAATCAAATGAGTGATTCCATAAAATAAAGTTGCCCTCAGCTTCTGTGTTATTTAAAATATCATTGAAATTTCCACATAGAAGCCATGCTTCATTGACCCTCTATTGAATTAAACTATCCCGTAACAATTTTCTCTGAAAAGCATGATTAGAGCCATAAATAAAAGAGATGTTGATGTTACTATTAACTTGAAGAAGCTTGCAATTCAAATGGATTGCTTACATCTCTATAGAAAATACCTAAACATCCACCAAACTAGGGTCATAACCGATAATGATTCTCCCATAGCTATGAGCTTGGTGATTTGAGACAAACTTCCATTTAGATCCTAGTTTATTCAAAACTTTTAGTTTTTCATGTCTAAGTTTAGTTTCCAAAATAGTAAAAATTTGTGGTTGTATGTTATAGACAAAATCCCTTAAAGTCGATAGCTTTTTAAGACAGTTGATCCCCCTCATATTCCACGCTACAATTTTCATAATTTAAGCAATATTGGTTTTAGAGCCCTTTCATTTGCCCCTGTTGGTTTTCCTTTTAGCCACAACTAAGAATTCGCCAATGGTAGGATCCTCTTATTGTCAATAAGGGCATCAAAGTTTACAATGTGTTCCTATCCATCTATGTGAGGCTCCAAATTGGCTGGTAGAACATCCTCCAAAAGTTCCCCATTACTATCTACCATTGCGGTCTCAGTGATCCCTTCTACTTGATCATCAACATTGTCATCAGCAATGATATCTTCCCTTTCATTTCTTGCACTACCTATTGTCCCATCACTACCTGCACACTCTGGTATTTTCTCAACACCTTCTAGTTTTGTTTTCCTCTCTCCACATTCAGGTGTATGAACTAAACTGATGTTCTCCTGTTGCTCTACGTGAGAGTGTGTCACATCAATACCCATCAGCTCCTCATAATCTCCTCTAATGAAGGTCTTACCCGTAGGAACCCATTTATTATCTTGGGCGACAAGGGATGGCTTTCATATGTATTGAACTGAAACCTTATCATCATAAAAGGAGCCATCAAGTCCCAATCTCATTATAGGAATAGTATCTAGTAGACAGTTGGAAAGGTTCATATTGATACAAATTCTAGCATAGCCCAACCTCCTCCTATTTGTTGTGTTATCATCCAAACATAAAGGTTCACCAAGAAAGCTACGAATCATACTCAATCCCTTTATTGTCCAATATTCTAGAAGAACATTAAATAGGTTTACCCACATTAGAACAAGTCTTTTTCCTTACAATTGATCTTAAATCCTGGTTGCCAAAGCTATAGAAATAAAGGAAAATTAGCTACATGTCATGGCCCTTCTTTTTCTACCTTCAACGCTTAAGCTTTAGTGGAAAATCTGAATAGGATGTATTTATCCTCAACTACTATAGCTTTCATAAATCCTTTATTCTTCCAAGTTGTTTGAGCTCATTTCTGAATAACCAGAAAAGCCAGTCTTTTATCCCAGAAAAACTTTATGAGAGAGTTTTTCCTATATTTAACCCCTTTTTCTAAAGTTTCTCTATCAGGAATGCAGAAATGCAAAGCGAGCTCTACAAATCCTCCCTCTACATGCTTCCATGTTCTCCTCTCAGGTGAATGGTTGGCATTATTTGGAGGGGGTTCTTTAGGAGGGTAGGACGATATGGGTACTAGAATAAGGGGTGGGTTTTGAGTTGGGTTAGGAAGGGATTACGTAGTGTGCTCATGAGAGGACGATGGTAAGGGTAAAGGTGGAAAATCTCCTTGTAAAATGCTTACGTTGTATTTAGTTACTGTCTCCAATATGCAGAGATGGAATGAAACGAAAATTTAAACATAGAATAGAACAAAAATTAGAGACAGTGAGGTGTTTGGTTGTGATGGACAAAACAGAAAAAACTGTCTCCGTCTCAAAGATAGTAATCTGTTTGGTTGTAGTAGATAGAACATTAAAACAGTGTCAATAACGAAAATGCCCATGCAGTATAATATGACTGGAAATATGTAATTCATTGATTATTTTATAATTGTATCAATATTTATTTTAAGTGTATTTGTAATTTTTTAATTACGATAAAACAAAATGAGAAACCTAAATATTTATTGAAATGCGAAACCTAAAAATTAAATGAAATGAGTTATTGAATAACAAAAATCATACAAGTTAGATATTCTAGTACATAATAATTTAATAAAACATCTAAACAGTTATGGAATTAATTACATAATAGGTTTGAAAAAATTCTACAAGTTAGAAATTTTAATACATAATAATTTAATATATCATCTAAGCGTTCATTGAATTAATTACATAATAGGTTAAAAAATCCTAGAAGTTAGATATTCTAATACATAATAATTTAATAAAACATCTAAGCATTCATAGAATTAATTACATAGTAGGTTTTAAAAAATCCTACAACTTAGAAATTCTAATACATAATTATTTAATAAAACATCTAAGCATTCATGGAATTAATTACATAATAGGTTGAAGATACATCCAAGCCTTATATTTTATTAAGAATGTCCTTAACAATAATGCTCAAAATGACTCCAATGGCAGTGAGTAAAAATCCTTGACTCCATGCCATTTTTTTCTTCAAAGTTACAACTTCATTTAGTTGTTCATTTGTTGGAAGTGATTCGGTATTGATGAGGGTTTATTGACGGTAGGAAAATTTTCTTCATTTGGACGAGTCCGCCTATTGACCTATATGACATAGGCACTTTCTGCTTCAACCAAAATTCGATATCCCTTAAATCTAGCATCAGGAAAGCCCTCAATTACCAATTTAACATCATCCCAATTTGTAAAAATACCTACCTGACATCCAACAAATACGACATAGAAATTGTATCTGCCCATAGTTAAGTTCCTCAAAATGAATCATATACTCATCATTCATACATGTACATAAATTACAAACATTAAATATTTAATAAACCATCCATTCATCATTGATTCACAATTGTATAAACAAAATCAACAATTTATCATATCATCATTCAAAATCACATAGGCTGTTTGAAGACAATGCACAACGTAGCTTTCCTGTTAACCTTCTATGAAGCCAATAAAGATTAAGAAATAAAGTCAGACTTCATCAGCTAAAAGGCTCCTCACATAAGCCTATTTTTGGTCTGCAGTTAAACCCCAGAAAAGATTCCCAACATGAGCATTCTTTGCAAAGATCCTTACAGTCCTAACAACTTCTGTAATGGAGAAACTCAAATTCCCAAGCTCTTCACCTAGCTTGGAAATTTACGCTCCTGCAATGCGTCAACAATGATCTTTACATTCTCTTTACTATTGTCAATGGCCTAAGCAAATGAGACAGCAAGGCTTTCAAACACTTCAATATCCCTCATCTTCCTCTTCCTCTTCCTCTTCCCTTTGTTTTGTTGGTTCCCTTCTGTGTTGCTGGAAGAGATGACAGAACCAGTGATATGGATAGAAGCAGTTGGAGCGGGAGTGCCCGATGGGCCTAATGGATCTGATGGGGCAGCAGGAGGTAGTGGAGCATCACCTTCAGTTTCATCAGTCTCAAGCTGAGCAACATCTCAAGCATCTTAAGCTCCTACACCAGTGGCTCTGTCTTTTCCAAAGATAAATTCAAGTTTAGGAAAAATTGAGAAAGGCTTTCCAGGAGTGTAATACTTATTGGGGTGTTTCTGGAAAAAAAAATTAGAAACACCCCGACATGGTAAACATATTATTATTAGGATGCTTCTATAAAGAGCCAACTAATCAAAAAAAAGCATTTACCTTCGTCCATTCGTCCAGCACTTACTTGCTGCCAACCTCAACGCATTACTTGCTTTCATTCCAACTAAACTCACTACAGTTCATCATGTCAAAGGCTGTTTGATATTTTTCCTTCAACCTCTTGTGCTTATTTTTAATATGCCTCTTGTCAATGCCACAATCAAGAAACTTTTCTACCATCATTCTAGCAAGAAGTTGGAAAGTGTTAGGCTTAAATTTCTCATTATCAGCTCTGTAACTAGCAACAATTGCCTCCTCCATGAAAGTCGCTAATGCTTTTGTTTTATCTGAAGTCTACACTCTTGACATTGCACCTAAACTATGCAATGTCATTCCCCAAACCATTCCAAACCATTTCCATAACTGATTAATCACCATTATTTGAAACTTGTTTGGAAATAAAGAAAATAATATTGAATTAAAAAAACATGTAATTAAGTACAAATCAAACAAATAAATAACAATTTAATTGTATGTTCTCAAATTTAGTTACAACGAATGAAAGTCAGCAATATAAAGAGAATTTAAAAAAAAAACCTCAATTCAATTACAATGAAAGCCAACAAAATTTAAACGCTCAATTCAATCAATAAAAACATTAACTAAATTAAAGTTCACAATTTAACGGTTTGTTCTCCAATCATCAAACAAGTTCTTAGTTAAATCCTCTCTCCATTGACACCATTCATTACTTGTCTCAACACGATCAACAAAGTCAAGGAAAGGCGCATCTTCTCCGATTGGCATATCCTCAGCTTCAAGAGGAGTAAGCTCTGCTGGATCATAACTCATATGCAACCTAATAAAGTTGTACAAAAGGCAGCATGCAAGAATTATGTGCACTTGAGTGGCTATTGGATAAAAAGATGGATTTTTTAGGATTTTCCATCTTTTTTTAAATAAACCAAATGCACGTTCAATCACATTTTTGGCAGATGAGTGGCTCTTACTAAAGAGCTCTTTTGGGTTCCTAGGTGCTCTTCCATCTCTTGCCCAATTTTGAATATGGTATCTTGTGCCTCTAAAAGGTGCAAGCAAGCCAGGACCATTGGTATACCCAACATCTACTAAGTAGTAATTTCCTATAAACAAAGGACATTATTACTATTGTTTCTCCTGACCTCATAAACCTAACTTGTAATACTTTATTAGATCCATTTTGTGCTAATATTTTTAGGAAAATTAAAACTTTTTCTTCATTATCATTCAACCCACCATGGACCTTAAGCATTTCACATAACAATGTAAATGCATTTAAGTCCATCCTTAAATCTCACTTGCTATTCCTATCACCCTCATACAAAATCCTATCTATATTAGCTTGCCTGGTTGGTACTATCAATGCCCTACTACCTTTAGCATTTTCACTCATACTCAGTTTTTTTTTTTTTAGTATACATACAAGCATAACAATATGACCATTCTCATAAAATCCAATTCTCTATTCCAAAGCTCAAACAAAGTCAAACACTTAAACATAGCATCATGATCCTTGTTTTCATTTTTGTAAATAAAAACTATCTGCAAAGAAAAAAATTATAATGATCATAAACAAGTCACAACCAACAATACAAGAATAAATAAGAACTAAGAATTTCATTAGCAAAAACACCAAGAAAAAGAACATCACATTACATAACATTTTAACTTGGCAAATAATACAAATAAGTCATCTGAATTGTGATGAAGTATTTGCTCTAATATGTACTGAGTATTTAATCTAAGACAATAAACTTAGTATTATGTAAGCAATACTCAATACAATTAATTAATAAAAAATATGTTAATGATATTTAATTCCATGTAAAGTGTTGGGCCAATTATTCTTTAAACATTGACACTTTTTATTGATCTTTTTCTTTACATATACTCATAAAAAGGCAAAAACTCACTCAATCTAAGAATTGCCTCACGAGTTCAATGTATGTTTTCCTTTATCTGATGGTTATTGGCTTCTCTTAAGTCAGCAAAAAATCATCTTAAAAATTTGATGTGGAGTGGAAGTGATGGGCACATAGGTGATGGCAATTATAAACAAGAAAAAAAAGGGGTTAAATAGCTGTATCTTGCTTAAACAACGCTTAGAACTTAATTACCTCATGGCAGCCCCCTTAACCTCATCGTACACATCAAAGTCATCCATCCTAATAATTATAAGTGAGTTACGTTGTAGGTTAGTTATGGTAGGTCCATGTTTTTTAATCATATACGGAACTTCACTAGATTATCATATAAGTTCCTCATATTAGTCATGTATGACATTCATAATAGATTCATAGTCTGCTCCCACTCTTTCCTCCTTATTTATTCCTTACTTTTAGACAATAATTTGTTTTAGAGTCATGTTGTACTTGCATATAAGGACGACAATTAAGTTTAGATTTGGCTAGGTCTAAAGTTAACAGACTCAACCCACGTTGACTAGGTTTTAGCTTCTGGTACATTGAATGGTTTTTTTTATTTAATAAGTTTCAAAGACTTTCTAAATTTGAAATCCAATACCCAAATATCCTTAGGAGTACCCTAAATCCTTCTCTATCCCACATATTAGTCTATAATTTACATAATCAGAGTAGACTTTCTCAAAGATGCTAGTTTCCTTATCCATACAAGCCAACTCAATCTTCTAATTTGAACTTTCTAGAATAAAAAGGCCTTATACGTTTATATTGAGCCATTACGCTCCTACTTATAATCATTATATAATATTACATTAAAATTGAACTATTTAAATTATATATAAAATAGATACAAAATTTCTTATGTATAATAAATCACATTGCATCAATAAATAATATGCTTTTTATATGTATGTATGTATAATAATGATGTTAATATTCAAAAGCAATTAATTCCTTCTTAACTTTGTAATAATGGTAATAAGAAATGTTAGAATTTTTTTCTCAACTTAAACACATATCTTTTATAAGTTGACTATTTATAACTCTCACCTATTGTCACTACCTATCCTTCTGTTATATTTCTTATCACTTCGTTACTAGTAACTATAGGTAATAAAATCCATCACATATCTTTAAGTTAGTTAAGCCTGGGAATTTACTTCTCCCACCATCACTAACTCCTTTTGGCTCGTAGATTTTACAAAGCAAAGTAATGAAAATGATATTATTAGTTTTACTATCATCATATTATATCATAAAACTCTTAATGCTATCTTTTGGCATAGTTCAAAGTTTAGGTTAACTTTTTTATAAGTTGTAAATTTGGTACTGTAGAGGTTAAATTTCAATGGGTTAAAAATGGCTACTCACCTTAGTCCTTAGTCATTTAACTTAAGTATATGTCAAAAGATAATCTCTTTAATATCTTTGCCATATTATAAGCATACAAATTGTAGTACGAAATTAAAGAAAGAGCGTAAAGGGTTGTTACATTTTCTTATCTAAGGGAGGAAAAAATTATTGAGAGTAGTCTTTTTGAGATCCAACCACTCTTTTTTGTTGGTTTCAATGGGTAAAAATGATATAAAACCATGATCATTCTTCTTTTGAACATATTTAAGAATAAGTTGAACACAATTTAACTCGCTATAGTAATATAGTTTGGTTTTTAGATTAATTATCTAATATCTGATGCGTTTATACTTCTATATTTAATTACAGTCAAATATGAATCTACAAAATCTGGTTTGATTCTTAAACATGTAAAGGACATATATATAAGTTTGATTCTTTATAAATTATAACTAAGGAGATAAATACATTATTGGAAACGTTAAAAACCCAACACTGAGGAAGAAGAAAACTAAAAACGTTAGGTATGGGTTGAATGTCAATGAAGGTGACAAAGGTGGAGATGGATGATGAAGAAGATGGAGAATGACAGGAGATGGTAAATGTTGACAATGATGAAGATAGTCAACGAGTAGAAGGGCCAAAAAGGATTAAGAATTAAGGTTTGATGATTAATTTTAGACAGTAAAAAGGGTTAAATAGTTGTATCTTGCTTAAACAATGCTTAGAACTTAATTAACTTATGGGACTTTCGATTTTCATTTTAACATTTGTTTTTGTAAATTATGATTGTTCTCTAATCACTTAATAATGGTTTAATTCTTACTCCAATTCTTTATGTTATCTAGTTCAAAATAGTTAGGAGCTTCAAGTATCTAAAAGTAACTTACACTACTGTGTTAACAAAAACCTAAGAAATCACTATCTTTACCTTTCCCGTAAGTTCTTTGTCAGTTCAAATTTTAACCCTTTCCAATTTTTTAACTGGTTTCAAAGATTGCTAGCAACTTGAGATGAATAAGTATACATGATGTCTATCCTTTGACTGAAAATAAATAGTAAACATGCAACTTGATATATAGAAAAGATGTGCTAGTTTTTAATTAGAAACATAACAGTTATTAAAGGTAGAAATCTGATTAATTTATATACTGTTAACAAGATGAGATTTGTAGGCTTCATTAATATTGATGCTTTCTAAGTAGAGCTGGTGGCTAAGAAAACCAGCCATGGGATTTGGTTTATCTCTACAGTAAATCCTACATAAATCCTCAACTCAACATGCAGAATCCTTCATGTTGTATGAGAAAGAAAAGTCACGGGATTTGGTTTTCCAGAATCATTCACAACAACCATACAAATATTTAATTGCAATGGTCATACAAGATATGTAAAATCAGATTTTTCTTTCTCATACAATAATCAAATGTTTCTACATAAAAGAGAAATTATACAAATCCTTGTCATTACATGAAATTAAGCATTGCAAAGAGGGTGTAATCATGTGAATAAATGCAGAACTATATCCACTCTCAACCATCTTCACTCTAAATTTCTTCAGATGAATAGTATCTATTCCCTGTCTATTCTTCATCCATAGTGCGAAGATCAAATTATAATTTCGAGCCATTATTGTGTATAGACTATAAAGTTCTTCTTTGTGAGGTCAATGGTGTTTCTTTTCAGCTTTTGCTTAGCATTTTACTCTTGAAGTAACACATGAAGATTGATGCAGTAAATGATTAAAAGGATACTGAAGTGAACATTGAAAATTCACATTCATTCACCACTATTATGCATTAAATGTAGAAATTCATTATAAAAATTAGAAAATGAGAAATAGTAGATAGTTAATTTCAGTTAAGAGGGGGCAGAAAAATTAAACAACTAAATAAAAGAGATAGTAGAATTCTGCAGTACCAGTTGATCTAAAAAATCCTTTTGAAACTTTGCTTCTGTATTTATCTCCTGAGCCACCTGAAACACATGTTGGACAAAATTAATACTGGAACCAAGCTTAGGTGATTTAACAATCACATTCAGACATGAGAACTGGAAAAAAGTGTTATAAGCAATCTACTATTCATTCATTTTCTCAATTTCCTTGTCTACCTCAACAACTTGTTTTAAGCATACAAGCATCTTTGAAAGCTTACAAGCATAACGGCCACAAAGAAATCCACAGATCAAGCTGATGTCAGGAAGAAAAGAACCAAAACTCCCAAAAAAAGGTCTCCAACGAACAAAGTTAAACACAATGTTAAACAAAAATGTTCAACTTCAGTTCAGAAACTTACTATGTTTGTGGTAACAAAACCAGTTTGAGTTTCAAACAGTTATCTTTTCAACCTCCGGAAGCAAAAGCAAAGAGAGAAGCAGAAAGAGTTAAGAGGGAGAGCAAAAATGGAAGCAACAAACAAAAATGGGTTTGGCACCTAATGTCCATTGACTGGAGGCAGACGAGAAATGCATTTCCATAGGAACACAAGTCTCAAATAGAGAAGAATCACAAACCTTCAATCCAAACTGAAAGAGCAAAATGAACTAAACAAAATTGAACTCCAGTAGCTGAAAGGAGCCACCCCCAAATGCAAACAACCCCAGAAAGAGAGAGATATGGGAACAAAAAATGAACAGAGACGCAACAAAGCAAGAGAGCAAAAACAATGCAGTTAAATGCATAAGGAATCAAACAAGGGCAGCGAAACGAGAGGCAAACAAGGGGAGAAATTGAACACAAAAAAAAACTTTACCTTTGACTGTCGAGATTCACTGGAGGGAAGGAGCACTACGTGAGAGAGTTGAGAGAGAGTGAAATTATTTTAATTTTCAGACGCAGGGGAGGGAAGGCATTTTTGAAATTTCCTTATATCTTTTTGTTTTCGTCCCCAGGATAAGAAATATTGTACCACAGTCTTGGAAGGAACAAAAAATTTATATCCCTATGTTTTGGAGTCGAGACAAAAATAGGTGAGGACAGCAAGCAAACACTACGGGGTACAGGACTTTTGTATCTCTGTTATTTGTCTCCACCCATAAAGATATCAACCAAACGCTACGTTAAGTTGGGATGAGAGATGTATTCAATGGATTTTGCATTGTTGGAAGGGAGAAGACAAGTACTAAAGTGGAATGGTCAAGAAGAGGGAAATATGTAGGTTATGGAAAGGACTAAGATGCCCCTAAATAGTTGTTGTGGTTGTAAGGGTAGAGTTGTTATATAAGGATTTGCCGGATTAAATAATGAGGATGGAGGCGGGTTTGGAAAAGGGAAGAGTGACGATCGAGAGCACTAGAGGTGGAGGAAAGGGAGGAAGAGAAGATGAAGGAGAGCAGGGGAAGAAAATTTCAAAAAAGGAAGGTTAGAGAGAAGTCAGAGCATCTCTCCCTAACCCATGGCACCTGACAGAGACAAATGTTAATTTGTTGCAAGTTAATTTAGGGTGTTAAAAATCAACTCGTAACCTTCCTTTTTTTTCTTCTGCATTTGTCTCTCTTTTTTCTGTAAAATATTTATAACTCTTTTCTGAGTTTTCTTTAAAATTAAAGAAAACAATTGTAATAAAAATTAATTTTGGAACATCCCATTCTTATATTAGGGTTAGAGTCAGAACTACTGTACATGAGAATTAGTAATGAGATAATAGAGAAATGCATTTCATGCTCGTGCATAATATAGCATGCATAAATGTGAATTTGATCATTGCACACATTACAATAATTTGTTCGTGCACTTATTTGACATTTTCCGGGTATAGATGATTGATTTAATGTGATTATGATGTGGATAGTAAATATTTTTTTCTGAAAATTGATTTAGAGAATTAAATTATTGATTTAGAATTTTTTGATAAATTTGAGAATTTTTGGAATTATGAGTATTTTTTGGACTATAAAAAATGCCAAGTAGCAGGACAGTTGTTAAATAGTAGTAGAAATAAATATCAAATGGTAATAGAAGTATTGAAAAGTGGCATTAGGATTTAATGACAAGTGTCATTTAAAATTGAGAGACAAATGGACTAGCATTTTTACAAGACCAAAAGAGAACCATGGGAAAGTGACATGTGCTTGTTTCTCACGAATTTTATTAAGTGATATTTGCCTCTCTCTCTTGGTAAGCTTCTCTCCCACATTCATCTTCTTCATTTCTCCTTCTTCTCCATTCACGATTCTTGCTCTCCACCTTGACAACCTTGATTTTCGTTAACAATAAAACTACCCACTTCAAGATCGTTGTTTTCCTCTTCATCTTGCTACAAAATGACCCAAATCACTCTTTGAATGATGATGTGATTTTTGAAGATCTTGAAGCTTAATCAAGTAAGTAGCACCTAAACCTTTGTGGGTTGTTTAAATATAAGCATATGTGATGATAGTTTGGGATGAAATGAACATGATAAAGATGTTGACATATGATGTTATGTTGATGATGAAAGTAGGTTTATGATATATTCTTGTTCATATGATGAGAAATAATTCATAAGTCGATAGAAGGATGATTTTAAGATGTACTAAGGGTATAAATGATGCTTAAAAATGATCAAAATTGTTGATGAAGGTATGGATGCTTTAATGTTTTGTTTTTATTCATAAAATTAACAATGATTTGTAAATTGTTTTGTGGATGATTTGAATTGGAAATAGAGGTGATCTTGATGAAGAATGATAGAGAAATGATAGAACTTTGGAAATTTATTATGCTGGAGAATGTTATATGCAATCTTTTACTGAACATACATCTTTATTTTGGACATAACTTGAACTGTGACTATCCAAATTGGATGGATTTTGATTTAGAGAAAACTAAAGAAACATGGCTACAATTTTCATGGCAGAATCAAATTTGAAATCTGTCTCTAAGAGTCTTGAAATTTGGCTTGAAGTTGAAAATTGTGTTCTGTGTAGGTATGAGAATAGTCTGTAGTATTTTAATTATAACATACACGAAACTGAACCAAAATGCTTGAATTTGATCTCATTAGACACTTAAGACATAGAGGAACATTTTATTAGAAGAAAGTGTTGCCTAAAACCTCTTTTTCTAGGTCATACTAGTCATACAAAACTGACCTAAAAATCTGTCTTGGGAAAAACTAGAAAACTGCAGGATAAATGGGAGATTGGTTTCTGTCATAATCGTTTCATGGTATGTCACGATCGTAGGCAGTGATTTTTCATGGTAACATGGTGATTATGCAATGGTTAAACCAATTAAGGATAAGGTATATAATTAGGATGTTTTTGGTCTTAACTGGGACATAAAAGGAATATGAGTGATGTTGGAAAAGTGGTTAAATGTGTGATAACTTTTGATTGATCTTAGTATTATACCTTTAAGGAAAAGGATGTTTGAAGGTAATGCATCTAGATATGAAATGTTTAAAGTGTTAAATGAGGTCATAATATAATGAATGAATTGTTTGATGCATTATGAATAAGATATAGTATGAAAGGAGATTAGATGTCATAAATGATGAGATT
Organism: Erythroxylum suave; assembly: GCA_027563595.1. NCBI lineage: Eukaryota > Viridiplantae > Streptophyta > Magnoliopsida > Malpighiales > Erythroxylaceae > Erythroxylum > Erythroxylum suave. The sequence continues at coordinate 25,934,362 of JAOSBN010000007.1, forward strand.
AAGTTTGAAATGTTGAATCGAATGAGTAGAGGATTAGAGAGTTTAATGCAATAAGTGGGTAATGTAATTAGCATGGAATGAAATTGCATTAATGCATATGAATTCAGGAAAATTTGGAGTAGAATTGATGTTTGCATAAGTGTTAACTTCGTGTGGATGAAGGAAGAAAAATACAGGGTACGATCATGGCCCTTACAGCACGATCATGGCCTGATAAAAAATGTTCTGTCACGATCGTGATAGGGACACCACAATCGTGGCTAGACCTAAAGAGAAAAAGAGTGGTCTTTTGAGTAAAGTTTGAACCAATCAATGCTAGGGTGCTTCCATATGTGGTAATTAGACTCAAATGAGATCTTGAATGACCTTAGTTGATGAGAAATGAGGTGAGTAAAGCAAGTAAACTGTATTAGATAATATAGAGCAATTGAAAGTGTTAACTGATTATGAAATGTGAATGAACGAAATATACCCGATTGTCAATATGAGCATGCATTATACCTTAAACATTTACATATATGTATAATGAAATGTTTATGTAATTATGCAATTAATAATATGTGTGTTGCATGAAATTGATATACAGGATTCAACATTTGCATCCAGTCGTTTATAGGTCATGGAAGCTAATGATAATCTGGAGCATACTGTCAGTCGACCTAGATGGTCTCCCTTTCATTGTTTGTTATGTTTTAAATTTCTGTATTGAATTACTACAAAATGTGACTGTGATTGATACAATTCTGGATATTAATGGTTCGAGGAGTTTGATAAATGTAAGAACATAGGAAGTACTCATTGTATGTGAATTGGATCAAAATAAGTGATTCTCAACATTATTGTTGAATGTCGGACATCGATCCGATGAATATATGTGAATGTGAATGTGAAAATTTGACTAGTGATTGTTTGATAATATGTTAATGTAGTGCATTTCATTACATGAATGCATGAAAGATAAAGGCTATTGTGACCAGAGTAGCCACCGAAAAAAAGCTTAAAGCTCAGAATGTGGTAAGAGCCTCCAGCTCACTATGTATAATAAGTCTTGTATCTCCAACGGATAAGGAACAGCTATTACTGAGCCCGGTATCTACAATGGATATGGGACAGTTATAGGCACTCGGTCACAACAATAACAATTGAAAGTGAGTCTCATGAGCATTGTATATATAGTTTATATGTGTGTTTAAATGATCAAAATGAACTGTTTGACTAATCTGAATGTGAAATGTGGAATAAGTGAACAAATTGTTATGTGATGCTATATGGTTAATGGTGAAATGATGTGTATTATATGATGAGATGAAGTGTATGTGAAATTGAAGCATGAATTGATGCGTTATGTGATTGAGTAAGCCATTGATGATGGTCCACTCACTGAGTTCGCAAAAGTTAACCCAATATTACAACATTTTATTCAGGCTCAGGGAGATCTTCAATTAGACAAATTGGAGTCTAGCCACTGCATTCAAATAAAAGATAGAGGTCGAGATTAGTTGCTGTCCACATTTTTACTTCATTATTCTGTATTAAATTGTATATTCACAAGTACTGTTCAATATGTATGTGAATGATTATGTAATGACATTATGACTAAAAATGTTTTGTATCTATAACAGGCCCAAGTGACATTTTTTATAAGATGTATATTGATTGTAACACTGTAAATTAAAAATGTTTATGAATAAAATGGGCTTTTTGATTATTAGTTTTCCGAAAAATGCGTGTGATATTTTTAAAAAAAATTGTAATGAGTTCTGTTTGACTGCTCTAGCGCACCGCTTTCATAGGGTGTGTTCGTATATCCTCTGTATATATAGATACGTGCTCGGTGGAAGTAAGGTGCTACAAATTTCTTAACAAATAACTAAAGTACTTTATTTCATTACTACCGAATTTTGATAGTTATTCTGGCTTTCATTATTTATAATTTCTTAGTCAAAATTAAATAACCTCGAACAAAATTAACAAATTAATCATCCTATAGTGAAAACTATGATTCTGATGGCTACCTTTCAAGTGCACGCCACTCCTGGCTCCTATGAAAGATTATTTTACGTAAAATGCTACAGTTTGGTGCCTCGTTTTCTTCAATTTCGGTTAGGAAAAATGAATATCAATTCACCATGTTTGTACACAAAAACAAATCACTATGCTCGAGAGCTTTTGTACGACGAGAAAATGATGGCTTCCAATTAAGTAGAAAAACATCCAGAAGAGAAGAGAAGCTAGCTCTGCCTACAACTAGGGTGACGAGAGCATATACATTCTACAAAAGAACAACTAGGCAGACACCATGTATACAACTGCACGGGGGAAATAATCCATACTCATTATGAAGCTCCGTCAAAAATTCTTCTGAGCTCAGATTTCTGTTTGGCAGTAAGTGTTGAAGGGTAAGCTACGTCAATCTTGATTCTCAGACTTCCCCTTTTTCCAGGTTCACTTGAATTTGGCATTCCTTCATCCGGTACGACGATCTCATGTCCTGGCTTCACAATATCTGTAAGTGGGATCACAAGGTTTCTTCCATCCAGGGTAGTCAACTTTATGCACTTACCAGTGAGGGCCTCCACTAGTGCTATCTCCTGGTTCACTACCAGATCATTACCATCTCTCTTATACATAGCATGTGGCTTCTCATCTATCACATATACGAGATCCGTGGGAATACCGAAAGGTTCTAGGTTACCCTTCTCAGGGAATGTGATCTTTGTGCCCTGCTTCCATCCAGGTTTTATCTCAACCGTCAGTGTTTCCTCAATAGTCTGAACAGCCCTGCAGAGAATTATTCATAAACATCTTGTCCAAGACAGACGCCGATAGTTACAAACTTCATCATATCACATCAAGAAAAAAGCATTTTACTAATATTCTTTTTTTCATATAGATGCACCACAATGCAACAAGGCGAAATTTGTGGATTGATCTGATCACTCGATTCGACACACAAACTCGTTTCTGTTTTAACCAGGTCAACTTATTATGGCCCATCTATTGCATGAAAGCAAAGGCAAGGCGAGACTAAACGGCCCACATGTTCGTTTTCTTTAGAGCACAAATGTTTTTCCTATTGTTTCCTGCATAATTAATTATTCGAAGCTGTTAAGGTACTGAGTTGCTAATTTACATCCCTCTTAAAACCAGGGAGCCACGCTAATTGCTTCTCCAACCGTTTTTGATCTTCCAGAAATCAATTCCAACAGTAAAAAGTACAACTAAAAGATCAATTCAGGAGCAAAGCATGGTACGTACAAGCTACTACGAACTAAGTTTAACGCATGACAGGAGACCAAAATAATATCTTGATAGGTCAACTTTAACCTCACGTTATCTATTCTAGAAGAAACAGAAACAGGTTCTATCACTCCAAATTGTTGATCGTTCATGGAGAAGATAGTTTAAGATGCTTCGTTAGCTATTGATGTAACTAAGCCAGGAAGAAAAGATTTATATAATACGTCAACGTGATAATTCAGGTGCAAATTTCAACAGAAACTTGCAGCCGGCACTTCAATCCCTTGTCTTCAGCTTAAAAAGGTTTCTAACTTCTTCAACAAAGGTAAAAGAACACGCTTCAGGACCAATCGTTGCTCACAAGAGATAAAGCAAGAGTGACTCCTACGAAGAACCCAAAAGCCAACTTCCTATTCTTTAAACTCATTAGATGCAAGAATAGATCTTTCCACATACAATGGATGTAAATTTCTGAATAAACTGCGAACTTCTTGAACAAATTGATGCTTTTAGCTCGTCAAGAAAATGTATACTTTTGCAAACAGAAATAGATTCTTTTATGTATGTAAACTTACTTAGAACCATCCTAAAGAGTAAAAAGTTAATTAGAAACAACATATACGTACCAAGAATTGTCAAGGATGTCTCTTGAAATCGTCATCTCCTTCTTGGCTCCTTGATACAGTTCCTCCAAGCTACACAGTAACTGATGCTCCGCCGCAGCCTTTTTCACCCTTATCCTATCCCTAACACACCCTCGCCCACGATGCCCTCTTCCGGCGTTCTCCAATGAAAAATATTCCTCGTCAACATCCTCCCAAGACAAATGGAACGGATCAGTCTTCGACACCTCCTCGCCGAAGAGATCGTAGTTCTGGCGTTTTTGTGGATCGCTGAGCACGCTGAAGGCTTCCGAAATTTGGTTGAACATAACCTCCGCCTCCCTTCTCAACGTCGACGGGACATTATCCGGATGCCACATACTGATGAGTCGGTCGTAGGCCTTCCTCAGATCGTCGTTGGAGGCGTTCCGATTCACTTCGAGGATCTTGTAGTAATCTTCACACATTTCTATGTATATATATCCTTATTGGAATGTTGATGTATGTAAGCTTACGGCGGCTGCTCGGTGATCGGAGCGGAGGATGTGAGTAGCGTTTCTGTGACAGTTATTGGGTCCTACAGGCTACAGGAGTTAGTTTGGTTGGTTGGTTTAACTGTCAGCAAGGCGTGTATAGAGGCTACCCAGGATATGCAAGGGGTATTATATCGTAGAGTTATTCACTAATATAGAGGGTTCGTCTTCCTTCCCTTGTAAACGAAAAAAAGAAATCAAGCGTAAGTCCCCAAGTGGACAGGCACGTGCAATGCTAATAATGACGTGGCAGGTTCATACATTTTAATTTAATTTTAAAAATGGGATTTGGTTAGACGAACAGTACGGGCCTCTTGTTGTCTGATGTTCATCAAGTGGTACTGGGCTGGACCCTTTGGCATTGAAAGTTTGGCAGAGAATCAAGTTTGACCAGTTAATAGGCAATTCTAGAAGAAAGTGACCCTTGAAGAAAGAATAGAACACAACAGTGGAAGAAATGAACAGTTAATATAGAAATTCAAAATCGAGCAATGTACATGTGACAACGAACCTTCAAGAGAATCTAATAAACCTTGGCACTGGCATTGCCTTGAGAAATCACATTGATACAATTTTGTGTCTGCACCAAAACAATCATCTAAATTACTCACTTTGGCGATACAAATATACAAGAAACCTCTTGACACTAACTTAAAAACTACCATAACATGCCACCACAAGACCAGCTGCTGAAGTTTGATAATCCCAGGATCTAGCAGGATAAGCCAATCAAGTTCTTCTAGCTGAAGTTCACCAATGTTCAATCCACCACCTAAATCTTGCATTCTAGTGAAATTTCAGAAGCCGGTATTCCTTGTGTATGGAATGTGCCGATTATAGGACAGAAATATTCAGCGAGCACAATCGAATTAAAAGAAAAAAAAGAGTATGAATCCCTCATGTTTATACAGCAATAGATTGCCCAGTAACTGCATCATGGAGATGCAATGAACCATCTTTCATCAAATTAAGGCTTAAGCTCTTGAACCTCTCTCTTGAATACTGCCTAGATGCCTTTCTCCAATCCGTTCCAGTTTTCATCATAGCAACAAACTCTTCATAACTTATACACCCATCCTGGAGTGTAATAAAACAGACAGAAAAGTGAATGTGAAGCAGATGAACACATTAAAAAAACAAGGGGGAGAGATTTCAACTATTCTGTTGGCAGTTCCAATTCTTTTCAAAAGCTCATACCTTGTCAGTGTCAACTTCACGCATGATATCATTGAGCACGTGATTATCAGTTTCACCGGATTCATCTGCTAATGCCTCTCGTAGCTCATCTAATTCAATATAACCATTTCCATCCTTATCAAAAAACCTGAAAGCCCTGCGAAAATGCTCATCATTCTCCATCTTCTGCAAGTGAATTGTCACTGCAACAAATTCGCCATAGTCGAGCACCCCATTCCCATCAACATCAGCCTAAACAAGAAGCACAAATTAACATTCAACAAAACTTCAGAACAAACAGAAAAAGAACTAGTAAATATTATATCTTTCAAAATAACAGCATTGAATGAAATTGTTGATTGATCATTCCACAACGAGAGCTTCGAACGGTTAAAACCAGCATAATAGTTCTACCACAAATACAGAATGTTGTACCCTACAAAATATCAATACCTACATATTTTGATAAAGGACAAGACAGTGCCTTTCCATTTTCATGGCAAGCAATAGTTTTTAATTCTTAAGTAGCAAGTACGAGGGCGACTCAGTTTGCATCTAAATGCTATAAGTCATCAAACTTTCAACACTTGAATCAAGTGACAAAGGAAATTCTACTGCACTAATAGGCAAAAGTTGGCATCTTTGGGAACCAAAAACAATAATGGAGGATCTCAATTATAACCTTGGTGTTGGTGGAAAATGCTCGACCTTTCTAAAGAAAAAAGGAGAATATCGACAACTAAAAACTCCCAAGAATTTTCCAACACATACAAATTTCAGTAACTGGAAAATCTAGAAGTCCTCTTGCAATTCACTACTTAAATGAGGTATTACTATCCAGCACCAGAAATGATCTTAAATTAGTGAAAATGTACCAGGAGAAAGTAAATACATGATGCAAGTCAAAATTATCGAGTGTCCAATACTTAATGCAAACAAAGAAAGTGATATTAGATTTTACCACTTCCATCAGCATCTTTATCTCGGGTTCGGCCAACTGAGAACCAACTTTTCGAAGACCAGCCCTTAGTTCCTCATATGACACTTTGCCATCATTATCAGAATCCATCAAAGTAAACATATCTCTGATTAATTCAACCTCTTCAATAGATAAGTGTTCTGCAATTACCTGTGGCATTAAATTGTGAAAAACACATCAATTTATTGTTAACAAAGCTGCGTAATAAGGTTACTATCATCAGAACTTAAGCAGATAATTAATAAACCAGAGATACTTACTCGCAATGCTTTCTTCTTGAATCTATTCATCATCGAGAACTGCTTGAGCCTTGACCTCACAATATCACCTAATGGGACATTTGATGCTTTCTTTGCATTTTGTAGCCATGGATGCTCTGCAAAGAAAGAGAAAGCAAAATCAAGGGACACCTCTTTAGAAAGACAAGCCCTACTGGTTGATAAACCTTCTGAGAACGCACACATACATTGACAAGAACCAAACAAACAAACAAAAACTTCAAATAAACTACATCTCTTGATCCTGGAAAGAACAAGATTTTTAATTCTGGATACATCATATTTCGTATTTAAATCTTACAAATCCCTGGGATATAAGGAGCTAAGCTATATTACGTCAAACAGAGCTCTAGCTTCCATAACAGCAATAATCATGTAATAGTTCTAACTTCAGTTTCTGCATGGAAAGGGTTCTTTAGCCACATGTGGATTACGAATGAAGACACCAGTAACAAATTCACAAACAATCGTTCACAACAAGACCATATCCTGACTTACCAAGAACCTGCTGAGCAGTCAAGCGCTTCTTTGGATCCGGCTCTAACATCTGTCGAACAAGACTTTTTGCACTATCTGAAATCTGAGGCCATGGTTCCCTTTTAAAATCAATCACTCCCCTCAAAATTGCAAGAGCAACACCCTGCTCAGTCTCTGACGCAATAAATAAAAGAAGACAACTTCAAAAGCCCAATTCCTTATGAACACTTTAACATCGACAATAATATTGCGGACTAAAAAGAATACCTGCCCAAAAGGGAGGAACCCCGCACAACAGAATATACAGGATAACACCAGCACTCCACACATCAACCTCAGGTCCGTAATTCCGCTTTAGGACTTCAGGTGCCATGTAATATGGACTCCCCACAATCTCCGAAAACTTCTCCCCTGCTATACAAAACCAGAACTTAGAAACAAAGACCCAAACACGACTATGAAGAAGAAGAAGAAGAAGAATATAACGGACTCCAATAAGCAAAAATCACCAACAAATTTGAAACTCTAGCTGGCAGAATACCAAGAACCAGAGAGAAATATAAAGGACGCGCGCGCTAATTAAAATCAAAGCTTCCGATACACGATGCAAATAATAACTTAGTCTCCACAAACACAAGGAACGTCCATGTAAAAGAAATGTAAATTAAACTCACAAACCCCGAGACATGGTTATAAGTACACACCCGGCTTGAAGAAAACCGAAAGGCCAAAATCGATAGCTTTAAGCGCCGAATTCTCCTTCTTATTAGCAAAAAGAAAATTTTCAGGCTTCAGGTCTCTATGAATAACCCCATTCTCGTGGCACATCCTTACCACATCTGCAATAGTTCTCGCAATATTCGCCGCAGCTCTCTCACTATAATGCCCTCTCGCCACTATCCTATCAAAAAGCTCACCACCTTCACACAACTCCATAACCAAGTGAACGTTCTCGTAGTCCTCATATGTCGCTTTAAGCTTCACTATGTTAGGGTGGTCCGGCAAAGTCGACATGATCGCCACCTCCCTCCTCACGTCCTCTATGTCCACGGCGGTCCGTAACTTCTTCTTCGAAATGGACTTGCACGCGAGCGCTTCTTTACTCTCACGGTCCGTACACAGATAAGTGATCCCAAATTCGCCGCGACCGAGCTCACGTCCGAGAACGTACTTATCGCCGATCCGAGGCTGGTGGTTGAGTGGGCCAACGTCTTTGAGAACCCGGATCGGAGCCGGCGAAGAACGAATCAGGTCATTAGCATAGGGGTTGGATTTTCGTTCCTTGGACTTCTTTTGCTTGCGTGTTTGGTTTGTTGGGTGAGTTTTGGAGTCCGAGTTGGCGTCTGCTCTCACACAGGCGTTACAGTTTCCCATTGTTGGTCTTACGGAACCAAAAAACAAAAAAACAAAAAACACACACACACAACAACAACAAGCTTAAAGAAGGTGAGGAACTGGTGAGTGTTAAAGATGGTTTTGTTGAATGAGACGGTGATCGTACGTGAGAAAAGGCAAGTAGGAGACCGGAGGGAAGGAAGTGAAAACGCGGGGTTCAGTTGAGAAAATGAAGGGGTTTTGAAAATTCTGTGTTATTACATGTTATTTATAATAATTATTATTATTTATGTCGATATGATTATTAATGGTAAAATAATCTAGACGGGGAATCAAATATGGAAGATCATTGCGATTGTGTTGCAATGATTTTTTTTAATGACCTTGGTATTTTGTTAGGCGATATATACTTATTAATTATCATTTATTTTTTACGAACTATCTTTCAATTAACAAAAAATGATAAAATGACACTTTTTATTAATTACTAAAGTTTTGATTTATCTTTAATTTTGTTAATCATTTATGTCAGTGTTTTCGTTGAGCCAAACGAGAAAAACATGTCTTGTCTTGTGACTCATGGCATGACTTACGTGTTATTATGGAAAACAAAAATAATAAAATGGCAAAATGAATATTTTTACTTTACCAACTACGTAGATGATTGGTCCACAACTCTGTTTTTCTCAATAACTCGGCTCGCATGAAATGGACTTAAGAGTAGATGAGTCAATCTCAGCCGCCTGATCAAGCTTAATTATTGCTGGAGGAGGAAGGGGGTTCAAAGCTCAGGTTTCTGACTACTGACACCAAGTCGTCCAGAGCCGTCACCGGCGTAACCAACACGGTAGCTGAGCTTGACCAGACCACTTTGAAAATTTTGGGCTGCTCTATGAATATGTGTCCATTCTCATTTTATTTCTATTTTTAGTTGGGTATTTAATAATAGATAGAAGATTAGGGTAAATAAAATAGTTAAAAAATCAACAAGAGTTGTTTAAATTACAAATATATTGTTAAGTAATACCAACTTCAATGCTGAACTGGTTTTCTTTCTCATTTCTTTTTGACCTTTTCAAACAAAAGTGAACCCATTGGCCATAATCATATTGTTCTCCGTTTGGTTGAAAGAGAAAAAAAAAAGCTAAAGTAAGGTTAGGGAAAGGGTTGAGTTTATCTTCCCTTGCCAGCAATGAGAAATTTTACTTTACGAAAGTCTCGGATTCGATTTACTAAAACAGTTTTTTTTTAATATATATAAAGGAAATGATGTGTATAATTAATGATCCTTCAATTCTTACAAAACGAGGAATTTTATACAATAGGATAGCTTTAGAATAAATTACATGGAAATAGAATCCAAAGAGAAAATGTTTTATATATTAAAATAGTCGTAGAATAACATGAATGTAAAATAAAAAATAAAAAATTACTTATAATTGATGACTCTTTTTCTACTCTACAAACACAATACTTGTATACTAAAGTACACGAGAAAAATTATGTATGGATACTTTTTCACCTTCCTAAATATTGGAGTTGGAAACATACTAAGATCAATAATGCGAGTTTTCATCGATTTGAGCAAATAGTTATTATAGAACAGACATAAGTTTATTAGCCTATGCTGGTTTTAAGTGTTTTTTTTTTTAAAGGGGATACTTGAGCATGCCTTCTTTAAAAAAATTGAAATGTATTTATTAGGAGGAAATGATTGAATTGACATTGATAATTACAACAATTACCATAAAGTCATCCATATTAGTTTTTGGGGTAGGCAAGGACTAACATTTCTCCAAGGTGACGTCGCCTTCTGGATAAGAAATAGTATAAATATGGTGAAAGGGCACAAGACACTTCAAGTTGACCAAGTCATCATATTGATTAAAAATGCAGTCTAAACAGAGGACTTCAGCGTCCTGCTAGTACTCTATAGAACCCAAAGTCTTATATTCATAGGTGTTATAGTACACGTAGATAGTACATTCGTAGCAGTGACTGTATTTTCAAACTCAGAACTCAACCGTTGATTCAATCCGATGAATGGCCTGAGCCACCGATCGGGTCTTAAACTGATATCTAGATCGTGAAGGTGTAAGGATTGTAAAAGATTGATTGATTGACTTCAAAATATGGAATCAATCCGTGCCGTAAAACAAAATCTGCGTCTTAGTTATATACTGTTTATTCTCTTCTTTCCCCAATCTAAAAACTTGAGAGCTTCAAATTTTGTGGGGACCGTAAGATTTGCTTTCAAAGTGACCAGCTAAGTCCGCTGTATATTAATCAGATCACCGCCACGCAACACAAGAATGCGCTTGCTGGCACTAGGCAGCGTCCAAATGATAATGATAGTTCTGAATTAAACAAGTTATGTCTTCGTCAACTTTGTCAAATTCCAAGGTTGTAGGTTCAATAATCAGAAATTACTTCTTCAGATGGTCAAACTGTTAAGGGAAATATCTCAAAAAGATTTGAGTTAAAAGTCTCTAAATGTTTTAGTTGACGCGAGTGTCATTTTGGTCTCCATTTCTCTGTACAAAAGATGAACTTGGATAAACTAGTCAGTGTCCAAGGTGTGATGGTGAAGTCGACAGAGAGATTTAAGTTGATTGTGTCATGAAGAAAAGGAATTCCATAACCTGGCACGCCAACACCATGGTAATGGTAGGCCAATAAAGCTTAGAGAAAGGCCATTTGTGTATATGACCATTATCATTATGTCTCACAGCTCAGCCGCGCCAACTGCAATAAAGCCAAGGGGTCGGGAAGCTTTTCGAGACGAGATCCTTTTGCCAATGTTATAAAATTGTAGCAAGAACTTGTGCCTAATTCCAAGCCTATTCCTGTGGTTAGTGGCTCTGTGTTTTGCTGTATATTTTAAGCTCGTCAAGATTCCCGTTCACCTGATTGATGATCTTTTTTTTTAATGTTATATTTAGGATCGGATTTTCTGATTCGATCATGGTATTCCTATCATACTTTAGTGTATCTCATTTATACATTTACATGAATTATATATAAATGTATAGGTAAAATTTAATAAAATAAAATTAGAACATAGTAAATAGAACAGATGGTTTAGTGTAGTTGTTCAAAAAGACATTCTTTTTGTCTGTCTATTCAAAATGAAAATAAAACATCTACATGGGAATTAAAATTTTAATGAAGGGGGGTTTTCCTACTGAATAGTAAGTATAACAAAATTTTGAAGGAATTATGAACGCAATGGAAAAAAGTTAATTTTTAAAATTTTAAAACTGCAAATTATAAATAAAAAGAATTGAAACATATGTTATTCGAATTCTTGTAAAAAGATTTTCTTCTCTAATCGTCAATCACAAACTATTCATATAACTCAAATCTTTTTTTTTGTAAGGCATAAGTGTTAACTTTCATGTATCTTTTTTTATTCTAAAAACTCTTAAAGTTTCTTTTAATTAAATTTAAATTATTATTTTAATTAAATTCTAACTTAATTATAATTTAATTTTGTTAAAATTAAATATCTTATTTTTTATCCTTAAACTTCTTTAATTTTAAATCAAGTCTAACTTAAATTAAATTTTTTCACTTTTACCGCTCTTTATGTATATCACATTAAGTTTCAAATATATCAATAATAATTATAAATTACAATGCTAATTCATAATTACAATTAGATAAATTAGGTTGAGTTAAATTAGTTTGACATTTTTAATATTTAAGTGGTCGTTACATATTGTTAAGCGTTAATCTTGATTTATGATTATAAATTATTTGATTGAATAATTAAAGATAAATTAAAATGAGTCAAAGTGATATAACTCAACCTATTAATACATAGATTAATACATAGTTATAATGTATAATTTTATCATTTTGTCATTTAATGTTTAAATTGGACATAAACCATGAATTTAGTGTCTCCTCTATTTAAAATCAATTATGTTCATTCTTGTTATTAATAATTGATATTTGAAAACGTTCTTCTTAAATCTCAGTTCACTTTGTTAAAAAATTTCTTAAATTACTAATAATCAAGAACAAGAGATCATTCTCCCCAAATACTTTAAAGTAAGGAATCTTTTATTAACTTACTTTATTATCTTATTACAGTTCATATTATATTCTATTACCACTGACTAAACTACTTTTATCATAATAGGTATTGGTATTATAAGTAGCATGAGAATATAGTAATTCTCACATGAGATGCTTTGGTAATCTCAAATATAAGGATCAATTGTATATCCATCATAATAAAGAAATATATAGACACTCATTAAATGTTTCATTTGGGATCATTATAATTGGGCTAGTTCAGTAAACTTATTTTTCAATAAGCATTTATATTGTTGTTTAGGGATCTCCATATTTTAATCTATGAGATAAATACTTCCTTTTATAAAGAAGAGACAGTGTGTGTTCTAGTCTTTTCTCACTATTTATGTTTAATCTTAATATAGTAATAACTAAGGATAATTACATAAATATAATATAAATCTCATAATTACTCTCATTATAATTTTATTTACAAAATATATTTATCTTATGGACTTCAACATTATAATTAGTTAATTAAACAAATTTGTATAAGATAAAGAATGCTTTTAATTAATTATGTCATAAAATATGCAACCAAATGATTAATTGTAGGACATAAACCAACAATCTCCCACTTACATTAAGTTAATCGCTTAAGTATCATCAACATTCTTGTTTTATGGATACAACAATCTTTCTTGTTAATAATTGCTTAAATCACATAACTTTTATCTCAATTATTGTCATAATCAAGTGAAACTCCCAAAGTACATACTTGAATCTTAATAAAATTTTAGTTACTTTAACATGCCTAGTGACTCTAATATTCTATAGTACATTATTGTTTTAACAATGTAAGAAAATATACTAAGTTCAAAAAAGAACTCCCTGATCCAAATAATCATTCTTACCACTTATGTTAAGTATAATTCTCCCTTAATCCAACATATATCAGCTATTTATATAAACTTAGATTAATTACTTTTACTGAACAATCTATTTCTTATAATGTATTGATATTGTAGTAATATTGAATACAAATTTAATATCAAATACTCAAAAGTATGAATTAGAAATATATATGATCTTTATCATATCTTGTGTTAGTAAAAAGGTCAAGTAAGTATCTTCCTTTAACGAAAGCTATTGTCATACTATAACAAATGTCTTTAATTATAGTCCTTATAATATACCTTTTTAGCTATATTAATTATATGCATCTAATTACATTTTGCTATTATGATGTTGGAATCTATCTTATGTATTGCCTTTAAAGTTTGGATACATTAGTCAACTTTAAAATGTCACAACATTTTGTCATTTGTATGAAATTGGCTTATTTCTCAAACTTCATTAGTGAAATCTTCAATAGGAATTTATAACTTTATTGCATAATAAGCATACAATTTTCTTCCCAACTTTGAGAGCTCTTCTCAAACTTAACTTATGTCTAACAATGTAAAGCCTATAAAGAAAAATAAAACAAACCCAACAGCCCAAGCTATTAAACCATTAAAAGGAGGAGTATAAAGATAAGTAATATTCTGGAAGAATACATTAAACACTAGCGAAAACAACTTCTTCCTCATTTTTTTCTTTATTTTCCAACTGGTAATTGTGTCTAAAAACACCCCTTTTCTCCTGCATTTGACATTTCTCTTATAAGTTCCCTCATTGTGCTTGTTTTGTAGAAAATTTGGAGAAAGTTGTGGAGATTAACAACCCCAAAATCCCTTAACATTAGGTAAATTTTCAGCAGCCATTTTATGTCTTTTTTTTTCTAATTTTTGATCATCCTACACTAGTTTATAGTTGGTTTACATGTTGTGGTTGTTAGGGATAATGATCGATGTTGCATGAAGGGGCAAAATGAAGAAAATGTGGCTAGAAATGATAAAAGAAGAGAAGAGGGTGAGGAAGATTACATCTTTTGAAAATTTAAGTTGCATGAAGGGGCAAAATAGGAAATGCAAACAATGAAGGGTAAATTTGGAATTTACTTCCAAGAAGGACATTTTTGGTATTAACTAAAATGAATGAGGGTAAAATAGGACTGTTAATTAGTTAAGGATATTTTAGTAATTATGATGATTAGGTTAATAAGGATATTATTTTTATAATTAAGAATAAAGTGAAAAAGAGAATAATATTAATTTATTAAGTGTATTTGAGTTGAATTTTTTTCGTAAATTAGTCTAATAGAATTTTACAATTTTTAGGTCAAAAGTCTGATTGAGGAGTAAATTGGAATATAATTTTATTGAATCTAAAATCGAGGTAAGGATAACTTTGGACTTTACTTTTAAAATAGAGTACCGTTTTGTTATTAATAAATTATATTTTGAATTAGTTATTAATTAAATTAATGATTAATGGTTTCATACATAAATTACAAGGTGCTTTGTGGTTATATTTTGTTATGTATATCGAGGTGTATTAATTGTTAATTCGGTGAAAATGTGTAATTAAATAGAAATTGGTTGATAATATGTTATGAATAATTGGTGAAAATCAATAATCAATGACTTGCTTAGGATAGGCTACATTCGATGAACATAGATTGATAGATTGTGTTAGAGATAAGCAAGAGTGGCTAGGTATCTATCTGTGGAGTAAATACTGAAGCATCCAAGTCTCGAGGATGTCCTATGTCGATGGCTAGGTACTAGAGTGATATTGAGATATCCTGTATCAATGGCTAGGTACCAGAGTAGTACCAGGATATAAAGAGAGATTGAGAAATTGAGATAACCTGTGTTAATATTTATATATTTAATTACATTTTCACTTGGTGAGAGATTACGATGAGATGAGATAAGCTAACAAATGATTGAATGTAAGCCTACTAGGTTAAGTAAGGCCTAAACAATTCAGTTAATTATGGATTAAAGCATAAATGATAATTATAAATTAATATGTGTGTTAATCATCGTTTGTTAAAATTTGTGAGATGTTTCTTAATTGTTTGGATTGGATAGAGTAATGTTGTGAATATTTGTATTATATGTATGTTTTAACCTCTTGACTAAGTTTTATAATTATTTATTGAGTTATTTGATTTTAAGGGTACAGTCGATTACCCTTACTGAGTAGGCAAGTTACCTCTTGCCATTTTATTTTTCAAGGGATCGAGTAATTGCTAGTAACCTCAGGGTATGGGACTAACAGAGTGGAGTTTAGGTGGGCAACAGATTAGTTGAGTAAAATTACTTGATTATATATATTTTTAATGTGACAGTTTGGGTAGTTATGTTGTATAGAATATTTTTGTGTTTGACGAATAATCCTCTTGTTTGGAACTAATGAGAAA
Source organism: Erythroxylum suave (assembly GCA_027563595.1). Lineage (NCBI taxonomy): Eukaryota > Viridiplantae > Streptophyta > Magnoliopsida > Malpighiales > Erythroxylaceae > Erythroxylum > Erythroxylum suave. The sequence goes on from JAOSBN010000007.1 coordinate 25,950,318, forward strand.
TTTAATGATTAATGTCATGTTTTGAGAATTACTTGGATAATTATGGTTTAAGAGTTGTTGAGAGCGTCAGAAATAAATTTAGTTAACTAGAACTTATTATTAAGTATACCAAATAACAAAACAAATGTAAAGTAATCAGGTAATAATTTATATACCATTGCAACCAAATAAGACAAAGAATTTAATCATATATTGGTTTACTCTTATTGTTTTATTCAAAATAATAATCTTTACTACTATTATAAAAAGCTTACTCTAATTTCTATAATGGGCTAGGATCACGATCAAATTTAATTGATCTTGAGTTAGTAAACAAATTATCTAAACTTAAATTAGGTAGATAATAATTTTAACAATTACATTTTATACAATCCCTACAACATATATCTTATATGTTATTCTTAATCCCTCTTCCAAATTAATAAGATAATGTGCTATTCATCCAAATCATACAAGTTTAGTTAAGTAGGATCCATTCACTTAAGATATAAATATATTAGGATTAAAGGGACCTTAATTTACTTGACAGGGTTATAATAAATAGAGCTTTAGTTTTATACCTAAATAATGGAAGACAACATTTAAATTTATAACACGTACTTAATATTTAACGAGAGATTTAATGTTTAATGGTCTTATACAGATTACAAGTAAAATGTCACATATTTAAGCATGCAATTCATCGTGCAAATATAATCAAATTATAAGCATGAAAGATTGTTTAATTCTAATTGTCGATATAATCTTGACAATTTAAAATAATATTTTTCAACTCTTTAGATAATTAAATTAGATTAAACCATTTATTCCTAAATAAATCAAATTCTTATTTCAAATAAAAATTCAATTTGATTTAAAAACAATGTTCAAATTTTAATTGAAAACTACTCCCAAATATTTTGACTCTTTTAACAATTTAAGTGAAAAAACAATAAATTACTTGTTATAATTTATAAAATCTTTTTTAGTTCAAAAGTAAGAAATTATAATCTAATTAGGAAGCTTTTAATCTAATTAGAAATATCTTTTCTTAAATTGGAAAAATATTTCCTAACAATATAATTTACTTAAGAAATAAGGATGACAATTTTAATTATTTTCAATAAGTCAGACTTAGGCCCAGACTAACTTGAGACCCAATTATTCTAAACAAAACAACATTGTTTTACTTAAAAGAGTTATGTCTGATGTAAGTTTGGGCCTAGTTAACCTATACTCAGATCTAATTGAAAAAAAAGTTGTTCTATATCTTTAATTTTAAAATTTTATTTAAAATAATTGGCGAGTGCTAGCCACTCACCATCCTATTAAGAAAGTCCTTTACAAAAAAAGCGGGTTATGTGAGCTCTCTCACCTTAGGAGCAGTGACTCCACAGATTCAGAGGATAGCTCAGAGCAGGTGGAGAGTATACAACAAATTGATGATGAAATGCCTGACTCAGCTTCTGTTGACATAAAAAAAAGGGCATACGGAACCTTCGAGTGCACAGAAGATTAATGCTAAAATGTCTGACTCAGCTTGTGCTGACAGGAAAAAAGTGCATACGAAGCCTTCATTTGCAAGCTTGTTTAGAAACAATAGAGAATTCAAATTGGGGATGCAACTAGCTACTTGGAGGTGGAGGAGGAGGTTGTCATGGAATCAGAAGATGTGATATATATTGAACAAGAATGGGGATTCTATTTAGTTGGATGCTTTATGGGGAGGTTTCCAGTCATGAAGGGCCTCGAAGGATTAATGTCTAAATAGATGCTCTTGTAAATCCTACTGTATGATAAAGGTTGGATTATCTTCCAATTTAATTCATAAGAAGATAGGACTGTAATGTTAGCAGAAGGGCCGTATCTCATTTTTGGAAAAAAGTTTGCTACTAAAAAAGTTGCCTCAAAGATTCTCATTTGATTATAATGACATTATGGAAGCTCCAATTGGCGACAATTCCCTAATGTGCCTTTGGAACTTCGGAATGATAGGGGTTTATCAAAACTTGGCTCAAGGGTAGGGAAACCAATATGCATGGACAGAGTAACAAGCACTAAATTGGTTCAAGGATAGGGAAACCAATATGCATGGACAAAGTAACAAGCACTAAAACTCGTGTTGGTTTTGCAAGGATTTTGGTGGAAGTGAATGTGTCTAAACAACCTGGCATTAGGTTTGATGTCAGGATGCCTGGAGATGTTCGATATACATAATCGGTCACCTATGAGACATTCCATAACTATTGCTATGCTTGTAAGAAATTTGAGCATAATCCTTTTGAATGTAAGTCTTTCGCAAGAAACAGAAAGAAACAACAAAAGGAGGATAGCAGCAAAGACACTAAAGGGGCTACGACTGACAGGGGTACTATGAATCCTTCACAAAAACAACAGTAGGAGGAGAACAACAAAGACACCAAAGGGATTACAGCTGATAGGGGTACTATGAAATAATCACTTCAGGAGCAGAATTCAACAGTTCAAGAGGGAGTTACTCATGTTGATAAGTTGGGAGAACAACTTTTCCTAATTGAAAGGAATGCTACTAATCTTGTAACTAGGGAGGAGTTGAATGATATTAACTTACAACAAATAAGTAAGCCTCGGAAAGATTCCAAAAAAACTGGTGAGAATGGAAAAAGTTACAACCCTAAAAGTCTGTCAACAAAAGAAAGGCTCCGGTGACACAACTTAATAGAACCGTAACAGAAGGTGCTAACGTTCAAGTGAAGGCTGGTATTACTAGAGTTGATAAGGGTAAGGGTACTAATGATATTGCAAAAAACCGAGAGGTGAGAGGACCTCCACACATGCTATATAAAGTTGTTATGTTGGAATGTCCGAGACCTAAACAAGACCTCAAGACAAAACAGTGTTGTCAATCTTATTAGACAACACGGTTGTAAACTTACATGTCTCTTTGAAACCAAACTCTTTATTAATGGTCTTCGATTGATGATGAAAAACATATCTGTAGCCTAGGAATTCTGTCACAATTTTGACTATATTGCAGGAAGTAGAACATGCATTGTTCAGAATTCTGAATTATATAATTGTCATGTTCTAGATGTAGGGGAGCAATCTATCCACTATAAAGTTCAATACCACATTACTCAGCTAACCTTTATAGTTTCTTCTGCTTATGAGATATATAGTGTGACCAAAAGAAGAGAACTATAGTAGCACTTGATGGGGCTGGGTTCGAATTCAGTGGTACACTGGATTATAATGGGTGATTTTAATTGTGTGTGTGCTGCTAGTGAAAGAATTGGATGTCAGCCTCCTTCAACTTATTTGATCAAAGATCTCCTAAATTTTCGTATGACATTTGGACTAGAAGATGCCCCATCTAAAGGGGAGTTTTTCACTTGGCATAAAAATCATCTATGGGCTAAATTGGATCAAATACTTCTTAATCAAACATGGGGTGCTTCAGGTTATACGTGTTCAGCTCATTCTCTAGACCTGTTGGCCAATTTAGACCACTGTGCTGTAGTGGTGGCCTTCAATCATATGGAAACTAGAGGTAATAAACCCTTTAAATTCTTCAATACATGGCTTAACTACCCTCTCTTTTAGTACATATTATCCAGCAGCTGTGAGAAGGTAGTTCTTGGTACAACTCAATTTGTTCTCTACATAAAATTGAAGGCTCTGAAGTACCCTCTGAAGGTTCCCAATTCTGAAGCTTATGGTCACATTTCATACAAGGCTAAGTAGGCATCAGAAAACTTTTAGCTTGCGTATGAGGCCCCTCTAAATAGGCTGATGATGTTGAGTTGCAACAAGAGGTGAATATTAAAAGGAAGTAGGCTGGATTTTTTGTAACTCCCCATTACCATAAATTACATACCGTAACACCCAGTGGATATTCTAGTACATAATCTATAATAAAGGCGTATCAATTATCTCACCTTCACTTTATAATATGGCAACATATCTAACTTAGTCATAGCATCAACTACTGTCACCAGATTTTAAAACCAAATACCAAACTGTAATCTTCATTTCATTTCATAAAACCGAATGTATTTACATTATAGCTTTTAAACATCCATACATGTACATCATCATATCCTAATACAAAGTATGCTACATAAAGAGGAAATTATACAAAAAGTTTACCTAAAGTCTTCAGTCTCAGCTGACTGACCTTTGAGTTATTTTTTCTTCACAAAAGTACAAGAATTATGCTTCTTGTAATCTCTCAATCACTAATGTCCTCTCTCAGTCCTGAAATGTCAACGTCCAATTTTGGGTGAGTTTTGTGAACTCAATGAGGTAACCATCATCGTTGATTCGCTTAATTCAAGTAACACCTTATTACACATAACACATAAAATTTGCAAGAAATATCACATTTTCATTGAAATACAAAGTAACAATGCATTTTAATAAGTTAGAAATATCACATGTTTTATAATGCGTATGCAATGCATGTGAGACTCACTTTCACTTGTTATTGTTGTTGTTATGACCAAGTGCCTTTTTACTAGCTCGTATCCCTTAGTGTATACCGAGTTGTGTTAGAATAATGTCCCATATCCCTTAGTGGATACCGGGTACTTTCATAACTGAGCCCAAGGCTCTGATTATAGTATGAGCTTTAAGCTCTTTACATTGACAACTCTGATCACAAATGCCTTTATCTTTCAAGCATTCATGTAATGGAATGCTTCACATTCAGATATATATAATCAATCACTTGATTTCAATTTTACTTTAACATTCACATACAGCATCGAACCTTGGTCCGGCGTTCCACAATAATGTGGAGTATCACTTATTTATTCCAATTCACATACAAGGAGCACTTCAATATCACAATCATCAAATCAGAATCATCGGACCTTCATATCCAGAACCCAACAATCAAATCACATTCATAGATAATTCAAATTAGAAATTAAGAAAACAAATAATTAAGTGTGACCGTCTAGGTTACTCATAGTTTGTTCCCAAAGTTATTGCCTCAAAGTTCCAGCAATATCAGGAAGTGATCGCTTTGCTTGTTCTCTTATATGCAATCATATACAAAAATTACACATTCAGATAAATAGTCAATCATAAGCACATTCATGAATGTTTCATGTATTATATATGTTCAATGACAATTTCTCGGGTATGTTTCTTTAATACACTTTGTAAACAATTTCAACACCTTCCAAACATTCTTTAATGTCAAAAACTCTTTACTAAACTTCCACCCAGAAATTGAAATTCTTAGAGACAGAATTAAAATTTTATTTCTTGATACAATTTGTAGCCTGATGTCTCTAATTTACTCCAAGTCAAAAATCATTCCAATTGGATGCATAGAGATCAAGATATTGTCAAAATACCAAAGCATGTTTACTGAAAATAATCCAGTTATGAAATTCCAGAATTGTTCATCATTTCATTCCTAGTTTAATCAATCAATCCCACCCAACTGATTTTATATGGTTATAATGCTTGGTGGCGATGTAAAACAATGTGTTTCGAGTCTAAAGGTTTAAGTCCTATGTCATTTGGAGGACGGAAGAGGAAGTTATAGACAAAAGAATCAAGAATGTTCAAATTTCAGAGTTTCAGAGATTAAGTGCACGATTGCGACTTTATTCTTTTTCAGCATCGCGACTTCCTTTATTTTTAAACAAAGTCGCGATCATGACTTGCTGTGTTTTCTTCCCTCTTTTTCTACCTTTCTTTCTATTTTTGAGTCATAACCAGATGTTTCTGGATAACATTTTCTTCTCAACAAATGTTCCTGTCCTCAATATTTTAGGTTTCTAAAGACATCAAATTCATACATTTTGGTTCTGTATTGTGCAAGCTATGATCAAAATACTACAGACTGTGTATGTTTGGAATTTTGGCTATAGCATGATCATGCAGTCAAGTTGTACAGCCCATATCTCTCACTTCCAATATCAAAAAATCACGAACTTTATATCAATTGAAAGCTAAGAGAATAAGCTATAACTTTTGTGAGACACCTTTGTCTAATTCGGCCTAAATCAATATAGTTTATTGAATAACTACAGGATATGATTTCTTTCAATGGTAGTACTACAGCTTAAGCCAATACTCAATTTCATGCCAATTTTGAAAGTCTTAGAGATAGATTTAAAATTCAACTTCTTCTCAAAAGTTATAGACAAATGTTATTAGTTTAATCTGAATAAAAAATCAACTCATTTGAAAATCTATAGCTCAAGATATAATCAAAATACAGAAGCATGATAAATGAAAATTCTCCAGTTCAACATTCCAGCACATTTCCTCACTTTGATCATATCCATCATTTTCCATATCAGTTCAGATGGCTCTAAATGTGCATGGAGGGAAAGAACAATGTCATAGGAGTCTAATGGTTTAATTTTCAAGTCATTTGGTGGTCAGATGACAAAGTTGTAGCTAAAAGAATCAACACAGTTCATTGTTTGGAAAAACCCTTCAGGTGCAACTCCTCTTCTCTTCTCTCTCTAAAACTCAGATTTCATCTTCTTCTATTTTTCCAGATTTTCTCACTTCTGTCTTATTCAATTAACACATATGACACTTAAACCAACTCTTCTACTTCCATCTCAGCTGATCATGTTGGACCCCATTTCCGAAGTCCAACTCTTGATCATTATCGATTCATCTTCTTACTCTGATACCACAAATGTTGGAGTTCGTATTCGAACCCTAACTCCTACTTGCTCTGATACCATAACTGTTGGATCCCATTTTCGAAACCCAACTCTTAATCGGAATACATATATCATAACCTAACATTTTTATCGGAAATATCATAATACTCTCTAATACATTACTTACAACAAATTTTCATCACTTACATTTCAATTCCCTTAAAACAAAGGATTTTACAAAGCCATAGTGGCCTTTCAAGTCACAATACAACAAAATCTGAAATCTCCAAAATACCAAAGTACATGAACTACAAATTCCAAAAATGACTAAATCCTTGTGTCTTCCAAAAATCTTTTCCAAAATACGATATAAACAAGCTTGGAATGATGCCTCGATTCTCTTTCACTTCATTCCTTACTCATTACTTGAAGGTGGGGACAGGAGGGGGTGAGCTTGAAAGCTCGTGGGTAACAGTTTATAACCAATAACAAGCAAAAATCATTTTCAAAACTCATTGCATTATACATTTTAGAAACCATAGAAAGTTTGTATAAAAAAATAGTCAAACACTTATTTATCAGAATTCTCACTTTCAAACAATTCATAAGCAATTAGAAGTCATGTACGCATCAAACTTATCACATCAAAATGCAA
>JAOSBN010000007.1:25966605-25987594 GCA_027563595.1 Erythroxylum suave
TTCTTCTTTCTTTCTTTTCTCTTCTCTTCAATGACTCTCTCTTCTCTTCTTCTAATTCAAGACTACAATTTGTCTTTGATTTTCCCATTTTACGCTTCATTTGTCTTGTTCTTCCTATTTTACCCCTCTTTTGTCACTTTATCCATTAACTCCTTAAGCTAACATAATTCTAACATTTTCTAATTAATAACCCTAATTCCTATTCATGCTTACTAAATCTAATGACCTAATTCTAAGATAATAACTAAACAAACAAATCCTAGTTAAAATAAACAAATAAAATTAAAAATTAAACAAATAAATCGATAATAATTGAAAAAATTTTCCGGGGCCCAACGAATACTCGATATGAGAAATCCGTTTGGAACATTACTTTTATGTCTATGAAATTCTCATTATGATGATTGTATAAGTGATCATTTGACTTGAGGTTATCAAAATTATCTTGTATAGAGATTACTATGTTTTGCTTTAAGAAAAGACAAGTTGAAAGATAAATGGAAGTCCAATGCCTTATCATTACAGGATTCTCTCATCTTATTCTATAGATATTATTAGAGGTTGGATATTTGTGCGGCTACGGTGATTGAAACAGATTGGTTTCGGGAATGGTTTGAGGGATACAACAAGACAGTGATCAAGTTTCAGAATAAAGTAAGAATTAAGTTTCTACTTTATTATAATTTTCATTAATCATTTGATAGAATTAAAGCGATCTTGGTCTTCGAAAAATCAAAAGTTATGAAAAAGTTTCGTAATTATTCCGCTGCGGTCGAGATCAAATCTCGACTTGGTTTCTCAACAGTAAGAGGTGGAGGATTTGGTTCACATGAGAAATCAAGTTGCATCAAGATATATTAAGGTAAATGACTACTTCCTCTTCCCTGGTTATGTTAACGTCTCAGCAGAATAGAAACTTAGATTTGCGCTTTGGGACTCTTCTCCTTGCTATTGAGTCAATTTCTATGCATCTCATAGTTAACGAACAAAATCTCTCGACCACAGTTCATCCTATATAGATGTTGTCAGATTGAGATCGATCTCAAGATACACAGTTGGCTTGCGAGTAACCGGCAATGCTTGCTGGTTGGTTGAAGAGTTTGCAGCACATGTCTAAAAGGGTCGGACCTATTGTTTCTTACAAATGTGAATAGTGACGGCAAAATGAGGCAATACTTCCATGTATCTTTCAACTTGTCTTTTCTTAAAGCAAAAACAGTAATGAGACAAGGTATCATTAAAGGTCAACATCATTTGCTTGGGCAACATCGTCATTGTTCAGGTGTCCATTATGAAGTTTATTTCTGGTCCGAATACAATTTCTATCAGAACATTGAAAACATCAATTATTGCAATCTCATTTACACATGCAGAAGCACTGTGCTGTTGCAATTATTTTTCTCCTTTTATGTTTTGTTATCGATAATACGGTTGTGTTACAACCCAACTTCTCCATTCTGTCTCGTACTACCCTTGCCAGGATTTCTTGTGTAAAATCAGTCAAGTTCTGCTAGTTAAAAGATTTTATTAGAATCGCTGCGGACTCACTTGTCTTTGTGCTAGTTTAAGTGCAGTGAATCTGTGTTAAGGAGGACAAAAGTTAGTGTATATTGCTTTTGCCTTATCTTATGTTTACTAGAAACGAAATTGGAGCTGCTTTGGTTGAATTTTACTCTCATATCATTATCACCTTTTCATTTTCCACCTCATTTCGATGGAAATTTGTACTGTATTAGTAATCATTTTGTTTCGTCAAGAAATAGTTGTATTATGCACAGTTTTTGATTGGTGAACAGCCCCTTTTGAAAAGAATGCCATTGCTTTGCTTCAGTCCTTTCTGACAATTTTCATCCGACGTTTTCAATCTGCTGAAAATTCTTCTTCATAGCCCATCGACCTACAAAAGCTGCGAAAACCTCGATTGTATGAAACGTGACACATGGTCTAAAGCTTGAAGTGTTGCACACAAAACTAAAGTTCATTTGGTCATGGACGCACACACACATTACCCATATAATAATCTTCACCTACCCATTTCTTTTTCCGTTTTCCTCCTCCAATAACAACATAACCAAATTACATTATTAATGCTTAATTAACCATTTACATGCGAAAATCATATCATAATAAAGAATTAAAAAATTAATAATTATGAGTAAAAATATCACTAAATTAAATAATAAAAAATATACAATTAGCTTAATACCTAGGATTAATTGGGGTCCCATTTCCCCCCGGTATAAAACAGATGATCCTTAATTGCTAAAAGACACATTCTCTCTCTCTCTCTCTCTATCAAGCCTCACCCTCTTCCTATGGGTAGGTGCCCGTCTGTCACTCACAGCCCTTCTCTTACTCTTCAACTCTCTACCTAGATTTCATCGCCGATCGCCACCACTACTCTGCCGCCGCACGCGGCTTCTCCGGTTAAATCCATATTCCTCATTGTGCTCTGTGGTGAAGTCTTCAAGTAAGTCTCCGGTCGTAATACGCACGTCTTCTTATTCTTGTTTCGTCTCTGTGTATGTAACCAAAGATAGACGGTTATGTATGCATGAGACAATCCGATTTTTGTTGCAGAGAAGTTTATATATGAGTTATGGGGCCTAAGAAGCGTGCCGTCGCTCCTCGCTGCAAAAATCCTCCTCTTCCCTCTGCTTCTACGGCGGCGACGGTTGATGAAGCCGAACAATCGCCGAATCATAGTAATTCTACACTTGCGAGGATCGACCCATCTATTTCTCATGAATCGGATGGCTCTTCCTATTCTGCGATTAAGCTTGAATGCGAGCGAGCGCTCACTGCGCTTCGCCGAGGAAACCACACCAAAGCACTGAGGCTGATGAAGGAATCATGTTCTCATCATGGAGATAGCTCGCCTCACTCTGCCCTAATTTACCGTGTTCAGGGCACTGTGTGTGTGAAAGTGGCGTCGATTATCGATGACCCTAACGCCAAGCAACGGCATTTGAAAAGCGCTATTGATTCTGCTCGTAGAGCAGCAGAATTGTCTCCTCTCTCGATTGAGTTCGCGCATTTCTACGCTAATTTGCTCTATGAGGCGGCAAATGATGGCAAGGAGTATGAGGAGGTGATGAGAGAGTGCGACCGAGCCTTGGAAATTCAGAATCCTGTTGATCCTGCGAAAGAGAGTTTGCAGGAGGAGAGTCAACAGAAGATAAATAGTGCGGAGGCGAGAGTTGCTCACGTGCAAAGTGAGTTGAGGAGTTTGAAGCAGAAAGCTAGTATTGCGTCGATTTCAACTTGGATGAAGAATTTAGGGACGGGGGAGGAGATTAGGTTGATACCTATTCGGAGAGCGACTGAAGATCCTATGGAGGTTAGGTTAGTGCAAACAAGGAGGCCGAATGAGATTAAAAAGGCTACTAAGACGCCTGAAGAGAGAAGAAAAGAGATTGAAGTTAGAGTTGCTGCTGCTAGATTGTTGCAGCAGAAATCAGAGTCGAGAGGGCAGAATGAGGGAGAAAGGAGTGAGAAGGAGTTGGAGGGATCGAGTGGAAGCGACAAGAGAGGAGAGAGGAGAAAGTACGGGAGCAATGCAAAGAAGCAAGCAAGTAATACTGAAAGAAAGGATCACTTACGGTCATATTGGGCTTCGATGAATTTGGAAATGAAAAAGGAGTTGTTGAAAATCAGGGTTAGTGATTTGAAGAGTTATTTTGGGTCATCAAAACATGGAATGGCGGGTGAGGTTTTGGATGAGGCCTTGTTGTTTGCTGAGGAGAACAAAACGTGGAAATTTTGGATGTGTTGTAGGTGCATGGAGAAGTATGCAGATGCAGAAACTCATATACACCATGCGGTGCAGGAGCACATGGGAAATCTTATGCCAAAAATGCAGGATGTCTTGCCACAAAGTGTTGACAATGAGTGGGCAGACATGATTCTTAGTTGTTCTTGGAAACCATTGGATATCACCTCAGCCCTTAAGATCATCGGGAATGAAGGGAAATGCCAGGATGTTGAACTTGCTGACAATTTCTACCAAGGGAATCTTAATGAAGAATGTGATGATTGTTTTAAAGATGCTTGGGATTCATCTCTGGAGAAGGAAAATTGTAATGATTTAACTGCACGGACCAACGGCACTGATGCGACATTCAGTACTGAGTGCAAAGAATGTGATAGGGGCCTGGGTTCTGTGGCATATTCTATCGATAACTGGCCGTCGTCAGATGATCCAGAGCGCACAAAGCTCCTTGAAAGAATCCGTGCTGTATTTGAAGCCCTTATTAGACACAAGTATCTTGCTGCAAGCCACCTTAGCAAGGTGATACAGTTTACCATGGATGAGTTGCAGACCCTTACTTCTGGTTCACAGCTAATGAACCACAGTGTGGACCAAACACCTGTTTGCATTTGTTTTCTGGGAGCACCCCAGCTCAGAAAGATCCTCAAATTCTTGCAGGAGCTATCTCATTCTTGTGGTTTGGGTAGGTATTCTGAGAAAAGCAGTATACTAGATGATTCAAACAGTGGTGTCAAAGGCGCTGAGATCAAAGAGAAGATTATACTTAATGGGGAGGCATCGTTTCTCTATTTGGATGAGCGTCTATTACAGTCAGATTCTGCGTCGAACACATGTCTTGATAATGCTACTCAGATAGTTGCTTCCAGCGTTAACCGTGGAAATGGAGTTCTGCCTGATGTTGATGCTTTGCTGTCATGGATGTTTTCGGGCTCCTCATGTGGTGAGCAACTGCAATCATGGTTGCAAAGAAAAGAAGAGAAAAGGCATCAAGGAATAGAAATTCTCCATACTCTTGAAAAAGAGTTTGAGCATCTTCAGAGCCTTTGTGAAAGAAAACGTGAGCAATTAAGCTATGAGGAAGCCTTGCAGGCTGTTGAAGATCTTTGCCTTGAAGGAGGTAAGAAGAGGGAGACTATTACAGACTCTATTAGCGGAATCTATACAGATATCCTTAGAAAACGGAAAGAGGAGCTTTCTGGCAATGGGAATCATGCTTTGCAACAGAGCAGTAGGTTTGAGTTAGATGTTATCTCAAAAGTGTTAAAAGAAGCAGAAGCTTTAAATTTAAACCAATTTGGATATGAGGATACCTATGGCGGTATGACTTCTCAGTTATGTGACTTGGAATCTGGTGATTCCAATGGCTGGGGAATCAAGGACTGTTTCCATCAAATGGACACCTGCATTGAAGTTGCAATTCAGAAACAGAAAGAACAGTTATCAGTCGAGGTGAGCATATGGACTGTGAAACACTTGTCATGAAGAACATTTAATGTATTATTTTGCTTGTCTAACAAACTTACCTGGTCTTGCAGCTCAGTAAAATTGATGCACGAATAATGCGAAATGTTACAGGAATGCAACAGTTGGAACTCAAACTTGACCCTGTTTCTGCTTATGATTATCGTATGATATTATTGCCTCTGGTGAAATCATACATGAGGGTCTGTATAAATGTCTATAAGACAGCTAGGTCTTGTTTACTTCTTTCCCCCCGTTGAATTCTACTTCATTTATCTTATGTTCAATTTCCTTTTCTAGGCACATTTAGAGGATCTAGCTGAGAAGGATGCGACAGAGAAGTCTGATGCAGCAAGAGAAGCCTTTTTAGCTGAACTTGCACTTGATTCTAAAAAGGCTGCACGAGGAGGGACTGATAATGCAAAGAATGTTCTGGAGAAGACAAAAGATAAGAAAAAGAAGGATTACAAGAAAACTAAGGATCCAAAGGTTTAAAATTGTTCTTTTGGTTGCTTTGTTTAATTGATGATTGATTAGTTATATGCATACCATGATGTCTATCTGATTTTTTCTGTTATTGCAGAGTTCCATTTTTAATGATTGCTATTTGCTTCGTGATGAGCCTACTGATATGGGGTATGTCTGTTTTGGATCTCATGTTGCACTTCTGTATCTGCTTTGTAGGATTAAATGTTACCCTATATTTTGTATGCTGTTCAGGTAAAGTATGTGCTAATCTATGTTCATTTATTTCTGTTGTATAGTTCCCATGCAATTGCATCAGATGGTGATGATTCTGAGCTTCTCCCAGTGAATGGTGTTGACTGGAAGCAACAGGAAGAAGAATTCAGACGTAAAATCGAACTTGAAGCTGAGGAAAGAAAGCTTGAGGAGACTTTAGAATATCAGAGACAAATGGAGGATGAGGCTAAATTGAAACATCTAGCTGAGCAGCAACATAAGAAATCTAATCAGACATTTACAGAGGTGACTGGGGAATCTGGTGTGGGTGACGTACATACACAATCTGTAAGCATTTTCACTAGAAGCTCTCGGTTTCACTAGGAATGTATGGGATAACAATTATTGCTACTATTTTTCTTGTATATTTTAATTGGAAATGCCGTTCTTGATTTGAGCACTAGAAATTATGCTGATGATAGTATTGTTCTATTTTTTGGAAGCGCGTTTGAATACTGAAGAAATCTCATAAATATTGCCTATCAGGAAAAGTTGGTCCAAAATCATGAGTTTGCCAACAGTTCTAAGGACACAGCTGTGGTAAATGCTAATGGTGGGGCAGTTCCCAGTACCGCTATTGTCGATAAGCCTCATTACCCAAAATCAAAGCAAGGTTAGCATTGTCTAATTGGGTTTCTGAATGAGATTAGACTGGAAAGTTTTTTTTTCTAACTTAGGTTTGTCAGGTTTACTGAATGGGGAGATTATAGAGGATGGGATGGTGATGTCAGATAGACAGACGGTAAGAAGAGGTAGGCGGCAGAAGAGTGCTGTCAAATCTTTTGAAGCAAAATCATCTGACAAGGAAAAAGTTGAACTTGGACGTGGTACTTGTTTTATTTGTGTTTTCTCTTCATTTTTCTTCATAATTTTATTGGAATGAACTTTGTTGTGGATGGATGAGTGCAGGAATGTAGCAAAAATAACCCCTTTTTAGTGATTGACAGTTGTTTTTCAATACTAGTTTGTTGATTTCTGGTTGTTATTCCCCTCCCATATTATGCTGTTGTATTCACTAATTGAATTTAGAGTTTGTTCCTTAAGGCCTTCTATGACAAGTTATCTAGAAACTCAGACTGATATTCTTGTCTTCTGTATCACAACCAGTTACTCCTGGTACAGAAGATGGTACAAGTATGACTTCGAGACATTTACAAGCTGAGGACGATGACGAGGAAAGGTTCCAGGCTGACCTAGAGAAGGCTGTCCGCCAAAGCCTGGGTAAAATTCTTTATCATTGTACTTTTTTTTATTATCATCTGTTAATATAGCCATTGAAATTTTATGAAATACTAAGGTTAATTATCCCAACAGCATGCCTTATCGCTAGGATCTAAAATAATATTAGCTAAAATCCTCTGCTTGGTTTGGGCTTGTGGCTCTTTAGTCTTTATAGCATGGATAATTTGCTGTGCCATTGATTCTTGTACCTCATGCTAAATGCTGCAACTCTTCATATACTTCATTCTGGAACAATTTATTATTTGTGGTTTTAGTAACATTGTGATATGCAACTTTGTGGAAATTGTTTTTCCAGGGGCATGCCTCTTTTTTTCCCTAATAACGATTAAGATACATGCTTTTTCATAAATTAAGATGTGACTTATGATGGTTTACTTTTGCTGTTGGGAAAGTGTTCCGTGCCTGTTTCAGATTATATCTTGCCTTTATTGTCCTACTATTCTAGATTGTATAACTTGATTGGACATTGTTGTTGTGCCGTAGTAAACCTTTTGGTCATCAGGACAAGTGGATCATTTCACTGTAGTTTTATCCCTGGCCATTATAAGTGGGTGGTGGTTAATGAAACCATATGATATCTAGTTGTAAGTCATTTAGTTCAACTGGGTCAATAAAAGTCGAAGTGTTATATTTCTAGTTATGCACTTGGACTGAGTCTTTAGAAGTGTTGAATTTCTAGTTATGCACTTGGACCGAGTCTCACTTTCTTACTTCAGTGATGCCACCACTCTTGGGACTTTATCAATTGAAAAGTTTTCATTTGCACTATGCTGAGTCAAACATTAGATGGAGTTCACTTTGTATTTTAGATTGATTCTTTTGTATAGTTGAATTATTAATGTTGCATTTAGTACAGGAATTTTAATGCATTGCAAGCATCTTTAAGTCTTATGCTACTTTTACTTAATCCTTAAAGTATAGGTTGGAGAATTGTTGACTTGTCTATGTGTATTATGTTCAGACACCTTTCAAGCACATCAGAAAATGCCCGTTTCTAGTCTGAGGTCACCTCAGATACCTCCAGTAGGGAATAATGTTGGTGTCTTGCCAAATGAGGTCATCTTTGGAACTGTGAGTAGAGCTGATGTGGTTGGTACTGGCCTGAAGAATGATGTTGGTGAATACAATTGTTTTCTGAATGTTATTATACAGGTCAATAACATGATTCATAGTTTCATATATCATATTAATTAGATTTGTAATGACTCTCATGTCAAGAGTTCTGGCTTCTATGGTTTCTTTTTCTTGTATGATTTCAGTCCTTATGGCATTTGAGACGATTTCGAGATGAGTTCTTGAGGAGATCAACGTCAGACCATGGTCATGTGGGAGATCCATGTGTTGTTTGTGCACTGTATGATATTTTTACTGCTCTGAATATTGCTTCTACTGATCTGCGAAGAGAAGCTGTCGCTCCCACTTCTCTGAGGATAGCTTTGAGCAACTTGTATCCAGATAGTAATTTTTTCCAGGAGGTAAAATAATGAGAACTACACTATTTACCCATGCTTTCTATGAGATTTGTTTGATTGTTGGTTCAGAAGTTAATTATGTGGTTGTGTATTTAATAAGGTATCCTGTCTAAAATGTAAACAATTGACAGGCTCAAATGAATGATTCATCTGAAGTATTGGCGGTAATATTTGAGTGCCTGCATCAAGCATTTACTACAGGTGTCAATGTTTCTGATTCTGAATCAGGAGAAAGTAATTGTATGGGCTCCTGGGACTGTAAAAGTGATGCTTGTATAGTGCATTCTCTCTTTGGAATGGATGTTTTTGAGCAAATGAATTGCCACAATTGTCAAAGGGAGTCCAGACATATGAAATACACCTCTTTCTTCCACAATATAAATGCCAGTGCCCTCCGAACAATGAAGGTAACTGCCTTCGGTTAAACATTTATGTTGATTGCCTTTTTTTTTTTTTAATAAAAGCTTAATAAATATTCTATTCTTAATCTATTATGCCTTTGCTTATAGTCATTTACGTAGAAAAACTTACCTAATTAGCTATATGCCCTCTGATCTTCCATCTTTATGCAGATTATGTGTTCTGAAAGTACTTTTGACGAGCTTCTTAATCTTGTTGAGATGAATCACCAGTTAGTTTGTGATCCTGAGACTGGTGGTTGTGGGAAGCCTAACTACATCCATCACATTTTGGCTACTCCACCTCAAGTTTTTATAACAGGTGATTTGACTGACTGAGTAGAGATTTGTGCCTTAACTGGTCCACTCCTTCAGAAACTTGAAGAAATGTGTTTTTTGGACTGCAGTTCTAGGTTGGCAGAAAACATGTGAAAGTGCTGATGACATAGCAGCAACATTAGCAGCCCTAAGTACTGAGCTAGATATCAGTGTACTTTACCGTGGACTGGATCCAAAGAACATTCATAACCTGGTGTCAGTGGTATGCATCTTGGCTGGGCTCAACTTATGCCATTTATTTGTGATTTGGCTTTGAAAACATTTATTGTTATCCGATTGGAAAGTTTTGGGGTGATTTTTAATAACATTTTAAGAATGAGGGAGGATATTGTAACGTGTTGAACCTCAAGGAAATATAAACAAACAAGAAGAAGATATTAAAGTATAAATAAATTAAGAAGAAAAGGGGATAGGGAAAGCTAAAAAATCCACATTATTTCAACCATAAGGCATAAAAATGATATAAATCTGAAAATTTACTTCCAAAGCCAAAGCCACTTGTCTTAGTTATTAGAGATTAAGAATGATGTGTCAAGTGAATTTTTTTTTTCATAACTGAAAAGTGTTTGAAGTCGAAAGTTCTTGATTGACTTGCAGATTGAAAACCCCATGGGGATGTGGCGTATGATTAACAACAATATTATAGTTGTTTCATAGATGAGCTTATCCTTGACTTCTTGAATATCTGCTTATATTTCTGAAATATTGATTGTTCATCATTGACAAAATGCTTATTAGATATAATGTCTTAACTCCTTATACTTCTTCTGAATATTAGGTTTGCTACTATGGGCAACATTATCATTGCTTTGCATATAGTCCTGAGCATCAACAATGGATTATGTATGATGACAAGACTGTAAAGGTAAATTCCACTTCAAATGCAAATCACGTCATTTTTGTGCAACTGTGCAAGTGTCACAATTTGCTTGTGATCTCTAGGTAATTGGTAGCTGGGCTGATGTTCTTTCTATGTGTGAAAGAGGGCACTTGCAACCTCAGGTTCTTTTCTTTGAAGCTGTCAACTAGTGCTTTGGGTGGAATCTTGTCAAAAGTTATTCTGCTTTGTGGAGCATGGTATCTATCAGGTGTAATTTAAAGAGATGGAAGTACAGCTTCACCATGATACGGTTCAATCTGTAAAACTTGCAGCATGTTTTCCGAAGATGGTTAAATTTTGGTATATACAGATGGGGATATAGAAATCCAAAGTTTTGGTACAAGGGAAGGCGGTTTTATAGGGAAAACTTGGTCTTTCTAGGGAAGAAAGATGTATCGACCGTGAAATTTCATGTAGGTTGGAGGACTAAGCTAATGCTTGAAAGTGTAAATTTTGCATCTTTTTCCTTCCCATAATTTTTTCAAGAGTTGTCAGGAGTCTGTTCATAAAGTCTTTCTCCTTTCCTTCTGGTGATGTCTTTCCAGTTGAGGTTGGTTGTTCATGGAAAAAGAAAGCCAGTAATGGTTGCTTGACTGCCAATGCGTATGCTGCCGCCCTTAATATAGTGGTAAATGGCTTCCTGTTGTTGCTGGGACCGGAGGGAGATACCAATAGAGCATTTATATGTGGGGATTTAGCTGAGCCTTCAGCTAGGTGATCCTTTTTAGTTAAGCACTTTTCCCCCTCGAGTTACTGTATAGATATCGTTCTCTTTTTGAGTCTTACAAGAACAATTGGTGTAGTTCATAGTTTTCTTATTTATCTGTGTCGGATATTGGATATGACCATCTAATTTTCTGATTACTCATCCTTGGGATTAGAAGCCCACGTTTTTGCCTTAATATGTACATATATATATATATATATATATATATATATATATATATAAAATATGGAATTATGTATTCGACATAAGTTGTGAGGAGTTGACCTGTTAATTATTTTCCATTTCTTGGAGACTTGCTTCGATGCTATTAATAGCTACATTCTTTCTTGAACTGAAATGAGATGAGAATCTCTCATTTCTTTTTGAGTGAATCAGTTCGGTACCCAGAAGTTGAATGTTGTGATGCTGCTAGTGAGTGTTGCTTTTTGTTATTGAAGATAGGTGTTGGATAGAGGTGTGGTGCTGATATTGAGGTAAGTACAATTAAAAGCTAATAGCCACTAGGATGGAAATAGATGTTCAATCCAACAAGAGTATGGTGAATGCGAGAAAAACTCGTTGTCCTGTTTCTTTTTTTATTTGGTATAGGACATTACATCACAACAGCAAACAAACAATGCTTTGTAACGTCATGCCCATTCATGTTGTTACAGTTATTTAGTTTCCAAGGTAAAAGAAAATTGATATTTTATATACTAATATAATTAAGTCACCTTTTCAAAGGTTAGCATTTAGCAGTAAAAGGAGGCTTGAAGAGAGGGGTATGAACAGCCACTGAAAACAGGATAATGATCGATTCAGACCTATTCTACCCAGAAGAGCACGTTTTCTGGGTAATAGTAGGGTGGGCGAATAGACAATGAAATCAAGAACTACTGCAGCCAGCTTGCTGCCCTAGTTCTCTCAATTATTCTAAGAAACTTTACACTGATTTGGATTGGATGCTTTTGAATATCCTCCATCCACATGTTATAAGCCAAATTACTATGATTCTTGATAATATGACAACCATAAGAATTAATTCTAATAGTTATAACCGAATTCATAATAATTACAACTTAATGATTATTAATTAGAGTTTTAATCATCATCAATATATTATATTATAATTTCTCACGAGCAGACTCTCTCTTTTCAAGAATGCCTTAACACAAATAATATAAGTAGAGTGCAAACCAAGAAAAGTTCGACCATAAAATGGCCCAAAAATGTCGGACTCCATCCAAGGCTCAACATTTGTCCCCAAATATTAACACTCCCGCCAAACTCGCTCTCTCTCAATCTTCTTTCTTTTACTCAGTCTACTTCATATCCAGCAAATCCGTTCTTATCAGACCAGTTCAGCCTCAACAAAAACAATGCTACAACCATTTCAGTTTCAACAACAATAATCATCTCTATCTGATCTTTCACGTTATTCTTCTCGATCCTCCTCCCTCCCCTAGATCCCTCCCCCTTTCTTATACTTTCAAGAACACTCCATCCCATTTGCTCGTTGTCTTGTTTAACTCCAAAGATTTCATGACCCTAAAGGGTGGCACCGGCCAAGCTTGTGCTGCGTGCAAGCACCAAAGAAAAAGGTGTACATCTGAGTGTATTTTGGCACCTTATTTTCCCGCTGATAAACATGAGATCTTCAGAAACGCTCACAAATTATTTGGTGTAAGCAATATCGTTAAGATACTCAAGAGTGTTGACAATTCTCAAAAAGCCGAGGCAATGACTTCCATTATCTTCCAATCAAATATTCGAGATAGGTATCCTGTGCATGGATGTTTAGGTATGATCCACCATCTAAGGTATCAAATTTGGCAGACTGAACAAGAGCTTCATGCAGTTCTTGCACAACTTGAAATGTACAGGCAACACCACCACCAACATCACATTTCTTCAATCGCAGATGACGTTCCGTCCCAATTAGAACTTGGAATGGCTCCTCCTGGTAATGCTCTTCAGCTATTTGGTCATAACACGCAGGCTTTTAGTACGATTCCAACAATGCCAGTTGCACAGCAGCAATCCTACTCTAACAGCAACAATTATACCTCTAGTTGCTTGGATTCCAAGGAAAATGCAGGAAGTTCTATGTGGGTTCAGCATCCATGTGCTACTAATAACAACCCCAATTCAATGGGAGTTCATCAGCCCCATTCAGTTGTTCCAGAGCCACTAGATATCCAACAAGAAATTGTTCAAGATTACAATGAAATACAACCATTTTTCGACAACATTGATGATAGACAATCCTATGTTGATTCCAGAGAAGAATACGACTGCCAACGAGCTTTTGCTCAATTAGCATTGTCCCCCTTCTCCCACATCCCTGTCTCGACTTCGAGTCATAGTTGTATCACGAGAAGAAAGGAATCCGATGAGTCGAGGTAGGCAAGCATAACTTGGTATTTGTTCAAGCTTTTTGTGACCTTAAAGCATATGGTCTTAACAAATTAAAATTACACTACAGCTCCGAAGAATCGTTGAAGGACGCAACGCAATGGATGGAGGATATCGCAGAGAATGAATTGAAGAGCGCTGCTGCATGCTTTACTCTTACCAGTGTCAATTGATGGATCAGTAAGATCAGGAACGGAGAGGAACTGCAGCGTCTTCCATTCCAGGACAGTTGGAAAACTTGCAGCTAGCGCTTAGAATTGTAGACAAATTGATCAGTGAGATAAGTAAAAAATTTCAGAGTCATTTATTACAATCTCCCACTAATCAATATCATATATAGAGAGAAATATTCCACAATTTTGAGGCCTCATTTCCCTTCTCTCTGTCCTTTAGCTTAGCAGAACTCTGAATATCCAAAAACGAATGTAGACTCAAAAGTATTTGTTCAACTTCCTCTTCTTATAAACAAAGTTACCTTCTTTTTGGTGCCTGAATGTTTACGATTCCTATAAACTAATACTAACTACTACGTTATGCTCAAAATGTATGTTCGGCAATGGAGGAGAGGTTTCGATGAAAAGGCTGTTTTAGTTCTTTCTTGTCGCTGTTGATTGATTCCTTTCAATTTTTAATTTTGTGTTACAAATTTAAAATGTAAAATTTATTTCATTGTGTCTTAATTAACTATTAAATTGCCTCATTTAGTGTATCACTTTTTTCTTTAATTTTCTATTTAATAGGAGTGAATGAGGTAAGTACTACTAACGTTGAGGATAAAATTTTAGAGTTAATTGCTCTAGTTTGTCAAATGGCTATAGGTCAATTACAGTATGCTTACTCTTTAGCCATCCTACGGATATATGCCTTACGTTCAATGAGACTCCATTCAAGAACACTATAGCAAAAAGTGTTTTAGGGAAAAGACAAAATCATCGCTATAAGTATAATTATTATTGCCTTTGGTTGAAGGCGACAGAATTCATATCGTTACAAGAAGTGGAGGTGTAATAAGTATAAGGCGACAAAAGTTTTTGATTAGGCAAAAAATAAAAAATGTTGCTTTAAGTTTTGACTAAGGCAACACATTAGCTTCAAACTATAGCAACAATATTAAATGGATATAGCAACACTTCTAACTCTTTACATGGTAACAAAGTGATTTTTTTAGGCAACAATTTATTCTTTCGTTATCAATATTATTTAACATAAAATCAAGCTCTTCTTATTATGTAGTCAACATATATATCGACATTAAAAGAAATATATAGTTATTAAAGTACGTCTTAATTACGTACGTATTATCAAAGATAAATTAACGATAAAAAATGACATTTATATATAATATATAGTCCATAAGGACTTTGCAAAATTCGATCTTTTAACATATTCAAAATATGAAAGCAAAATTTACTAGCTAAAATATCCATCTACAATATCGCTCACTATTTCATATGGAATATAAGTGAATTGATCTAAATAATAAACAAAGCCAATATGTATAGGCGATCCAAATCCTTCACCAAGTACCTCTTTGTCCATTCCTAATCATCACCATCCTATAACAAAAGAAAGAAAGAAACAAGAAGTATATTAGAATTGTAAAACTACTATGCTCACTAATAAGTTAATATATATATAAAAAATGAAATACTAGCTACTTTATTGTGACGTTAATTTAATCAAGACAAATACTATAGTCCAAAAACTTACACACAATGATTCAGTTCTTTTTATGAACAAATTCAGAAAGCATGAACATAAATAGCTAATCTCAACAAAAAAGATAACAAGATGATGTACAAAAACACTGAAATACGGAACTTGTTACTTGATATTCTTCAAGTTGATATATATGGTTTGGAGGAATAAAAAATTCCTTTCTTGATTGACTAGGTGTAATCAGTTTACAAAGCATGTCTATGTTATTGGTGTTAGCTTGCCCACGCTGAGATTGAATGAGGGAGGACGTTTGTTTCATCATTTCTTCTCTATCAACTTATCTTGTTCTAGTTGCCTTTTCATTTCCAAGTGTTCAACTTTCTCTTATTCTAATTCCTTTCTTATTCTCTCCTTTTCAACTTCTACTTTTTGGTTCATCTCTTCTTCTAATGTATTCTTGATGGACTGCAAATACTCATTAGGAACTTTGCATAAGGCTTCATTCTCCATCTTTTTTTTCTTTCATGGTAGATGCTTTCACTCCCCTTCCAAAAAGATTATTATGGCCAGGCCTTATCACCCCTAAATCAACCACAACTTTATCAAGCTTTTCACTATCATTTTCTTTTGCACTTCTTCAATGCGAGCCTACAAAAGAAAATTTGCAGTCATACTAACGAATGTAGGCACCATATATGATCACAAAAAACCTAGTATGATTCCAATTATACTATAAATAACTCATTTTGACAAGAAGAACAAATCGATGATATAAAAAAAACCAAAGAAAATGGAATTATAAACACATGAAATAAGCAATAAATTTGAGCATCTCAACAAAAGTAGCAACAATACAGAAAATTATTACAAAACCAACATTCTCACGATTTTCTCCTTTACAGCTTTAGTAGATTACTTGTACACTTTTCCAGGTTTTCTTTTATGAGTTGCATTATACTTTTCAGCATTAGAGAATGGAGTTTTATCTTCTCTTTCTTTTTGCTACCCACAAAAACAATTGTTAATTACAATTTAGAAATAATATAGAAAATTAAAACAATTTCTTAATAGATTATAACTCATTGGAGAACTTATTAACTTAGCATAAATACTTGCAAAGCTCTTAAAACCAGTTGTGTGCATTTTAGTTTGTTGTTTTCTATTTTTAATATTTGCTTCAGCAATTTTCTACACATTAAATCATTATATTAGTTAAATATCATGTAACTAATTTGTAAAAAGTAATAATGATTATCATACCTTCACATGTGGGTGGTTCCAATAAGAAGTGAGATCCTCAAAGACTTCTTTGCTTGTGTAGTGAGGAGGATTAGCCATTCTTTCTGCATTTGTCATATGCTATTTGAAATGCTTTTTCTTCACTTTACACTTGTAAATTCTTCATGCATCTCTAATAGTTTTCAAAGTCCATTCTTTACCTTCTAATGGTAGAATATGTCTCTTCTGCAATATAACAAATACTCATTTAAATGTCATAAATCAAAATGGAAAGGAGCACTAAGATAATGATTTATTATATTAACATATTTCCAAATAGGTTCTTTGGGAATCTATCACCATTTAACATGGTTTAGAGGTGTAAGATTTTGTTTACGAGCTACAGTACCCAAGAAAAGTGTGAATTCATTCAACGTCTTCTCATTTGTACCAATCGCCTAATTAAGAGCATTGAAAAAAATTGGTTTACATGAACATCCTTAAGCAAAGTTATACCTCTTCCCTTCTTCTTCACAAATTCTATATTTAAAATAATTATTAATGTCAATATACAAAAGAGAATTTTTTTTAAATAGTAAAATATATGATTACCTTTACATTGAGTAGTAGCAATTTCTGCCATATCCACGTTTATATCATATCCATTTCTTTCTACTACATCTTCATGTTTTCAGATTTTCGTTCCATCATTTTAGTTATTAATTCTTTCCACCTTAGAAAAAAGTAGATTCTTCTTCAACAATCGCTTCCCCTAGTTCACCTTCTACTACATTTTCATGTATTTCATCCCCTCCACTTACTTATTCCATTTGTGGTTGTTCCTCAACAAGTTTCTTTTGTTCTTTCCACCACTACCTAAAGGACATAAAGGTTGCAGTCTGCCAATGCTACCTGAAAGACATAAAGGTTGAGGTCTGTTATTCTTCTTACACAATTGCTCCTTTCCTTTCTATTAA
The DNA here is from genome assembly GCA_027563595.1 of Erythroxylum suave. Classification (NCBI taxonomy): domain Eukaryota; kingdom Viridiplantae; phylum Streptophyta; class Magnoliopsida; order Malpighiales; family Erythroxylaceae; genus Erythroxylum; species Erythroxylum suave. Next base: position 25,983,886 of record JAOSBN010000007.1, read on the forward strand.
AATTTGTCATAATGAAAATCGGTGGAAAGAAAAATAAATTTAACAGTAGGATAATCACATATATATGGCAACTATATGCAAAGCAAATTTAATAGTAGAATAATCACATATATATTACTAAAGCAAATGAGAAAACATGCACTTTTTCTTTAATAAATTGACATTACTCTTCACTATTTTCCAAATGCTCTTCCCCTCTATGTGATAGATCAGATGAATCTTTTAGTTCATAAGCATGAGTCGTCTTTTGTTGCTTTCTTACAAAATTAGCTATAGATCCTGGTGCAACAAATTTGGTTGCACATGTTTACTTCTTCCCCTTTTTCATTGTGAAGACCTATAACAATAAAAAATATTATTGTTATCAACCATAGCAATAATTAGATTAGTAAAGTATATATTTAAACATATAGTAACAAAAAATATCTTTTTAATAGAGAAATAAAAATAAATAAGGATCTTCTATAAAAGATTATTGATCAATATCCATCCAATCCCAATAAATGTCATCAAAGTATATATCATCTTCATCTTCATCATTATCATTTTTTGTTTATATATTTAAGATATTTGGAGGTATTCCACAGTGTCTACATAAATCTTCTCTAGACCAATTAGGGTCTATGTCACCATTATTTCGAAAGAAATCACTGACATAGTTATTTAGTTCTCCCCAATATGTTTCTTCAACGTTTCATTATCATCCAAAGGTACATCAAACAAATACTTAGGTACCTTGTTCTCTGCACAATGACAACCTTCCTCAAAACAATCAGCTATATAAAACACTTGATGAACTTAGCTTCCCAATACAAAAAGATCATCCATATAACATAACTTTTTGAAGTTTACTAGAGAAAGCCTATAATCATCTTTCTCCTCATGATACCAACAATATTTAAACAACACTACACTAAACTGCCCCCAGTAATCTACTTCAATAATTTCCTCTATTGCTCCATAGTATGTCACATTTTTTAGTGTTAGATTTTGATCTCTAGAACTTGCAAAACTCAGAGTTAATGCTGTCAAAGAGACCCCACTATTTTGATTCTTACACCTCACATCCCATTTTTCAATCATAAACTTGTATCCATTAATCACATAACTTGAATATTTCTTTGCCACATTGTGAAGGCTGTTGGACAACCAACGAATATGACTTAGATTATCATTACAAGATATCAACTTATCTTGAAACCATTAAGGAAACTCATTAGAATGATCTTATGCCCTTGCCCATCGACTTCTTTTAGTGCTTGTCTCTTTCAATTTTTTATGCTCCCTAAAAAAGATGACATATGTTAATTAATATTATGGGAATGAAAAACTAATCTTAAGATGGATAAATAATGTATGTGTAGCTTACCTAATGTACTTCTTAACATCTTTGTCATTTAAATTAAATAAAATGTATCGATGAGCTTGATGTAATGTGTTTAAGGCTAAACTTACAACTTTGCCTTTTCTTCGCCCTTTTCCTCCAATAGGATGCCTAACTTTTGGGAAAAAATGAAGAAGATATGTTAAAAGTATTTGTATTGCCATTGTGTTCCATATTCCTTTTTTTTTCTCACCTCATGGTGCATATAAATACAACAAAAATTTGCACATTCTTTAGCTAAGTATGCTTTGGCAATAGACCCTTCTGGTTGGCTTTTGTTATGAACAAATCTTTTTAACCTACCCAAATACCTCCCAACAAAGTACATAGAGTGGTTATGCAATGGTCCAATATATTTGATTTGTTTTGGTAAATGAATAGGTAAATGAAACATGATGTCAAAGAAATAAGGTAGAAAGATTGTTTCAAGTTGACATAGTACTTCCACAATTTCCTTCTCTAGATGCTTAAGATCCACTAGCTTAATTACTTTACTACGTACCCCTTTGAAAAAAGCACCTAATCTACTCAAAAACAATTGTAACCTTTTTTTGGTTGTGTTTTCTTGACAATAATTGGAGTAAATATTATATAATAATGTGCACATTCTGACTTTTGTATCCTAATGTTTTTTTCTTACTGACATCAACACATCATGCAATATTTGATGCACAACCTTATGGTAGTTTTACATTCTTTAAAACTGAACAAAAGTTTTCCTTCTCCTCTGGGGTCATGTAAATGCAAGTCCAGGCTAGTGACATGTGAGAGTCATCTACTCTGATAGGCTGTAAATCTTTTTTAATCCCCATTTCTTTCAAATCAAACCTTACATTGGGATGATCTTTTTACTTCTTCAAAATCTCCAACAAAGTTCCTAAAATAATATCACATACAATTTTCTCAATGTGCATCATATCAAAATTATGTCGGCAACCATTATGCTTCCAATAAGGTAATTCAAAAAATATAGACCTCTTCCTCCAAGGATTATCACTTGGTGTTTTTTGTTTATTTGCCTTCCTAAACACATTATAATACCCATTAATAAGCTAAAATACATCGGACCTTGACAGAGGAATTGGTGGTTCTCTTAACTCTATATCACCATTGAATGATCTTCTATTGTGCCTCCAAGAATGATTTTTGTCCAATAATCTCTAATGATTAAGATAATAAGTCTTTCTACTATGCTTTAAATATTGAGAGCAAGTTTCATAATGACAATTAGGGTATGCTAACTTTCCCTTTGTACTTCATCTAGACAACATTTCTTAACTTAGAAAGTCACTAATTGTCCATAACAAGGCTACACGCATCTTAAATGATTCATTAGTTAAAGCATCATATGTCTCTATCCCAAACTCCCACAACTTTGTCACCTCCTTAATCAAAGGTTGTAAAAAAACATCAATATCCTTTCCAGGAGAAGTCAGATCAAGTATAATTGAAGACAATATCAATTTTCTAATTTTAGACATCTCCATGGTGCTTAATTATAGTTTACTAAAAGTATGAGCCATGTACTATGCGAAACACTCATTATGCAAAAAGGATTAAATCCATCAATGGAAAGAGCTAATCTGACATTACGAGGATCTCGTGCAAAATTAGGATACAATGAGTCAAAGTCTTTCCAAGCTTGGCCATCTATAGGATGCCTTAAATTACCATTTTTGGGGCGCTCCTTATCATGCCATTTCATGAATTCAACTAGTTCTAGACACATATATAGACATTGCAATCTTGATTTTAATGGAAAATATGTAAACACCTTGGCTGGAATTTACCTCACCTGATCTCTGTTATCTTCCACTACAAGAAAATTCCAGTTTAGCGACGGAAAATACCGACGGAATAATCAAATATTTCGTCGGTATTAAGGTTATCGATGGAATATAACGACAGTGCGAAAACGTCGGCGATACGGCCGTAGCTAACTTTACCAACGGAAATTTAGTGACCGTCGCTAAATTTAGCGACGGACCAAGAAGTACCGTCGCTAACGTTTACCGACAGCTCAAACCAATTCTGTCTGTAACTTAGCGACCGAGAAAATGTTCCGTCTGCAAAATTACCGACGGAAACACACTTACCGTCGGTACACTGTCTTCATCATTACCGACGGATATGTTATGTTCCGTCGGTATATACGATAATAATATACCGACGGACATCTAATTTCCGTCGGTACAAACGATAGCAATATACCGACAGAAATGAGCGTATCCGTCGGTAATGGTTATTATTAATTTTTTAATTTATATTTTCATTATATTTAATTATATTCAATTACATTTAATTTGTTAATGATTGTAACATATA
>JAOSBN010000007.1:25990647-26005632 GCA_027563595.1 Erythroxylum suave
CTATGTTAATGGCGTTAGCTTGCCTAAGCTGAGATTGAATGAGGGAGAACATTTGTTTCATCATTTCTTCTCTATCAACTTTATCTTGTTCTAGTTGCCTTTTCATTTTCAAACGTTCAACTTTCTCTTGCTTTAATTCCTTTCTCATTCTCTTCTTTTCAACTTCTACTTTTTAGTTAATCTCTTCTTCCAATACATTCTTGATGGACTGCAAATACTCATTATGAGCTTTATATAAGGCTTGACTAGCCATATTATTTTCTAGATGCTTTCCCACCCCTTTCAAAAATTTTATTATGTCGAGGCCTTATTACGCTGATATCAGCCACAACTTCATCAAGCTTTTGACTATCTATTCTTCAATGCAAGCCTACAAAAGAAAATTTACAACCACACTAATGAATGCAAACACCATGTATGGTAACAAAAATTCTACTGTAATTTTAGTTATACTAGAAATAACTCATTTTGACAAGAATAACAAATAAAAAAATATAAAAACGAATGAAATGGAATTCAAAGCACATGCAATAAGCAATAAATTTGGGTATCTGAACAAGTAGCAACAATATGGAAAATTATTACAAGATAAACACTACTCATAATTTTCTCCCTTACAGCTTTAGTGGATTGCGTGCACACTTTTCCATGCTTTATTTTGTAAGTTGTAGGATACTTTTCAGCATTAGAGAGTGGAGTTTTACACTCTTTCATTTTGCTATACATGGAAACAATTGTTAATTATAATTTAGAAATAATTTACAAAATTTAAGCAATTTCTTGTTAGATTATAACTCATTGAAGAACTTACCAACTTGGCATACATACTTGCAAAGCTCTTACGATCATCTATGTGCATTTTGGTTTGTTGTTTTTTATTTTGAATATTTGTTTCAACAATTTGCCACACATTAAAATATTATATTAATTAGATATATTTTAACTAATTTGTAAAAAGTACCAATAAGTGTCATAACTTCACATTTGAGTGGTTCTAATATAAGCACCTCAAAGACTTCTTTGCTTATATAGTTAGGAAGGTTGACCATTCCTTTTGCATATATAATATAATGTTTAAAATGCTTTCGCTTCACTCTAGACTTATAACTTCTCCATGCATCTCTAACAACTTTCAAAGTCCATTCTTTACTTTCTAATGGTAGAATATATCTCTTCTGCAATTTAATAAATGTTCATTTAAATTTCATAAGTCAAAATTGAAAGGAACATTAAGATAATGATTTCTTACATTAACCTATTCCCAAATGGGTTCTTTGAGAATCTTACACCAATTAACATGGTTTAGAGATGCAAGATTTTGTTTACGAGCCACAATACCTAAGAAAAGTGTGAATTCAGTCAGCATTTTCTCCTTAGGACCATCTGCTTGATTAAGAGCATTGAAAAAAATTGGTTTGCATTGTTCTATAGATCTTGCATGAACTTCCGTGAGCAAAGTTAGACCTTCCCCTTTATCTTCACAAATTTTATATTCAAAATAATCATTAATGTTAGTATACAGAAGAGAAATTATTTAAATAATAGTATAATATATGATTACCTTTACATTGAGTAGTCAATTTCTGCCATATCCATGCCAAAACTATATCCATTTTCTTCTAATATGCCTTCATGTGATTCAGATTGTTGTTCCATAGTTTTAGTTATTTGTTCTTCCCACCTTAGAAAAGCATACTCTTTCTGAACAATTGCTATCCTTACTTTGCTTTCTATTATATTTTATGTATTTCCTCCCCTCTACTCACTTGATCCACTTGTAGTTGTTCCTCAACAAGTTTCTTTTGTCTTTGTTACCTTAGAAAGTTAGCAAAACTGCCTGAGGGACATCAAGGTTATGGTTTGCCATTCTTTTTAGAGGATTAGCCCTTCCCTTTCTATTAAAATTTGTGACAATTAACTAATGGAAATAAAAGATAAATTACCAGTTTTTTAATCTATATCAATATCAAAAAAATTTCATTCACAAAATAAAGAGGACAAAAAATAACTGTTACTATGGAAACTATATGCAAACCAAATTTAACAGTAGAATAATCATATACATATCACTAAAGCAAATGATAAAACATGTACTTTTTTTTTTAATGAATTGGCATTGTTCTTCACCATCCTCCGAAATGCTTTTCCTGTCTATATGAAAAGTTGGATGAATCTTTTAATTTATAAGCATGAGTTTCTTAAAAAGTTAGTCATAGACCCTAGTGTAATAGATTTGGTCGCACATGTTTGCCTTTTCCCCTTTTTCATTATAAATAACTATAACAATAAAGAATATTTTTGTTAATAACATATATAAATAATTAGGTTAGTAAAGTATATTTAAACATACATTAACAAAAATTATCTTTTTAATAAAGAAAAATAAATAAGGACTTTCTATAACAAATTATTGATCAATATCCACCCAATCTCAGTCAGTGTCATCAAAGTCTGAATCATCTTCATTATCATTATTTTCTATTTCTATATTTAAGATATTTGGAGGCATGTAACCATGCCTACAAGTAAATCTTCTATTGACCAATTAGGGTCCACATCACCATTATTTCTAAAGAAATCATTGACATAGTCATTTGGTTATCCCCAATATGTTTCTTCATTATTTTCATTATCATCTAAAGGTGCATATAATAGTTACTTAGGTACCTTTTACTCCATATAATGACAACATTTCTTAAAACAACCAAATTCATAAAACACTTGATGAACTTGGCTTCCCAATACAAAAGGATCATCTATATAATGTAACTTTTTGAAGTTCAGGTAAGCCCATAATCATCTTTCTCCTCTTAAGACCAACAACATTTGAATAACATTACACTAAACTGTTCCTAGTAATCCACTTCAATAATTTCCTCTATTGATCCATAGTAGTTCACATTTCCTAGTGCTACATTTTGGTCTCTGGAACTTGCAAAACTTGGAGTTAATAATGTCAAAGTAACTCCACTATTTTGACTCTTACACCTCGCAGACCATTTTTCATTCATAAATTTGTATCCATTAATAATATAAACTGAATATTTCTTAGCCACATTGTTAGGGCCTTTGGACAACCAATGAATATGAATTAAGGTGTCGTTAAAAGATATCAACTATCTTGAAACCATTGAGGAAACTCATTACAATGATCTTATGCATTTGCCTATCAACTTCTTTTACTGTTTGTCTCTTTCAATTTGTAAGGCTTCTTAAAAATACTGATATATGTTAATTATTATGATGGGAATAAAAAAATTGATCTTAAACATGGTTAAATAATGTATGTGTACCTTACCTAATGTACTTCTCAACATCTTTGCCATTTGAATTAAATTGAATGTACTAATGAGCTTGATGTAATGTATTTAAGTCTAAATTGACAGCTTTGCCTTTTCTTCACTTTCTCCCTCCAATAGGATGTCCAACTTTTGAGAAAAATGAAGATAATACATCAATAAGATTTGTATTGTCACTATCTTCCATATGCCTTTTTTTTCTCACCTCATGATGCATATAAATAAAACAAAAATTTGCACATTCTTTAGCTAAGCATCCTTTAATTGTAGACCCTTCTGGTTGGCTTTTATTATGAACAAATCTTTTTGACATATTTAAATGCCTCTCAACAAAGTTCATAAAGTGAAAATGCATTGGTCCAATAAATTTGATTTCTTTTAGCAAATAAATGGGTAAATGAAATATGATGTCAAAGAAATAAGGTAGAAAGATTGTTTCAAGTTGATATATTACTTCTATAATTTCCTTTTCTAAATGCTCAAAGTCCCGTAGCTTAATGACTTTACTGCATACCCCTTTGAGAAAAGAACCTAGCCTACTCAAAACATGTGTAACCTTTATTAGTAATGTTTTCTTGACATCATATTACAATAAGTGTTGTATAATAATATAAGCATCATGAATTTTATATCCTAATATTTTTCTCTTACTACAATCAACACATCGTGCAATATTTGATGCATAACCTTGCGGTCGTTTCACATTCTTCAAAACTAAACAGAAGTTTTCTTTCTCCTCTGGGGTCATATAAAAGCAAGTTTGAGCTGGTGACATATAAGAGTTGTCTACTTTGATAGGCAGTAGATCTTTTCTAATCCTCGTTTCTTTCAAATCAAACCTTAGATTAAGACGATCTTTTAACTTGCCCAAAAACTACAACAAAGTTCCTAGAATATTATCACATACATTTTTCCTCATTGTGCATCACATCAAGATTATATCGACACCCATTATGCTTCTAGTAAGGTAATTCAAAAAATATAGATCTCTTCCTTAAAGGATTATCACATGGAGTTTTTTGTTTCATTGCCTACCCCAAAACATTATGATACCCATTAATAAGATCTAACACATCATATCATGATAGAGGAATTGGTGATTCTCCCAACTCTATATCGCTATTGAATGACCTCCTATCACGCCTCCAAGGATGATTTCTACCCAAAAATCTTCGATAATTGAGATAACAAGTCTTTCTACTATGCTTTAAATATTGAGAGCAAGTTTTATAATGACAATTAGGGCATGCTAACTTTCCCTTTGTACTCCATTCAGACAATATTACATATCTTGGAAAGTCACTAATTATACATAACAAGGCTATACATATCTTAAATGATTGATTAGTTGAAGCATCATATATATCTACCCCAAACTCCCACAACTTTGTTAGCTTTTTAATCAATGACTTCCAACAAATAATTAATATCCCTTCTAGGAGAAGTTGGGCTAGGTATAATTGAATACAATATCGATTTTTTCTGATTTCAGACATCTCTATGGTGCTAAGTTATAGTTTACTAAAATTATGGGCCATGTAATATGTGAAAGAATCATTGTATGAAAATAATTAAATTCATCTGATATGATATTACGAGGATCTTATGTAAATTTATGATTTAATGAGTCAAAGTCTTTCCAAGCATAGTCATCGGTAAAATGCCATAAGTTACCATCTTTAGGATGTCCCTTATCTTGCTATTTGAGGAATTCAATTAATTCTAGACACACGTAGACATTGAAACCTTGATTTTAATGAAAAATATCTTAACACCTTAGTTGGAATTTGCCTCGCATTTGAGGTTGTATAATGATCTCTATTATCTTTACTATTGCAACTTTGTTTCCACCTAGACACATCTATAGCTAGTTGCTTTCTCATCATTTCTCTAATATAAGACACAGTCATTGGGACCTGTATGTATCTTTTCATAGTAAAGTCCTAAATCCTTAATAAGTTTCTTTATCTCATTAAAGGATTTAGGAGTCTTTGCATTGAGAAAGGCCTCTTTAAATATCCCCATGAGATCAGTATAAGCTACATTACTAATTCCATGGGGACACTCAAAAAGATAAATTTGAATGGTGAAAGAAAGTTTAGAAAAACTTTGACAACTAGGATATAATTCTTGTTTTCCTTTCCTTACCAACTGAAAAATCTTTTTAGCTTTGGCATTTAGATCATTACTAACTCCTACATAACTGTTGGGAGCTTCATCTATATCTTTAAATGTCTCAATTAGTAATTCGTTTATATTATCATGTATAGACCTTCCATTAAATTCATTACCATCATCCATATCCATATTTATGTTAATTAATCCTTCATAATTAGATTCCCAATTATCATATCCTAAAGTAAATCCATCAACAATCAAATTATCATATATAATATTTCTTGCATACTAATAATAATTGCAACACTTTTTACATAGACAAGAAATTTCATTCCTGTTAACTTCCTTAGGAGAAAAACCTTTTTCAGAAATCGATAAACTACACTCATATATTCATCACTCTATCTAGGAAAAGTCATCCAATGCCTATCGCTCTTATCTATGGACAAGTTGCTATTCATCAAAGCAACATATACAATATGGAATATGTTAATAACTAAGATTGAGAAACTTTACATATACAATTTATTAAAAATATATAAGTAAAATTTGATAATCTTATGATCTTTTATGATGCCTAATACGTAATTATAAAATTTTCATTATGACATAATAAACTGATTTGAATTGCTTGTAAATTTTCTAGAAAAATATGCCAATAGTAGTAAGCTTCTAAAGTATCTTTTTCACTTCAGTTAGATGTTTCCAAATGCTTCAGTAATAACTCAATAATCTACAATTAGAAAAAACACATGGACAATGAACTTATATATTATTTTTATCATGAAACTAACAACTTTTATCAATAATTACATCCTCTCCACATACATCTTCTAGCCCATCACCAATATTTAGGCCATCACGTAAGCCATCGCTTACATTATCCTAGCAATTAATTTACAATATTTTAGGAGCTATCTTAGGTTCATCTACTTGTGTCTCATGTACACCTCTACCATCCTATTGATTTTCATCATATTCATTATCCTTTTACAACTTGATTTAGTAAGTCTGAATGACTTATCAAAATTGAATTCCAAAACATTGTAATATGCTCTATTAACTTTGTTATTCCTTACTTCTGTCCCTATCTTAAATATCTACTTATAAGTCGTAAGATCTATGTCCACCTTATCAAATATATTGACTGAACATCTTTTGTTACTTGAATCAATACCTAATTTAAACCTATAACATAAAATAGTCTTATACTTCCGTAATTCGTAACCGCGGTCCTCGAAAATTGAAATACGTATGATATATGCGTTAATCAAAACAAAATGAAGTAGATGATGTAGAATAATAACAAAAACAATTATATCCATAAGCTAAAATAAAAGATACAATTAAGTGTTCCTCTAACTATAATGCACTTTGGTTCAATAATTTTTCTCATAAACGACGTTTCTATACATAAATGAGACGATTGGTTTTGACTCCCATCTTCTCTTAACTATAGCAACTTGCCAAACACAAAGGTTGATATATATTTAAGCATTCCCAATGGTAATGGAAGTTATAAATCAATAAAAAACATAAATTGAATTTGATGAACATGGTGCATATGCAAGACATTATCTATACTTTACATAAGTTAATTCTCTAATGAAGGTATAAATGACTATTTCTTGGATGTACGTTCCTTATTTGTTATTTTTTATAACACCTTAACAACTTCTCAATGTTACCGAAGCACCAAACATACTATAATATGTCATCTTGTTGTTACAAAATAGAATTTGAATGAAAATTTGGGTTTATTCAAGATGTAGGAAAGAAAAAGCTAGAATGGAAGAAAGAAGTTAAATTCTAACTAGAACTTATGCCCTCTATATATATAATATCATCATTCAATTTGCAGACTTTTCATTTGATTACTTAAAATAACACGAAAGAGGACACCACTAATTTTACTGAAATTATTATAGAATTAAAAATGCATCAATATAGTATATACCAATTAACTATATCTTATTGGGACTTCTTGCATTATACAATAAGAGGAGATAACATAATAAGAAGTTTATTATTTCCATTTTTCCAAATTTTGAGAGGTTTTTCTATAGATTGTTAATTATATGCAAATTATGCAAATGAGTTTCTTTCCAAACCTGTCTTCTCTCAACTATTGAACATTCCATTAACAAATGTGTAGTATCACCATGTTTACGCTGCAACACATCATTAATTCCCAAACCTCTTGCCTACAACCGTCACTCACCTTTCCTATGATCAATCAATATATGTTTTAAAGTCAACCCATGAAATACATATTTCATGTGTTGTTTTCTTCTTTCTTCTAATATGGCTACCTTGTCTATATCTTTCTTCCCATCTCATTGAAAATGTTAATGAACAAATTGCAACAAAGAAAATAAGAGCCAACTAAATTGGCCTAATGATTTAGAGAGTAAATGACAAACCTTTTTAGAGATGATAAGAGGAAAAACTTTGCTTTTCTTCTTCTTCTTCTTCGGTGTCTTTTTGTTTTTGTAACTATTGGTGTGATATTATTAATCAATACTAAAAAGCAGGCCTTACGAGTAATAAAATGGGAAGCAAGTAATGGAAAATAAATTTCCCATTTTTAGTGGATATATAAAACTAAACAATTATACAATATTTACCTTGTGTAACACGTTGGGATTATTTAGCTACTAATCACCAATCAGCCATACAACATTGAATTAAAAAAACTGCAACTGTGAGTGGTGATGATTTCATGTTTGTGATGTTTGATTTTGGGGAGATAAAAGAAATAAAGACAAAGTAGCCCATTATTGCTATTGATAATATCAATACCTTTAAGAACAAAATGAACAGTAAAGAATGTGGCTATTGAATTGCCAGTTGTATGAAAAACTTAAGAAGAAGCCATATTGGAAGAAAGAAGAAAACAACACACGAAATACGTTTAAAGTTGTAACTCCTAACTAATCCACATTGATACCTATATATTTTTAAACAACCGGGACCATATTGATACAAAAACATATAAGCATGCTTGCCTCCTTAGTGGACGATAAGTATGAATAAACAAAAAGATTCCTTATTATATTTATATATTAAAAAGCTCTAGACTAAATATTTATTCAAATGTTATGACACATTTGTGTTTCACGATTTATTCCTATCCCTCAATCATAATATAAGAGGAGACTCAGAGTGAGAAAATCACCCTTTTGAAAATATCAAGAGACTTAGGGAGATGGAGAGAGATTGATGCCAGAGATGGAGGTCGTGACATTAAGGAGAAGAACAATAGGGTAAGTGAGTCACATCATATCCCTAAAGAAGGTTGGTAAATGGTAATAAGGGAGTTAATTTAAAGAAGTAAACAAATGATAATGCTTCGATGACATCACCAAACTTTCATCTGAAAGATAGAGGGAAAGTTAAAAGTATAAAATGTTTTAGTGCCTTTGTAAATATCACTTTTTTTCTTCCTAAAATATTATAAAAGGTATAATATATGCGTAAAACTATTTCTTTGTTTTATGTGTGTGTGTGTGTGTGTTGATATATAATTTTAAAAAATAATACTTTAATTGTTGTTAGTTATCACAAAGCTTGCCCTTTCTAGTCTGATTTAGCCTGACTCAGCTTGAGTTGACTAAATTTTAGATCGTGTTTAGTTTTTAAATATTTTTAGGTTTCAAATTGAGTTTAGACTATCCGGGTTAACCTGATCCAAGGTTCAAAATTTTAAAAGAAAATGAATTTATTTTGATTTTGAATATTAAATAATATATTTAATTAAGTTTGGCCTAGTTCGATTATGCTTAGGCTCGGACCGGAAGCTTCAGTTTGAATATGAGCTTAAATACAAAATTTAAAGTAGAGATTGGGCCTAGGTGGGTTTGAGTTTGACGCGACCTATTGTCACCTTTAATTATTGTTTAAAGTTGCAATCGATTTAATTATTGCTTATATAAAATTTTGTAGCAACGACATTTTAATTTGTTACCTTTTTAAATATAAGTCAACAAATTACTATTACCATTGCCTATTAATATTATTAAAGGCCCTATTTTAAAACTATTGCATTATATTAGTTTTAAACATCACGTTTTAAAATGTTACCAATTTAATATTGCCTAAAGCATTTTTTGCTATAGTGATAATATTGAACAATACGTTTTGCATATAATATATCAACATGTTTTTTATTATGAATGATATAATAATTATTATAAAATTAAATCATAGAGAAATAATATAATCTAAAATGTTAAGCATTGTATATATAAAGTAAAATTATATAAATACCATCAAGTTGTAATAACAAAAAGAATATAACATTGAAGGATGATCATTTGTTCTTATGCAAGATATTAATGACAACTTGAGCAATTCTTATAGACACAATAATATATAAAGAGATCGCTTCATAAATTAGAATATGTTAGACATACAAACAAAGAGGCTTAGCTTACAAAAATATTAGAGCATAACCCAAATGATTACCTAGTGTTATCCAAGTCCTTAAACCTGTAATCTTCTAAAGGTTAATTAAAATCAACTAAAAATATTATGAGAGTATTGATACACTAAGTATTTGATTTTGATTAAAGCAAACACCACATAACTTTACCGTTCATAATAGAATCACTCATCATATGCTTTTCATCCATTATGTAATCCAAGAAAAATTGTTAAAATTAGATTATAGTACTTACAAGAAATTATATAATAAGAATAGGAAATAGAATTAATACCCTTCACTTTCCTCTTCATTTCATCATAATACAGGTCAACTCATCTTCTGAATAACATATCATGTTTTGTTAATTTGGTTCAAAGTTCTTATCTCCTGATTACTTCAACTTGAAATGTAGCCTTAAGCTTATTGTTTTCCTCTTGAAGGTGTTCAGTGATTGTTTTATATGTTGATAAAACATTTGCCTTAAAGTTATAGTCAAGGCTTTTCATATAGCCAGAACAAGTACCAAGTACTATATCATAAATGTCTTTTGTATTGTGCTGATTTCCTTTAGACATAGACCTCTCTAATAAATCTTGCATCTTATTTTAAAATAATAAGACCAATATTCAATCTAAATTTACAACTTACTACTACATTAATAAATAAACAAAAATATTGAACAAACTTTTATAGTTACATGGTTGTTTTCTACTTCTTTTGATACTCATCCTTTACCTTCCTTATAATGAGTGACTTTATATAGTGTGATCTTAACACACTCTTGTTCATATAGTTTCGTGTCACTCTATTTTATGAAACAATAAAAGGCACAATAAATTAATGTAATGTTTATTGATTTAAGTATAACTTGCAAACATAGATCTTACATATTCACTTCGAGTAAATACAAAATGACTTTGACCCTTGATTATGGTGTGTTTTTATTTTTGATCTACTAACCTTTACCTTCCCACAATTTTCCTAAATCAAGAAAAAACATAACTTAGTCGTAAATCGTCCAACAATATTAATTCAAGCAAATGTGAAGGCAAAGAAAATAAACCTGAACTTTTAGGTCAAAACAATAGTCCTACAAACTATTTCAATTTTGTTTAGATGTTCATTTAGGAATATGGCTTTGTATCTCGGCATCAGAAGCAAAATATTTATAATACTTATACAACTTGAAATGACGATCCCTAGTTTTTTGTTTCAATAATAAAGTAACACAGTTTGAAACAGTTGGTTCTCAATATCCATAGTTTTCAATTTCAACTATGAATAATAAATAAGAATATAATTAATCTCAAAATAATTAAAACAATATTGCATAAAGTTAAAGATTTTGTATAATTATTGTAACTTTTTCCAAAACATTTTCAAGTAAGATGTCTTCCTTCAAGTCTTTAACATGTTTCAAACAAGATAGTTCTATTCTTGGAATAATTCTCAACTCACTTGACAATTCGTAAATTAAACCTTGTTTGAAGGACGACCTTGTTGAGTATCAATACGTATTGCTAACTTACAATTCATTGCAACATTTATTCATTGCAATTCACAACCTCTAGTTTTACCTTTACCTTCCTTCTTCTTCTTCTTCTTGTTATTGTTGTTGTTCTTGTTCTTGTTCTTGTTCTTGTTCTACTGTTGTTGTTGTTGTTGTTCTTCTTCTTCTTCTTCTTCTTCTTGTTCTTGTTCTTGTTCTTGTTCTTGTTCTTGTTCTTCTTCTTCTTCTTCTTCTTCTTGTTGTTGTTGTTGTTGTTGTTGTTGTTGTTGTTGTTGTTGTTGTTGTTGTTGTTGTTGTTATTATTATTATTATTATTATTATTATTATTATTATTATTATTATTATTATTATATTTTATTTTATTTTATTTTTTTATTTGTATTGTTATTGTTATTTTTATTTTTATTTTTTATATGAGTCATTTGGAAACAGCCACTCAACTAGTTAGGGATAAGATTGTGTATTATTAGATCTTCTTAAACCTCGTATGTTAGTGAAATTTTTATTTGGCTGTTGTTGATGTTGTTTGTTTTTTTTCTAATCCTAGCATTGGAAGTTGACAACAAATGAATAATGATAAGAAAATATTAGAATATATAAATATATATTTGAGCATCAGGCTAGTTGAAGGTATTAAAAATTTACAAACTTGTAGTAGTAGATTCGTTGTTGTTTGAGGCAGAATAAAGTTGTTGTGTATGACTTGAAGGTGAAATATTATTGTTACTATGTTGTGGCAGTGTACTAGAACAAGCTCTATTCTTATAGAAAAAATTATAAGAAATACATATATATTTGAATATATATTTACTGACTTGAAGGTATAGAAATTTCAAACCTGCCTGACTAATTTTCGCTGTTGTTTGAGGTAGAATGTTATTATTGGCTAGGAGTTGAATTTATGGCATTAACTAATTGATCTGGATGAAGTTACAAGTTTTATAGCAGTCACCTTCCTTTTGTCTCTATGAGGTACCATTTTGTTGGATATTTATAACACATATAAATGTTATTAAAATTACAATAAGACAATGGAATGAGCACTTTCATAACACATTCAATCATTATAATTAAGATAGTTTGTCATCAACATTAATCACATTAGTAATATAAATGTTACCAATTTTACAATAAGACAACAAAAAGAGCACTTAGATGTTACATTCAATCATCATAATGAAGATACATTCAGTTATCAATATTAATCCCACCAGTCAGATAAATGTTACCAACATTATAAAAAGATAATAGAAAGAACACTTTTATGATACATTCAATCATCATAATCAGGATACATTTTATCATCAACATTAATTGCATTAGTAGTTTAGATGTTACTAACATTAATTATAATAAGACAATAAAAAGAGAACTTTCATGATACATTCAACCATTATAATCAAGATACATTCAATTATCAACATTAATCAAAATAGTAAGATAAATGATACCAACATTACAATAAGACAATAGAACGAACACTTTCATCATACATTCAATCATCATAATCAAGATATCAAATCATTTCTTATACCTTTCATCTTTTCATAGCCAATATAAACATACAAAAGAGAAAATGATGCAAAGAGTCATTTTTCTTTTCCAATTTACAAAACTCAACAAAAAAATTTACAATAATTAGTGTATCTTAATGAAACCCTTACTATGATTGCAAGATGTATAGGATAAAGTTGAAAAGGATTTAGAGCAATCTAAAGATGGTGTTTTGACTTGAATAAGGAAAGAGGCATTATAAAAGGCTTTAAAAAAAGGATCAACAAGTATTAATGTCGATTCTTATATGCTTAAACGAAACTAGCTTAATTTGAGAAAGTTTCAAGTACAATAATTACGAAGCTAGCATCGAAAATTTTACAAAATCATCTCAAAGGAATTTAATAAGATGATAAAAGTTTGTCTTCAAACCTTAAGAATAAAATTTGAAGCACTCAAAATAGGAAATTCTAAATCAATTTCATATGATCTTATTAAAGTGTTGACAACTATCGATCAATTATGAAATATGACAAAAAACTAAAAGATGTTTGAGTGATTAAAAACAAATTTTGAAATTTAATCGTATTATTCTGGCTATTGACAAATCAAAATATTTAAATTCATGAAAAATGATCAACATATAGGTTCTTTACAAGCAAAAGAAGGTTATGGCTATATAGAAACATCCAATTTCTAGGCTTATATTGATGGTCATTATGGGGTGAATTTAGATAGAGGTTTTTTTTTTCTTACACGACAATAAATTCAAGGCATGCTTGCTAGGGAAAACACGTTAGCAAAACACAAACTAGAACAGTCTATACCATATGAAGTAAAATGAAGAATGTGGTCTTATAATGTTGGGAAGTGTAAAGGGTTGATGTTTTAATGAATTTAAAGGAACTCGATGTTTGTGAAGAGTTTGAGGATATTTCATCATGACATCAACCAATGTACAAACATAATTGTATATTTTATATTACACATCCCACTAATTGTTTGACTAACTGCGAGAATCCCTTTTCTTTCTTTCTTTCTTTCTTTTTTTCTCTTTTACAATGGGAATTTATCATCTTCTTATATAATGTACCTAGAAATCTAATATGTGTATCATTTAAAGTGTTCCTAATAGGATAAATATTAAATAACCTTTATTTTCAAAGATTGTTTCCTAGTGTAGAAACTACATATTTTCATACTTTCACACATGAACAATAGAATGGAAAAGAGGGAGAGACAATAAACTACATAAATGTAAATCTTGAAAAGAAGCAGAACACACTAAAATAGTACTGTGTGCACTTGACTAATAATTAAGCTTGAAGCAATCTTCTTAGAACAAGCAATCTTTCCAAAACAAAGATGCATATAAAATAACAAGCTAAGAAAACTAAAAGAAATATGAAAAAGAAGAAAATAGGACGAGCCAAGAACAAAAAGAAAAGGAAAAAAAAAAGAAAACAACCTGTAAAGCTCAAAATGGAAGCTTGGAGAGTTTAGAAGATGAATACGAAGTCTTTAAGTAGACTACATAAACCAATTGACTCATCCTTAATTTATACTAAACACACATTAGTATAAACTCTAGAACACAAGAAAAAATCAAAGAACTCTATTGAACATAAGAAGAGATCATGTGTTGTTTAAGTGAAAAACATAAAAACACAAGAGGAGGAACACAAACACAGAAGTGAGTAGTTAGAACACAAACAAAAAAGAGGAAAACTACGAAGATAGAAGATGAAGATGAAGATGAACACAAACACAGAAGAGGAAAACCACGAAGAGAGAAGATGAAGACGTCGATAGAGTAGCTACAACAAGAAGATAGAAGATGACAACCCAGAGCTGATAAATGTCTTTAGGTTATTAGTCTAAAAAAATAACATCGTTTTAGCGGAGAAAAGGACATCATTTTTTATTTTTCTTTTTGGATTTTTCTTTTTTTTTCACTACGAAATAATGTTGGAAAAATTACGTAAGATCGAATCTAAGTGCAGCGAAATAAGTTAAATTTTTTTCCATAGAATCAACTTTAACATAATTAAATCAGAAACATAATTACTTTAGGACAACGAATTCTTTATTGATTTACTCAACTATCTCCATATAGTTCATACTATATCCAATAACTA
>JAOSBN010000007.1:26024134-26037472 GCA_027563595.1 Erythroxylum suave
TCATTTCAAACTGATCTCATTCATAGCATGCATTTCATATAAAAATAACACAATAATAATAAAGTTTACCTCAAGAAACTCAGAGCAAAATCGAATAGAGAGAAGACAAGTGAGAGTGGTGAAGGAAAGGGGGGGGGTCGCGACCATATAAAGCCGCTCGTTTACCGACGGAACACTCCATTCCGTCGGTAACTTAGGGTTACGCGTGCACAAACGTCGATGCGTGCCGACAGTTACCAACGGAATAGAGTGTTCCGTCGGTAAATGGACGTCAAATTCAAGCGGGATAAACTCAAATACCGATGGAACACTCCATTCCGTCGGTAATCAAGCATTCTGGAAGAATCCAAATTGTTGACTAGACGATATACCGACGGAAACAACTGTTTCGTCGGTGATATTGCTATCAACTCACCGACGGACTGATACTATCCGTCGGTGAGTTGATTGCAATATCAACTACGGACCAGCTCGTTCCGTCGGTAATCAAGCATTCTGGACGATGTACCGATGGAACGAGCTCGTCCGTCAGTGATATTGCAATCAACTCACCGACGGACTGATACGATCTGTCGGCAACTCAAGTTTTGAACGAACGTTACCGACGGAAAGATATCTACGTCGGTGGTAAGTTTAGTAAGTCACCGACAGATACTTGTACTCCGTCGGTGAACTTGTTTGTTGTAGTTGTATTTTGCGATGGTATACTCTATTCCGTCGGTATCAGATTTTTCGTATTCCACAATTTCCTGTTTTCCGACAGACATATTCTTTCCCGTCGGAAGATATACCAACCGTATCAAGGTCGTCGGTGTCTTACCGTAGGTAATAAAATGCGCGAACATTTGGCGCATTTTTTACCGACGGTTTCTTGACGCCGTCACTATATTCCGTTGCAAATATCATTTCCAAAATTCTATACAAACGATAGTGTTTTTCCGTCGAAAATGGGCCATATTACCGACGAAAATGCCAATTCCGTCGGTAAATAGCGGCGGAAATGTTTCCGTTGAAAACATTCCGCCGCTATTCTCTCATTTTCTTGTAGTATTCACTATCACAACTTTGTTTCCACCTGGATACACCACACACTCTGCAGTTGGTTGCTTTCTCATCATTTCCCCAATATAAAACATAATCACTGGGACATGCATGTATCTTTTTACAATGAAGTTCTAAATCGTTCACAATTTTCTTTATCTCATTAAAAGATTTAGGAATCTTTGCATAAGAAAAGGCCTCTTTAAGTATCCCCATGAGATCAGTATAAATTGTATTATTAATTCCATAGGTACATTTAAAAAGATATAGTAGAATTGTGAAAGAAAGTTTAGAAAAACTTTGACAACCAGGATATAATTCTTGTTTTCCTTCCTCTTCCAACTTAAAAAACTTCTTAGCATCAACATTTAGACCATTACTAACTCCTTCACAACTATTGGGACTTTCATCTATGTCTCTAAATGTGTCAAGTAGTAATCTATCTATATTATCATGAATAGACCTTCTATTAGATTCATTCTCATCATTCATATGCATATTTGTATTAGTTGATCCTTCCTCATTCAATTCCCAACCATCATAACCTGGAGCAAATCCATCATCAATCAAATGATCATATATAATATTTCTTGTATACCAATAATAATTGCAATACTTATTCCATGAACAAGAAATTTCATTTCTGTTAGCCACCTTAAAAAAGAAAAAGCCTTTTTAAGAAAACGATTGACTACAATCATATATTCATCACTATATTTGGAAAAAGTCATCCAATGTATATCTCTCTTATCCATTGATTGGTAGTTGTTCATCAAAGTAATATATACAATATTATGGAATATTGTCTATATTACTTTGGCAATGGCAGCACTTCAAAATTTTAGTTATCATTTAAATTTAAAATTTAAAAAGTACTATAATACTTTAAGTTGTGATTTACTTATCACACTAAAATACTGGCGATAATTCAGACAAAAGCAATCCTTTTATCGTAGGAGACTGAGATCCTTGTGTAAGAAGAAATATGAGAAGGATGTGGAAAAATAGTAAAAGCTTATTAAGAAAAAAAAAAGGTAATTCAAAAGTAAACATGAGTTATTATGATAGCCCTATGAGCAGTGAATCAATCAATGCCTAGTATAATATCTGTCTCCCTCAACTGTAATTTAATCACATCTGCCTCCAATTATGCCTATTCAATTCGAATCAAGCATCTCTTGCAGGCTTCCCCACTGACGGTGGTACTACCAATCGGTGTACTCACCTCTAATCCATATTTCAAATATTTTGTACCATAATGCAGCCTAGATGCCAAACGCGGTATGATAAATAAATGCGCAGATTTAGGTTCTAGCAATGCAAATGCTTCATAATCAAAGATAAGTAACGCACCTGCAACGACATCTGGAGAGTCCTGAGCTTCCTGTCTGGTCATAGCGTATACTCGGGCCTGAGACTGGGGTTTGTTGCTCCGAACCTCAGTCCTAACAGAAAGACTTCCAGAACTCACTCTACCTCGGCCTTGGCCTCTCTGTCCAACCCCGCTAACTCGGCTTTGCTAGACAGTAGCTTCACTTACAGATCTTCCTCTCATACCTGACTGGGTTCCAGCAACAACAAGGCAATCTTTAATTCTATGCTCTAGAGCGCCACATCGAAAACATGCCCCTAATAAAGTCCAACACTCACCACCGTGCTTCTACCCACAGTGCTGAGGTATCTGACTCTACACTGCACCTCTTCCACTGCCAGACTATGCAAAGCCACCTTTATGTCTGAATCCCGACTGTCTTAATCCAGCCGGTGGTCTGAAAACTTAGTTTTGCTGCTTGCTAAAACCATTTTGAATTTCACTGGATCTTTTCATTCTAGACCCTTTTCCCGACTCTACTTATCCCTCTCTCAATAGCTACACAATTCTGTTTGAGGCAGCCCATAACTCAGTGAAATTACTTAGGTTAGTGATTGCTAACCTTGTTTTAATCTCCATATTTAATCCATCTTCAAATCTCCCACATTTGTCTTCTTCTGTAAGAATTAAAGCAGTAGCATACCTCAACAATTCATTAAACCTGATCTCATACTCTGCTACAGACATTCTACCTTATTTTAGATCCAGGAACCCCTTCTTTTTTCTGTCCAAGTAGATCTTGGGCATGAAATTCTCCCTTAAAGCCCTTAGAAAGTCTCCCCAGTTCAGATTGCAAGGCTTAGTGGTACTGTCTGGAATAGTCTTCCACCATTGGTATGCTGGGCCTTGCAATAATGAGACCACATAATCAAATCTTTCATCTGCCTCACAGTCCATCTGATCAAAAAACATGTCAATCCTTTCTAGCCATCCCTCAGCCTCTGCAGGGTCTATACTTCCATAGAAGTCCACAACCCCTAGCTTTTGTAACCTATCATACCTCCTCTCCCTTCTTTTGGGAATTCTAGGAGGCATTATCTCCAGTTGAGATACAGAGGACTCTCTACTAGCTCTTTCTGATCGTAAGTCAGCTGAGTGTTCCATTTGATTGCCAATGTCAGATAACCTATAATACGCAATAACTTCAATTATTATCTGCAATTGTCACGATATTTCATGTCTAATATTCCTATATGCCCCTATGGATGCTAAACCATTCTCTGATACCAAAATTGTAACACCCCTTTACCATAAATTACACACCGGAACATCTTGTAGACATTCTAGTATATAATCTATAATAATGGTGTGTTAACCTCACCTTCACTTTATAACATGACAATATATCCATCTTAGTCATGGCATCAACTATTGTACATAACAGTCACTAAATTTTAAAACCAAATTCCAAAAACTGTAATCCTCATTTCATTTCATAAATCTGAACGTATTTACATTGTAGCTTTTAAACACCCATATATGTACATCATTATATCCTAATACAAAAAATGCTACATGAAAGAGGAAATATACAAAATATCTATCTAAACTCTTTAGTCTCAACTGACCGACCTTTGAGTCATTTCTTCTTCACAAAAGTATAAAAATTATGCATCTGGTGGTCTCTCAATAGCTAATGTCCTCTCTCAGTCCTAAAATGTCAACATGCAATTTTGGGTAAGTTTTGCGAACTCAATGAGATAACCGTTATCGATGGTTCACTCAATTTGTATAACACCTTATCACACGTGGTAAATATTTCACATCTTTGCAATTTGCAAGAAATATCACATATCACATTCTCATTCAAATACAAGGTACGAATGTATTTTAATAAGTCAAACACATGCATTAAAATATATATGCAATGCCCATGAGACCCACTTTCACTTGTTATTGTTGTTGTTGTGACCGAGTGCTTTTTTACTAGCTCATATCTCTTAATGGATACCGAGTTGTACCGAATAATGTCCCATATCCCTTAGTGGATACCAGGTACTTTCATAACTTAGCCTGAGACCCTGATCACAGTATGAACTTTAAGCTCTTTACATTAGCAACTGCAGACACAACTGTCTTTATCTTTCATATAATGGAATGTTTCACATTCATATCTATACAATCAGTCAATTGATTTCAGTTTCACTTTCACATTCACATTTATCATCAGACATTGGTTCGATATTCCACAATAATGTGGAGTATCACTTGTTCATTCAAATTCACATACAAGGAACACTTCAAAATCATAATCATCAAACCAGAATCATCGGACCTTCATGTCTAGAATTCAACAATCAAATCACATTCATAGATAATTCAAATCAAAAATTAAGCAAACAAATAATTAAGTGAGACCGTCTAGGTTACTCACAATTTGCTCCCAAAGCTATTGCCTCGAAGTTCAGGTAATATCAGGAACTGGTCGCTCTACTTGTTCTTCTATAAGCCGTCATATACAACATTGACACATTCAGATAAATAGTCAATCATAAGTGAATGTATCATGTATTATGCATGTTCAATGACAATTTCTCGGGTATGTTTCTTTAATACACTTTATAAGCAATTTCAACACCTTACAAACATTCTTTAATATTACTCTCTTTAATACCTTCATTCAACATCAAGTAAAACATTTAAGAACTCATTTAAACCCTTCATACCTCATATGGTATCAAACTTACTTGAATTTGATTGAAAAACATCCAAAAAATCACTTGTTAATAAAACCTGTCTGGTCTACTGTTCATGATCAATCTGACCACGAAAATGAAATAATTTGGTAATATTTTCTTCTATAAAATTGTTCTCCTATCTCTTAAGTTTCTAGTAACACCAAGATCATTCAATTCAATTTAGTACTCTGAAAGTTATACTCCAAATACTGTAGACTAAGCACATTTGAAAATTAGCTAATGTATAATCATGCTGTCAAGTTGTACAACTCATATCTCTCAATTCCAATATCTAAAAATTACAAAATTTATACCAATTGAAAACTGAGAGATTAAGCTATAACTTTTGTTGAGACACTTTTATCTTATTTGGTCTACATTAATACACTTTATTCAAAAACTACAGGACATGATTTCTGTCTCGGTAGTGTTTTAGCCTAAACCAAGACTCAATTTCAAGCCAAATTTTGAAATTCTTAGAGACAAAATTAAAATTATATTTCTTCAGAAATTTTTATCCCTATGTCTCTACTTTTCTCCAAATCAATAATCATTCCATTTTGATAACTATTGAACAAGTTATGCCTAAAATACTGAAGCATGTTCAGTGAAAATACTCCAGTTATGAAATTCCAGAACTCCTCATTAATTTCGTCTCAAATTCATCAATCAATCTCTCCCAAATGATTTCTTATGGTTATAATTTTTTTTGGAGATGTAGAACAATGTGTTTCGAGTCTATTGGTTTACATCTCAGGTCATTTGGAGGTCGGGAGAAAAAGATATGGACAAAAGATCAAGGGATGTTAAAAGTTGTCCCTTATTATTCAAAGGTTTAGAGCCGCAATCATGCTTTTGTCCTTCAATAACAGAGTTGCGATCGTGGGATTCTTACAACTTCGTGATCATACTGAGGCACAATTGCGACTTTTCATATGCTTTAGCAAAGTCACGATTGTGCTGTGCACGATCGTGGCCTGCTGTGTTTTTTTCCTTCTTTTCCTCTTTTCATGCCATTTTTTACTTAAAACCAAAAATTTTTAGACAACGCTTTCTTCTAATAAATTGTTCCTCTATGTCTTAAGTTTCTAACTCCATCAAATTCATTCATTTTGGTTCTGTATTGTGCAAGTTATGATCAAAACACTCCATACTATTCCTTATGTCTCAACAGAATACTACTCTAAACTTCAAGCTAAATTTCAAGCTCTTATGGACAGAATTTAAATTTGATTTCTTCAAGAAAGTTATAGAAATATTCTCTAGTTTATTATGAACCAAGAATCAACTCATTTGAAAATCTATAAATCAAGATATAATCAAAAGAATCAACACAGTTTGGTTTTCTCTCTAAAACGCAGATTTCTTCTTCTTCTATATTTCCAGATTTTCTCATTTCGATCAACCAACTCTTTCGTTTCAATTTCAGCTCATCTTACTCAAAAACAACCCAAAATGCAAGATTAATTACAAACATCAAAACCAAAATTGGACACGCACACTATCACCTTCTACTTCCTCTCTCTAATGCAATTTGTTTTCATGAGCAGTATCAAGTTTCAACAGAATCTATATCCTACTTTTCACATCATTTTGCAGTTGACTAATTCACAAATCCTCATTAAACTCGGATTTTTACAAACCTATACACTTTCTGCACACTCTCTCTATTCACAAATTTTCCATCTAACTCATTCATCAAGTTTATTCACAGAAACTACACTTCTCAACCCACGCATGCATGTATTCTTTTACACAATAACATCATAAAAATCACTTGCTTGATTCAACAAAGCTTTCAGCAGTGAGAGTGAATCAAAGACACAAAATATACAGTTGATATTTCGGTGTTGACTAATACAAGAAGGGAAGGTGATAAATAGTGTTTTCGATGCTGAAGAGCATCAACGGTGATATTTTTCTTTGTTTTATCACAAACATAACCATGTGTCTTCTTACATGCAATATATTTGTCACTTATTTTTTTGGCCACATGCCACAATGGAATTGGTCCATTTTTCAATAATTTTCCTAGTTCAAAAAAATACTCCAAATTTTCAAAAATTTTCTAAAATTCACCGAAAATTATGAAATAATACTCATAGTCTCCAAATAAAATTTTAATGCAAATAAGTCACAATTCACAATTTTAATCAATTAATTATACCTAGAAAATGTAAATGAATGTATGTATAATTATTTTAATGTATCAAAATAAATATTCACATGTGTGTGAATATACAATGATGCATGAACATAAATTGTACTTCTAGTTTCTCACAGTACACTCAATTCTATTCTGGGATTTAGCCCCGAACATGGGATGTTACATAAAAGCTCAATCTAATTGTATGTTGATGTGGATTTATAAGTGGCAACAAAGGCTACAGATCTAGGAATCAATTACGTCAGGTTACCTTTTAAATGTTTGGTAGTTCCCATTACTCAAGAAAAACTATGTGCAACATATTGCTTCCTTCTAATGGATTTCATTAATAGGAGACTGAATAATTAAAGCTACAAATTTATGAGCTATGGTGGAAGACTTCAACTGATCATATCAATACTCAACAATATGGCAACCTATTGGTCGACTCATTTAGCACCCTGAAATCCATAGATATGTAGCTGAAGGATTTCCTTTAGAGGGGATCAAGCAATTAAAAGAAGGCTCTAATAGTGAAATGATATAATGTTTGCACTCCTAAGCATTCAAGTGCTTAGGAATCACTTCCATAAAAACTATGAGTAGAGTCCTACTGGCCAAAGGCAATGGGACTAGGCAAGGATAAAGAGGAACTATGGGTGAAATGGGTGCATATAGTCCACATCAAGAAGAAGAATATATGGACCATTAATCTTAACACAAGCATGTCCTAAACACTTAGACAAATCTTGAATGTGAGGCAATGGATGCAAAAAACAATAAAGCACAAGTCTAGAACAAGTTATATGGAGACTTAATTAATAAATCACTGGAATTCTCTACAAAAGCTTGCAAGAATTTCTAATCAAGAACATCAAACAACAAGGACCAATGGAGTCAATTGGTTTGGTACCAAGATGTGAGGCCAGTATAGTTATTTATTCTATGGCTTGGAATAGGAGGGCACCTTCCCACAAAGGTCAACATCGAGTTTATGATAAATTCCAAAAATTATTAGTTATACTCAGTGCAACTAGAAAGCATAGAGCATATGATGACTCAATGCAATTACACTAAGGTAATCTAGAGCAGGATCACCTATTTGCTGAACAAAAAATGTAATGCAACTGATTGGAATGGAGTAATTGAATGGGCCTTGACACTGAAAATGGGGAACAAAGCAGATTATAAGTTGATGAAGATCAACCTTGTTGCAATGGTATATAACTTATGGAAGGAAAGAAATGCAAGATTATTTAAAGTTGAAACTAAAACTTATGAGGAAATATTCCGCAAGATTGTAATGCAACGCAGATTATCCATTATGGGCAGGGGACCACAGCATAAACTCACTCAAAACATGAAAGAAAGATGAATGTCGGAATAGGTTTTAACGTGAGATTGTTTTAGTTGTTGGCCTCTTGTATTTGATCGAAGGCTTGTTGTGAATGTGTATAGATTTTTGTATTTTACATATCCTTATTATTAATATTAATGAATTAACTTTGGAAAAAATCTATTCTCTTTTAGCGTCCTTAAATTCTTTAACAATTTTTATTCTCCTCCTAATGTCGCTACACATCCTTACTAAAACCTTCTGTATAGTAAAATCTTTCGATCCAATGAATTTCTTAATGTTAAACTTTTAAAAAGACATTTTGATAGCAAAACCTATGCTTTAACATCAATTTTTTGAGATATCAATTGCTTTTTATACCAATTGTTGCTCAATAGGAAGCAATATGGGAAGAAAATAAATGGAACAAAAAAGAATTTACATGATTTGACCATATGTAACCTATATTTATGGGCAAGGAGATATACTTCTTTTATTACATTGAGAAAGACAATAAAAGAAGAATAGAATACAACAATCTTTTCAATATCCCAAAGGTTCTCCCTTATATAGCCTTCATTAAGGTATTTATAAACTAGGACTACATGTAAGAAATTTAAATACTGTGAAACTTTATTTCTATCGAAGTCCCAAATTATTGGAAATTTATTTTCATAAATGCCTAACGACATTGAAATTCTATTTTTAAATTTTATGCGTCTTCAAAAGTTATGTCATCAGTCTTACACATGTTCCATATACAACACCAGCACTGATTTACTTCTAACTTAGAAATATACGTAACCAGTACAAGACTAACGTTGGTCTCATATTTCTATCCCATGTTGGTTAGCTTTTAAATTTTACCACTCGCTAAAAATTCAAGGCATATCTAGATGTGTTGTGATAATTTATTCTTCTGTCTCCTCTTGCTTTTACTTATTTAAGATTAGCGAAAGCTAAAAATTCAGAATCAAATATGTCCAGAGCCACCGAATAACAAAAACGTGTATTAGATCAGATCGAAAGCGTGGGCCTTCTATCGACAAGATGAGACAACATATTTACTGGCCAGCAGGTAATACTTCCATCAATGCAACCAGGAGCATAAGGTTCTTATTGGCGTCCTCTATCTTTTCTGTGCTCTAAATATCGGCGTGGGCTGTCGTGTATGGTCTCCACCGTGCCATCAGTACTTTCGAGATTCATAACCCTTTCCATGTATTTGGATCTGGATTTCCTAGATATACACTTGGAAATTCGCATAATCAAGTTTCCACCCTGCATTCCAGGACATACAAGAACTATTTAACTCTGCAATCTTTCAATCAACTTAAATCTCCACATCAATCTCTAGTTATCCATAATGACTCGTTTCCTATATTCGTTGCATCGTTTGCATTGTCTACATCTTTGGACTTCTATGTATTTTGAGCTCGTACCCACTCCAAAAAGAGTAACTTGAGGTGTCTTAACTCTTAACTGATGCCGCGTTTTACTTTTTAATGTACAAAATTTCTGTCGGTCCATTCCTAAGACATGAGTCATCAGTAATGAGTCATGGTTGATCCCTCCAATGTCTAGTGTCTGTTGAATACTTGCACAAGAGATAAATTAAAAAGGTCGTAACTTCATGAACAATAGATCAAATTTGGCTATGAAAATGGAGAAATTGAAGCTCAACACTAAATGGTTCTCCACGGTAGCCAGTATATGGATCCAATGCACAAGTGGCTCTCTCTATACCTTCTCCATCTACTCCCCAATTCTCAAGTCCACTCAAGGCTACGATCAATCAACACTTGACACCGTCTCCGTTTTCAAGGATATTGGAGCCAACTGCGGCGTGCTCTCCGGCGTCCTGTACACTTCTGCCACCTCCGACCACAACTCCTCCGCCATTGTTCTTGGCCCCTGGATGGTTCTTTTGGTGGGGGCAATTCAGTGCTTTGCGGGGTATTTCTTGATGTGGGCTGCCGTCACTCGTTTGATTCCTCGCCCGCCCGTTGCCGTGATGTGCTTATTCATGTTAACGGCGGCTCACGCTCAGAGTTTCTTTAACACAGCCAACGTGGTCACCTCTGTACGGAATTTCCCTCACTATAGCGGCACAGGCGTTGGGATCATGAAGGTAGGTCCACTCCATTCATTGATAGAGTTTGTGCCTCTTTGCTGGTCAAATTTTGGTTCTTTCTTTGAAATTTTGTTCTTTTCAGGGATTTCTTGGTTTGAGTGGAGCAATACTAATACAAGTATATCAAACAGTGTTCAACGGCAAAGCTGCTTCGTTTATTCTGATGTTGGCTCTTATATCGAGCGGTGTACCCTTGTTACTGATGTGGTTTGTGAGAATCTACAACGTTGAGGAAGGTGATGAGAAGAAGTTCCTTGATAGAGTCTCTGTAATTGCTTTGGTTCTTGGTGGTTATCTGATGTTTGGTATCATATTGGAGCAAATATTTAGCTTCCAATTGGTTCTGCGTGTCATCATGTTTGTGCTGCTTGTGACATTACTTGCATCCCCTCTTTTTGTTGTAACTAAACGTGACACTGATTCTGAAATTGTTTCTGTGCGGAGTCGGTTAATTGATGACTCTAAGAAGCTGGTAGAGCAGGATTCTACAAGTTATCATCTTCCGCACGGACACACTTCTGATGGTGTTGATTCTAGTGAAGAAAGCCGTCTGGAAGTAGTTGAAAACCTGAACCTTTGGCAATCTATCTTTACATTGGATTTCTGGATTTTGTTTCTGGCTATGGCATGTGGTATGGGCTCAGGACTTGCAACGGTCAATAACTTGAGCCAAGTAGGAGGATCTCTCGGTTACAGGAGATATGAGACAAGTACGTTGGTTTCCTTGTGGAGCATTTGGAACTTTTTAGGAAGGTTTGGAGCAGGATATATATCTGATTATTTGCTACGCAGTAGAGGATGTGCTAGGCCATTGTTCATGGTCATTACTCTTGTAGGCATGACTCTTGGCCATCTGGTGATTGCTTCTGGTTTGCCTGGTGCTCTCTATGCAGGTTCGGTGTTGGTGGGTGTTTGTTACGGTTCTCAATGGTCACTAATGCCTACAATTGCTTCTGAGATATTTGGTGTACAGCACATGGGCACCATATTCAACTCCATTACAATTGCATGTCCTGTCGGATCTTACATATTCTCTGTGCGAGTGGTTGGATATATATATGATAAACAAGCATCAGAGGAAGGGAATAAGTGTATTGGAACTCGTTGCTTCATGTTATCCTTTCTGATTATGGCTTCTGCTACGTTGTTAGGCTCATTTGCAGCGTTAGGATTGTTCTGGCGGACAAGACAGGTCTACAATCATGTTGTACTCAGAAGACGTCAACATTTGTCAAGAGAGTAGAGATGGCAACTAGCCTGGCCGAAGTCAACAAATTAGGCAAAGATCGACCGGGCCTTGAGCCTGGTTTTTTTTTTAATTTCAAGTCTCAAGTTGGGTTTAATATAAAACGATATCATTTTAGCATTTTTTTAATTTTACAAATATTCAAGCTAAGCTACCTTTAGCCAGTTTTAGTTTGGGCTTGAGTTTGTTGCCTTGGGTCTGGTTGGGCCTCAAGACGGACCCAAACTCTAGCAGTAGGTCAGGCTACTTAGACCCGAGGTAGTCCAACTCATTGTCATCTCTATAAGAGTGAATATAATTGGACTATGTATACATTGGCTTTGGATTGTGAGTGAGTCATTACTTGATGGATATTAGTCACATATATTGTCTATACCTTTTGAGTGAGTCATTACTTGTATGGATGTGTAAAGGAGTCCCTTTTTTTTTTCTTAACCATTACTTGTCAATATCGATTATTTATCAGCAAATTTTGAAAAATTTAGGACTAAATTGTAAAATTTAAAATTTTTAACTCAAATTCTGCCTCTCTTCCTCCCAACATTTTGTTTCTCCTCTCCCTCCTCCCCTATATCCCTGTTTTTGTCTGCTGCCTCTCTCACTGCACAATACCACCAACTCGTCGCGCCACCACTACCAGCTCACCTCCTAGTCATAGCGTCACCACTCAGCTATCCACAAAGCAGCAAATCCAGCCTCTTAAAGTCACCACTAGCCAAAATTGATGTGTCGCACCCAATGTCGGCCCCGGGCAGGAGCAGGCAGGGCAACTGCCCAGGGCTCACAAAAAAAGGGCCCCATTTATTTGGTAGAAATGGATAAATGCTTCTACTTTTATGTTTAGTTCCAACAATATTTCACTGGCTATGCCCTTGATACATCGAATAGTGGCCCATCTCTGTAACATTTCCAAACTTGTTTTAAGTAGCATTGAATGTAGAGCTCTTGATGAGTAATGCAGCAAATTCCAACAACTTATTTGATGGTCTTGAATTAGCATAATAGTCATCCACTTACTTGGAAATAGAGGAAGAACATTGGTGAGTAAAGTAAACTTTCATATTGATTAAGTAAAGTTAACGTTAACTTGTTAACTATAAATAATTTTAAAGTATTTAGGTATATTTTTACCTTTTAACTTTTTTATTTTCATTAACACATATATCTAAGGTACTTTAACTCAAAAATTGGTAGCAACAAATTTTCATGATTCTGGTTTTTGAGTTCTGAGTATAATTTAAAGGTAAAATTTCTAATTTTTTAAATATATTTTTAGCTTATTAAATAATGTAATAATTGTTGTATTTGTGTTCTTGTAGAGTTTACATAAGTTTAGTGATAATATGACTAAATCAAATAATTTAAGTTACTCAATTCAAAGACTA
>JAOSBN010000007.1:26037572-26067742 GCA_027563595.1 Erythroxylum suave
ATAAATTGTTTCCTTTATTATAAAAATACGTACGATTCTATTAAACATGTTGTAATAATAAAATAACAACAATAATAGTAATATTCAATCATTTCCATAGCTTATAGAATAGGATAATATTTGACTTGGGAAACTTAGAATATTATTTACTATATTTTTTCCTAAGTATGTTAATTTCTTGTAATTTTAGAAATTAGTGTTTCTCTATTTGATTGAGTATGCAGACTTATAAATTAAGTCATTTATGTTTCATACAAACATGTAAACTTTAAGTTTATATATTTGTATATTGTTAATTTATTGGGGCCTTTTTTTTATCTCTCCCAGGGCCTATAAACGATAGGAACGGCCCTGGTCGCACCATTGCCACCCTTGACACCAGACCATTGGGCCACTGCAACCACCTCACTGTCGCCACTCTTCACCATGCAGTTGCCACTGACCAAACATTTTGTCATGCTCTGCAGCCTCTGCTCCTCTTTAAGACTCTAATAATTGTTGATTTGCTACCTTTTAGTCTTCAGCCTATTAGTTTTAGGTTGTTTAAATTTGTTCCGTGAATCATTAAATAGATTGAATTCAAATAATGTCAATTGTTTGAGTTTTGCACTTGGGCTTGTGATTTATATGTGTTTGTGTTTTAATTTAGATATTAGAGTTTAGACAATTACTCTATTAGATTTAATTTATTTGGCATAATCAATAGATTGTGCTGTGACAATTGTGG
This sequence comes from Erythroxylum suave, assembly GCA_027563595.1. Taxonomy (NCBI): domain Eukaryota; kingdom Viridiplantae; phylum Streptophyta; class Magnoliopsida; order Malpighiales; family Erythroxylaceae; genus Erythroxylum; species Erythroxylum suave. The sequence continues at coordinate 26,038,300 of JAOSBN010000007.1, forward strand.
TTTTAGTAATCAAATTGTAGATTGTGTTGTGATTATTGTACTTTAGCTTTTATGATTGGGTTGATTTTTATTTAATTTATAAATTTTGTTGTATGCTTGGGTTTAATAGTTACTAATTAATAATGTCTTAATTTGTTTTAAAGTAAAAAAAATAAGTTTTAAGTTGTAAGTTAGATTTTAGATTAAGAATGACTTAATGATTATGGCAATAAAAACAGGCTTTAAATTATAATTTAGATTTGTAATTTTTATGTTAAATCTTAATGTTTTTATCAAAATTTAATTTAAATTCAGATGTGTGGACATATTTAAAAAGAATTTTAATGTTTTATAAACATTAAATTTAAACTTCAACTTAACTTATCCGTTAATCTCCCCTTCTAAAAATGTACCTTTGTTAATTCTACATATTAATTGACAGTTAAGTCTAAAAAATGAAAAAAAAACTCTTTATTTCCTCTCTCTCCTCTCCTTCTCTCTTTCTCTCTCTCTAACCTCTTATAGTTAACCATTTGTACCGAACAAAATGATAAACGCGTTCTTCCAAATTTGGAAGTTATTGATAGTGCCTTATCCGCTCCTTTGTGTCTCTTTACCGAATCCGTCATTTATCTAGTCTAGTATTTGAAGTTTGCATATAAATAAACAAGTTTTTTAGTCAATTTCAATTATGTTATACCCAACTTACTTCTTTAAACATTTTCGTATCATAATATTTCTAATCACCTCTACTCGATCCATTCTATTTGTCAAAGCACATATATTGGAAAACATCTCATAATGCCCAGGATTTTCTGGCCTAACAGTAATAAGACGTTCAATAACTTCAACTCCAAGATCAAAATTCTTATGTATTTTGCAAGCCCAAGCATAGCATTCTAGATAATAGGAATATGTAGAGCAAAGAATTGATTTTTTGAAAAGAAATTAGGTATGTTATAAAGAGGGTAGGTTGCCATAATTATAAGAAAATTCTTCGTTATGAATGTTATTGCATTGGCATAGAATATGAGCACTTCCCTCTTTAGTAATCCCTTGGTTTTTGGTTAATTGTTGTGTTGTTTGCTTAGTTACCTTTTAAACTCCTCTAAAATTGTTTCAAGGAAAGAGTTTATTTCATATCATTGGGAAGATGGAAAATCGTTTTATTTTAGAGTTGGATTTTGATTAATAAGGCAGACAATTGGCTTGTAATTGCATTGGTTCAACTCCTCAAATCTACTTTGTCATATTTAAAGGCCCTAATCTTATATAAGGAAAACTTCTATAGAGTTGGGTTACACATGCCTCCACATTATGTCAATTTATATGATTATTTTTTTAATTTCTATTTTCTACTCTATTGATCAATTGGTAGTGGGTGTTAGTTTGAATAAGTTTGATGTTCTTTATTCTCATCAATTTTGACCAGTTACCAAATCTTGGAAGAACTTACAAATGGTTAACTATAAGGGGTGTAGAGAAAGGATAGGAGAGAGAAGAAAAAAGAATTTTTTCATTTTTTAGACTTTAATTGCCACGTAATATACTTTCTATAACAAATGATTAATGGATAAGTTAAGTTGAGGTTCAAATTTAACGTTCATAAATTGTTAAAGTTCTTTTTGAACATGTCAAAATGCTAGACTTTAAATTGAATTTTGGTGAAAGTGTTAGGATTCAATTTGACCCTTTTACCTATCTAATTTCTTTTTAAAAAGTCAATTCTTCACTTTATACATACCGATGATCTAGATTATTGTGTTTGGGGCTTAAAAAATGCATAAGAATTTTGATTTTGGAGTTAAAGGTGCCGAGCGTCTTATTGTTTTTTAACCAAAAAATCTAGGTCATTATGTGATGCTTTCCAACATATATGCTTTGGCAAGCAGAATGGATCCACTAAAGTTGGGTATAACACAATTGAAATTGACTAAATGAACTATTTTTTTTATAAGAAAACATCATTTGCTAGACTAGTTGAATGCAGGATTCGTTAGAGAGATACAGAGTAGAGGATAAGGCATCATTAATTACCTCCAAATTTAGAAGAACATGTTAGTCATTTTGTTCATTACAAATGGTTAACTATAAGGGGTGTAGAGAAATAAAGGGAAAGAGACAGAGGAGAGGAGAGGAGAGGGAATAATTTTTTTTCATTTTTAAAATTTTTATTATCATATAAATGGTTAAGTATAAGGGGTGTAGAGAAATAAAGGGAAAGAGAGAGAGGAGAGGAGGGGGAAATTTTTTTCATTTTTTAGATTTTAATTATAATATAATATACATATTTAATAGAGGACATATAAAAACTACCGTATATTTTTTTATAATAAAGGATTAACAAATAAGTTAATTTAAGGTTCAAATTTAACGTTTATAAAATGTTAAAATTCTTTTCAAACATGTCAAAATGTTAGGGTTTAAATTGAATTTTGGTGAAAACATTAGGTTCAATTTAACCTTTTTGCCAAATTGGGTACTCTATGAAAAGGGTTAATTATGATGATTATAACAAAATTCTTTGTTTTGAATGTTATTGCCATAACATATCAAACTTTTATGCACCTATAGAATATGAGCGCCTTCCTTTTAGTAACTCCTTAGTTTTTTGTTTATTATTGTCTTGTTAGTTTAGTTTCCTTTTGAATTCTTCTAAAATTGCTTGAAGAGAAGAGTTGTTTTAGATTATTGGGAAAATGGGAAACTATTTTGTTTTAGAGTTGGATTTTGATTAGTAAGGCAGGCCATTAGCTCATAATTGCATCACATTGGTTTAATCCTTAAATTTACTTAGTGGTGTTTAAAGCCCTAATCTTATAGAAGGAAAACTTCTATGAACCTGGGTTACACACACCTCTACATCATGTCAATTTATTCAATTGATTTTCTTTCAATTTCTGTTTTTCTACTTTATTAATCATTTGGTAGCAAGTGTTAGTTTGAATAAGTTTAATGTTCTTTATTCTTATCAGTTTTCACTAGTTACTAGATTTCCGAAGAATGTTCAAATGGTTAATTATAAAAGATGTAGAGAAAGAAAGGGGGAGAGAGAGAGGGAAAACCAGAGAGAAGAAATAAAGAGTTTTTTTTCATTTTTTTAGACTTTAATTGCCATGTAACAAATTTAGCAAAGGAAAAAAAATGCTATGTTAACAGATTTAACATATAAGTTAATTTGAGGTTCAAATTTAACGTTCATAAAATGTTAAGATTCTTTTTGAACGTATCAAAATGCTTAAGTTTAAATTAAATTATGGTGAAAAAGTTAGGATTCAAGAATTTTGATCTTGGAGTTAAAATTGATGAGCATCTTATTGTTATTAAACCAAAAAATTTAGGTCATTATGTGATGCTTTCTAACATAAGTGCTTTGGCAGGTAAAATTGATTGAGTAGAGGTGATTAGAAACATTATGATAAGAAAACATTTAAAGATGCGAGTTGGGTATAACATAATTGAAATTGAATAAAAGACCTACTTGTTTATGTGCTAACATCAAGTGCTATAATAGATGAATGGTGGATTCGCCAAAGAGATATAGAGAAGTGGACAAGGCATCATCAATTACCTCCAAATTTGGAAGAATGTGTTCGTTGTTTTGTTCAGTATAAATGGTTAACCATAAGGGGTGGAGAGAGAGAGATGGAGAGAGGAAAGGATAGGAGATAAAAGAAATAGAGTTTTTTTTCATTTTTTAGAATTTACCTACCACGCGATATATAGATTTAATAAGGAACCCATAAAAGTGTCACGCATATTTTTTGTAATAGATTATTGACAAATAAGTTAAATTGACATTCAAATTTAACATTTATAAAACAAAAAAGTTATTTTTAAACATATCAAAATGTTTAGGTCTAAATTAAATTTTGGTGAAAATATCAAGGTTTAGTTCGACTCTTTTTTCATATTGGGTACTCTATAAAGAGGGTTAGTAATGATGATTATAAGAAAATTCTTCATTCTGAGTGTTATTACGATGGCATAACAAAATCTTATACACCTATAGACTATGAGCACCTCCTTCTTAGTAATCCTTTAATTTTTTGTTGATTGTTGTGTTGTTTGCTTAATCTTTTGAACTCCTTTGAAATTTTTTAAAGAGAAAAATTATTTTAGATTATTAGGAAGATAAAATTTTGTTTTGTTTTGGAGTTTGAATTTGATTAATAAGGCAAGCAATTGGCTTGTAATTGTATCACATTGGTTCAACTCTTCAAATCTACTTAGTGGTGTTTAAAGTTGTAATCTTATAGAAAGAAAACTTCTATGAATATGGGTTACACACTCCTCCACATTATAATAATTTATACGGTTGTGTTTTTTCCAATTTCTATTTTCCTTTGATCAATTGGTAGCAGGAGTTAGTTTGAATAAGTTCAATGTTTTTTTATTAGTTTGAATAAGTTCAATGTTCTTTATTCCCACTAGTTTTGACTAGTTACAAGAACTTGAAAGTACGTACAAATGGTTAATTACAAGGGGTGTAGAGAAAAAAAAGGGAGAGAGAGAGAGATAGAGGATAGGAGATAGAAGAAATATTTTTTTATTGATTAGACTTTAATTTCCATTTAATATACTGATTTAACAGGGGACACAAAAGAAGTGCCACATATACTTTTTGTAATAAAGGATTAATAGATAAGTTGAGGTTCAAATTTAACGTTTGTGTAATGTTAAGGTTCTTTTTTAATGTGTCAAAACACTTGAGTTTTAAATTGAATTATGATGAAACATTGGGATTCAACTTGACCCTTTTGCCATTAATTTATCATTCTAAAATAAATTATTGATTGAGATTTTGAGAAAATTTTATCATTCTATAATTCATAATAGTTAAGATTTGATTTTTATGATCATTACAAAATAAATTATAACATAATTTGCTACCATTATCTGTATAAATTGTAAATATGAGAGTATAATGTTGTTTTTAATTTTTATGATAAAGTCATTTTCATAATGTGTAATTATTTATTGCCGAAGAAATGTAAGATACAAGAAATGATATATGCTATTAATGTACTTGTAAATAAAATTTCATAATATAATGGTTATATTAACATTTTTTGGATATAATGTTTTTAAGTCTAGAATTTTCTTAAGGATTCATTTATGATTATATAATATAGACATGAAATTCACTTACATGTCTATATTATATGATTATTGAGAAGTTGTTATTGCTCTATTTCTTCTTGTTATTTTACATAACTTATTCTACATTTTTTATGTCACTAATAGTTAGTTGTAACAAGTATTCTTTTCACAATTGACTTTGAAAATAATATGCATGAGTGTTTTTTTAGTTCAAGTTATATGTATGTTTCAGAATCTAAGATGTGCTTCTGTGTTTTTTAAGTTGAATAACATACATTTTGTAACAGTATTTGATAACTTTATTTTGATAAGAAGTTATCAATTTAATTTGGACATATGTCTTCATTTATTTTACAGATAAATGGAAGAAAGCTCAAGTACTCCTAATAATTCAACTGCTTCAAGAAGATTTCATGATCCATCTTGGGCTCATGCTATATTAGTTCTTGAAATGAAGAATCATACCATTTTTTTAGTATTATAACAAGGATTTGAAAGGTGGGAGAATCACCAAATTGAAGAAACATTTAGTTGAGATCAAAGATAATGGAGAGCCTTGTAAAATGTGAGTCATAATATGAAATGACAAATCAAGACTTTACTTTAAGAGTATTATCATAAGAAGGATAGAAGAAAAAGAACAATAAAACTGATAGTGTAATAATGGGGATGTTGAAGGTGGTATTCCTATCCAACAAGAAGTGAATGTTGGGCCTTATGTGAGAAAAAAGAAGAAGTGTATCTAACTTTTTTGTACTATGAACATCTCTTGGAGCTTAGTCTTCAATCTAAAGAAGGTAATGACTAAAGGGTGGTTTGATTCAAGTATAAGATTCAATGTTGCTCATTCTCATTGTTACCATCTTATATTGGATGTTATTGCCTCTTATAATCCAGGTTATAAAGCTTCTTCTATTGATGATTATAGAGGTGAAATTATGAACATTTTTGTTTATGAAATAAACAGTTATTTGGTTGAAAGAAGAATGACTTCAGCTACTTATGAGTGTTTAATCATGTGTGGTTGTTGAAAAATAGAAGACACGAGCCTATTATTAATTTTTTAGCCTATTCTATAAAGGGGACAATGTTTTTAAAGGCTATTAATGCATCTAATCTTGTCAGAAATACTGATACTCTGTTTCGGATATTTAATGAACTTATAAATGAAGTTGGGTCAAAAAATATTATTCAGTCTATTACTAACAATGATTTTACTTACAAAGTAGCTATAAGAAGATTACAAAGTAGGTACAATTCTTTTTATTGGACTTCTTGTGCTATACATTGCATTGACTTGATGTTGAAAAATATAAGAAATGGTAGATATTTTTCTATCATTGATAAAACTATGCAAAAAGCAACAAAAAAAAGATTAAGTTCATTTACAATCATACACGAGTCCTGAATTTAATAAGAAAGAATTTCACTAATGATAAAAATTTGAGTCGTCTTGCTATTAAAAGATTTGCAACTAATTTGTCATCACTTTAGTGTTTTGTTCAGATGAAGAAGGAGTTTAGGAAAATGTTTATAAGTGATAAGTGGGTTATATCTTAACATATTAAGTCTAATGATGGATTGGAAATTTCTAGAATTATATTTAAAGATCATGAATTTTAATCCTAATGTCAATTTGTCATTTAAGTTTGATAAAAGTACTTCTTTTGGCTGATAGTGTTAAGAATACAACAATGAGTTATTTTTATGATGTCATGGAGAGAATGAAGGAAGAAATCAAGGCCAATATAAAAAATAGACTTTTTTTATATACGTCTTATCTTATAGTCATTAATGAAAGATAGTAAAGGAAACTTTACTTTACGTTGTTTACAACTGGAGTATTTTTAAATCCTAATGCCTATTTCAAACTAAGTTTTAAAAAGAAAGCTGAAGTTAATAGGGGAATACTATTGACTATTACAACAATTTTTGTCTTGAGATGATACAAGATCTCTTAAACTCATAAATAAAAGTTTATAAGGATGCTTATAGTGATTTTAGGATACCCATTGCCATTCGTCAAAGAGACTAGCTTAATCTAGGTTTATATTTTTTCATTTTTATTATATGTTAAAAATTAATCATCACTTTATTTTGTTTATAACGTTACTTTTTTGTCTTGCAATTGCTTGATGGGACCAATTGGGAAGTGATATTCAAGAATTGCAATGGATTTTAGTTGAATAATGAGTCAATGTGTAAGTGCAACAGAGTGTGAAAGGAATTGGAGCATATTTGAATTTATTAATTTTAAGAAAAAGAAATAGATTGGAACACAAAATATTGAACAACTTGATCTCTGGTTGATACAATTTAAAGTTTTAAGAAAGGTATACTATTATTATTATTAAACTAAATATAATTTCCAAATAATTTAATTTTATTTGTTTACTAGGACTCTGAATAGAACAAGTAATTCTATAGATCCAATTTACTTTAACTATATTAATCTTTTAAAGGAATGAGTTTTTGAGGAATTGAGCTTAATAGATGAGAAAGATTTGAAACATACTCTTAGATGAGAAAGTATTAACATGTCATTTGGTACACTGAATTTGCATGATGGTGACAATAAGCTTCAATCAATGATGAAGATTTTGTACCAAATGAGGATTAAGGTCAATGCAATTTATACAAAAATTCAATCGAATGAAGTCCCATATTTTTCATTTCTTCTCTTTTTTTAATTTCACTGGTACTTGATGCATATGTTAAATTCTATATATGAAATATAAATATAAATGTAAATGTTTTTATTTCAGATTTCACTTATAGTTAGTTGTTTCCTTAGCATCAACTCTTGTTATAATAATTAGAGAGTCCCAAAATTTTATTATTCTTTTTTATTTGATTTTTAATATAATTATTATTTATTATATGATGAAATTGTAACATTTTAAGTATTATTATTCTTAATATATATTTTATGATAATGATTTATCTTTTTATATTAATTGTGATTATTATTTATATGTGAAAAGTAATATTGATAAAAAAAGATTGTTTTTATTTCAAATTTTTATTTTTATGATTTTTGAGACCTAGTTGATGTAAAATTATAAATTATACAATATAATATATTGATGAGTTATTTTGAATTTGAAAAAATTAAAAAATATTTCATAATTTTAAAAAATCCAAAACGATACCTAATATTGATCAGGGCCAATACAATACCATACTGAAACTAAATTTGATACTAATACTAATGCAATATTTGTAAGATTGGTTTGGATAAACAAAGATTATTATGATGCATTATTGCTTTCTTCTCTTTAGTATATATGAATGTATGGGTAAATATGTTCGTCATCATTTATTTGACTTTTTTAAATAATATTACTTATCGTACAATTTTAATAGGATTAAAATAAAAACAATTACATCAAAAGATGAATTCGATATAATTCACTTGAGGAGAATAATTCACGATGGTTCCGAATGTTTACTTGAAAAAACATACCATCATTTGTATTTTTTAAATAACTAATAATATTTTAAAGTATTTATTTAAGTTATTGTTTATACAAATAAAATTTAGTCACTATATAAATGATTCTTACTAAAATTGTAATATTTTGTTTTTATGAATTCCCATTAAAGTAAGATTGTGTTATTTTTAATTATACCTTGGAACATTTAAAGTTTGTACTGCAATTAATTTAGTATAAAAAGACTTTAAAGCTATGTTTAGCTGGACAACGTTTTTAATGGAATAAAATAAAAATAGATGTAATATTAGAAAATTGTTGTTTAGGAAGGATAGAAGGGTTCATAATGTAATATAGTGAAATGTTATTTATCATTTTAATCACATCCTAAACTCTCCAAATTGGAGGTTTTTCATTTTTATTGTTTAGGATGAAATGAGATGTAATATGAAATCCTTCTCTTCTATCCCATTCCATCATAAACTCTCATCTCAAATAAAAAAATAAAATTATATTTCATTTCGTGATATTAATAAACCTCCAACTAAACATGTCCAAAGGCTCATATGTCACAATTAAATTATCAATTTAATTTTGACATATGTCTTCATTTATTTTACAGATAAATGTAGGAAAGCTCAAGTAGTCCTAATAATTCAACTGCTTCAAGAAGATTTCATGATCCAGCTTGGGCTCATTTTATATTGGTTCTTGAAATGAAGGATCATACCATTTTTTTGGTATTATAAAAAGCATTTGAAAGGTGGGAGAATCACCAAATTAAAGAAGTATTTAGTTGAGATCAAAGATAATGTAGAGCCTTGTAAAAATTTGAGTCATAATGTGAAATGGCAAATGAAGACTTTACTTGAAGAGTATTATCATGAGAAAGATAGAAGGTAAAGAACAATAAAACTGGTAGTGCAAGTTTCTTCTATGATGGTTAGGATAATAATAAGAATGTTGAAGGTGGTATTCCTACCCAACAAGAAGTGAATGTTGCACCTTATGTGAAAAAAAGAAGAAGACGTGTATCTAACTCTTTTGCACTATAAACATCTCTTGGAGCTTAGTCTTCAATCTAAAGAAGGTAATGACTAAAGGGTGGTATGATTCAAGTATAGCATTCAATGTTGCTCATTCTCATTGTTACCATCTTATATTGGATGTTATTGCCTCTGATAATCCAGGATATAAAACTTCTTCTATTGATGATTATAAAGATAAAATTATGAGCATTTTTGTTTATGAGATAAATAGTTATTTGGAATTTCACAATCACAAAAAACAACCTCAAATTCAATTCTTTACAATATAGAGAAGATCATACCACCTTTAGAAGCTTGAAAAGAGTGGCGCAATAGCTGGAGACAAAAAGAAGAAAAGAGTGGCCTCAGACTTGGCCTGGCGAAGGACGAAGAGGATATATCCGATGACTGTGGGATTAAAGCAGTCATTAGCGTCGCCGGTGAGGGTTAGAAAAAAGATTGAGCCTCGTTTCTCTAAGTGCACACGTTCAGCATTGGGTATGGTTACAACTTACAGATCTTTCTTTTTGTGTACTCTTTTTATGCCCATCAAATCCTCCACCGACTTTCTTCAAATAGATAGGGTCTCTAAAAGTTTGATTCTTTATGCATTCAATCTTTTGTCATACTTTGTCCGTGTTATTGCAAGTGATATGCTTGTTTTGCAAATTTGATTAGTTACTCTCAAATTTGGTGTTTGTGGGTCTTTTACGAGTTTTCCCCATTGGATTCCTTCACTTTGACTTTTTACGCCTCTGGCAACTACAACAAGTTGTTTTCCGCTAGATCCTACCTCAAATCCCAATCTAGTATTGAACTGGGTCTCTCTAGATTGCCCATTTTTGTGATGCTTCTAGGGCCAGTTGTTTTTGGTGGAGATCTTAAATGCTAGTGGGTATTTGGTTTTTTCTTGTTTTATTTAAGAGATTGTGTATTGATGATTAAGAATAGTGGCTCTTGGTTCTTTATTTCCGTGTTCTAGAGCTAATCTAAAGATCTTTCAAGTCTGTACCATAGGCAAGCTCTTTTCTGTTTTCCTGGTAGGAAAATTTACCTTACTACGTTCTTTTTCATTCGGGGGATTCTTATAATCAAATTTTTGTTTGTGCTACTCTTTGGATATTCTGTATTTTTTTCACTGATACGGTTATGATAGATCACGGTTCTCTTTTATTATATTTATGATTAGATTGTTGCTTTCTTAGGTTGGAAAATCTCCGAACAAAAGGTAGTGGTTTCTTCAGCTTTTTTGTAATTGGAGTCCATGTTAGCGGTTGTTTTCTGGCTTTTGCTGTTGATATGATTTTTCAATCCCTTTTTGATTGAATTTTATGGCTTATTGAGTAGATTTGAAGCTCATGCAGTATGTGATAAAAGTTTAGACTTGCATATACTTGATTTGGTTGCAAAAGATTGCGCTTTGTACTTTTGTATTGAATATGGTAATGAGTGGTCAATTTGACGTCTCAAAGAGTAGCATCTTTGGACTACATCTGGCGATCACAGTGTGTGTGTGTATGGGACAACCAGTAATTGTTGTATCCTTATATATATATATAAATAAGGATACAACAATTACTGGTTGTCCCTTTGGGGGACAACCAATAAAATTGGAATGCTATAGAGCACATTAGCAGGGCCTTACTCAAGGATGACACGCACATCTCAAGAAGTGGTGAAAAAAAGCTACGCAATATATTAGATATAAGAAAAAAATTTGCAGCATGTCAGGTATATCTATCCTACTTTTTTCTTACTAATTATGTTTGTTGAACTTCATCTCTTAATTGCAGTTTGGTAGCTTTTATGTAAGTGATATATTCTATTTTACTCATTTATTATTACTTTATCCTACTTATTTATTTATTTATTTATTATGTATCTAGTTATTTTATCACATATTTATTTATTTATTTATTTTCTAAAATCTTCTTGTCACAGTTACATAGCTTTTTACGTTTTTAATCTTTTAACCCTATTTATTTATGTATTTATTGAAAATTTAATTACATAGATTTTTTCTGTGCTAGTTTTACCTTTTCTCTGTCACCTGCTTCATTCATATATTGTCTCATTAACATGTGGGTCTACCGAAAATAGCCCCTTTACTGTGTAGGGGTAAGGCTGCATACTATCGGACCTCCACAGACCCCGTTTCATTGCGGGATTTCGGACTGGGTGATAATGATAATGATGATGAGATAAATAGTTATTTGGATGAAAGAAGAATGACTTGAGCTACTTATGAGTGTTCAATCATGTGTGATTGTTGAAAAAATATAAGACACAAGCCTCTTATTAATTTTTTGGTTTATTCTATAAAGGGGACAATGTTTTTAAAGGCTATTAATGCATTTGATCTTGATAGAAATATTGATACTTTGTTTCAGATATTTAATGAACTTATAAATGAAGTTGGGTCAAAAAATATTGTTCAATTTATTACTAACAATGATTTTACTTACAAAGTAGCTATAAGAAGATTACAGAGTAGGTACAATTCTTTTTATTGGACTCCTTATGTTATACATTGCATTGACTTGATATTGAAAAATATAGGAAATGGTAGATATTTTTCTATCATTGATGAAACTATGCAAAAAGAAAAAAAAAAGAAGAAGAAGAAGAAGAAGAAGAAAGACTAAGTTCATCTACAAGCCCTGAATTTAATGAGAAAGGATTTCACTAATGGTAAAAATTTGAGTCGTCCTGCTATTAAAAGATTTGCAATTAATTTCTCATCCATTTAGTGTTTTGTTCAGATGAAGGAGGTTAGGAAAATGTTTATAAGTGATAAGTGGCTTGTATCTCAACATGTTAAGTCTAATGATAGATTAGAGATTTCTAGAATTATACTTAAAGATCATGAATTTTGATCCTAATGCCAATTTGTCATTTGAGTTTGTGGGTTTTTGACAAAAGTACTTCTTCTAGCTGATAGTGTTAAGAATGCAATAATGAGTTATTTTTATGATGTCATAGAGAGAGTGAAGGAAGCAATCGAGACCAATCTAAAAAATAGGCTTTTTTTTATATACGTCTTATCTTATAGTCATTAATGAAAGATAGTAAAGGCAACTTTACTTTACATTGTTTGCAACTGGAGTATTTTTAAATCCTAATGCTTATTTCAGACTAAGTCTTACAAAGAAAGCTAAAGTTAATAGGAGAATACTATTGACTATTACAATAATTGTTGTCTTGAGATAATGCAAGATCTCTTAAACTCATAAATAAAGGTTTATAAGGATGCTTATAGTGATTTTAGGATACTTATTGCTATTCGTCAAAGATACAAGCTTCATCTAGGTTTATATGTTAAAAATTAATCATCACTTTTTTTTGTTTATAATGTTACTTTTTTTGTCTTGCAATTGCTTAATGGGACCAATTGGGAAGTGATATTCAAGAATTGCAATCGATTGTAGTTGAATAATGAGTCAATATGTAAGTGCAACAGAGTGTGAAAGGAATTGTAGCATATTTTAATACATTAATTTTAAGAAAAAGAAATAGATTGGAATACAAATTATTGAACGACTTGATCTCTGTTTGACACAATTTAAAGTTTCAAGAAAGGTATATTGTTATTATTATTACACTGAATATAATCTCCAATAATTTAATTTTATTTGTCTACTAGGACTCTGAATAGAACAAGTTGTTCTATAGATCCAATTTACTTTAACTATATTGATCTTTTAACAGAATGAGTTTTTGAGGAATTGAGATAGATGAGAATGATTTAAAAAATACTCTTAGATGAGAAAGTATTAACATGTCATTTGGTATACTAAATTTGCATGATGGTGATAGTAAACACCTATCAATGATAAAGATTTTGTACCAAATGAGAATTAAGGTTAATGTAATTTATGTAGAAATTCAATTGAATGAAGTCCCATATTTTTCATTACTTCTCTTCTTTTAATTTCACCTGTATTTGATGCATATGTTAATTCTATATATGAAATATAAATATAATTGTAAATGTTTTTATTTCAGGTTTTACTTATAGTTAATTGTTTCCTTAGCATCAACTCTTGTTATAATAATTAGAGAGTCGCAAAATTTTATTATTCTTTTTATTTGATGTTTTAATCTAATTATTATTTATTATATGATGAAATTGTAACATTTTAAGTACTTTTTTATTATTCTTAATTTATATTTTATGATACTTATATAATCTTTTTATATTAATTGTGATTATTATTTATATGTGAAAAGTAATATTGATAAAAATAAAAAGATTGTTGTTATTTCAAATTTTTATTGTTATGATTTTTAGACACATAGTTGATGCAAAATTATAAATTATATAATATAATATATTGAAGAGCTATTTTGAATTTAAAAAATTATAAAATATTTTATAATTTAAAAAATATCCAAAACGATACCTAATATTGATCTACGCCAATACAATACTATACTAAAACTAAATTTGATACTAATACTGATGCAATATTTATAAGATTGGTTCGGATAAACAAAGATTATTATGATGTATTATTGCTTTCTTCTCTTTAGTATATGTGAATGCATGGGTAAATATGTTCGTCATCATTTATTTGACTTTTTTAAATAATATTACTTATCGTACAATTTTAATATGGATTAAAATAAAAATAATTACGTCAAAAGAGGAATTCGATATAATTCACTCTAAGAGAATAATTCACAATAGTTCCGAATGTTCACTTAAAAAACCATACCATTATTTTTATTTTTTAAATAACTAATAATATTTTAAAGTATTTATTTAAGTTATTGTTTATACAAATAAAATTTAGTCACTATATAAACGATTCTTACTAAAATTGTAATGTTTTGTTTTTATTATGTTGGCTCCCGAATTTTTTTCTTCAGTTAAGCACGATTTACATGAATTATGAGGTTTTGATGGGTTAATTATTATTGGAGTTATTATTATGTTAATGTTAGTAAGATTATATGACATAGGTTGACTGATTTAAAGTATTAAAATTATAAGAATGTTCAAGGGTATTTTTGGCAAGACACTTAAGTATAAAAGACTATAAGCTTATATGGAAGGGCAAAATGGATATTTTTATGCTCATTAAAGGTAGAATTGGAAAGATGAAAATGTGGTCTTGCATTTAAGAGGAAGAAAAACGAAATTAGGAGAGGAAGAAGAGAATACCGAAAATAAGAAAGAAAGAAGAGAGGTTTTGGTGAAAAAGAGAAACGAAGAGAAGACAAGCTAGGGTTCATCTTTCCTAAGCCTTCAAAAGAGATTTTGAGGTTGTTCAAGAGGGGAAAAAGGTAGAGGAAGATAAGAGCTTCCACTAGAGCCAAGAAAATCACTATTTGGTGAAGATTCAAGATAAGATGGTGTTTAATCTTTTGAATTTTTAGAAGAGTTTTGGTTCAAAAAGCTTAAAAAATGTATGGGTTTAAGAATTCTATGATCAATTTTAGTGAATATGTCTTGTGGTTCTCCAATTTGAATCCTTATTGAATGGAAATTTTGTCTTTGATAAAAGGGAATCAAAGAAGGCAAGAGGAGCAAGAGTGGAGGCATTTTTTTTAGCAAAGCTTTCAAGCAAGGAAATTAAGGTGGGTTTCATATTTATAATTGGATAATGAGCCATTATGTTTTCTTTTTAGTCAAGAAAATAAAATGATTTTTCATTGCTTTATAATTGTGGCATTTGTTGCTTTTGAATGATTTGAGAAATTGCAATATGCTTGATATTTGAATTTGGTTGATTAATTGTGAAAAAGATGATAGAAGTGCATATGAAATATTTCATGCTCATGAAAAACAAGTTTTTCAAAATGTGTCACTTGAGCAATTGGTTTACAATTCATGAATTACATGTTATGTGAGTTTGGTGTAATCCATTCAAGAATGTCACATGCACGTTGACCAAGTTAAAGGCCTCTCCCGTCTGCCTATTAGTGACACGAGTTCCTTCATGGACTCCCTCAAGTTTACGACTACACAGGACCATTATGTGGAATTGTGTTGTTCGTCATATCCATGGACTTACCCAAACCATTCTGATGTGTTTATGTGTTCATGACATGTTGACAATATTGATGCATACATGATTGGTTTATTGTGAATTTGGTTGAAAATTTAAGAACCATGTGTTTTATGATTCAATAAGAATTTTCTATGACAATGAACATTTTAAATAGTTTTGCTTGTTATTCATTATAAACTTATTACCCACGAGCTTTTAAGCTCACCCCTTCTCGTCCCATCTTCAGGTGAAAAAGTGAGATCGAGTAACCAAGAGTCGAGGCATCACTATATTTTTGCAATGTTTCTATATATTAAGTTAGATTTTGTAAAAGCAAGACTTTTGATGCATTTCGAGAATTATTGAGTTTGATATCTTTTGTAATTTGAATTTTGGATATCGATGATATAATGTGGCTTGGAATGCCATTAAAGTTTTGTAAATTTCTATTTTTGTTGTTAATGAAATATGGATTATGTATGGATGATGTGAGTTGAAATTAGATGTACTAGGAAAAGTTATCCAATTGAGTTGATGGACTTTGAACATAAATCGTTAATATATATATAAGTGAGATATTATAGAAAAAGAAAAGATAAGGTTTTTGTAAATGATGAGAATTAATTGTAAGGGATGAGTCAAATGAGTAGAGATTAGGGAGTTTAATGAAGTAAAGTTGATAGTTGAATGGTTATGCTCATAACTTTCCAAGTTGTACATGGCAAATGTCAAGTTTTTAGTAAGGGTCAAATTGCGTTTTGACTTCAGGGGGAAAACTGTACTTATTTGGGCTAATGTGGACAAGGTTGTCATCTGGGAAGTTGTATTTCATTCTTTTAGCTTTCCAATGATATATAATTTGTAAATTTTGGAGATCGAACTTGAAAGTTATGATTGTTACAAGTTAGTGATGCTGCATAGGGTATATGCAGGACATTTTACAGCTTTTCTATTTTGATCTAATAGAATAAGAGTAATGTGATCTCTTGAAATGGGAAAAGTAGTGTCATAAGCACTATGGTGTCTTGAAATGGGAAGAAGTAGTATGATAAGTTGGAGATGAAATGAAGATGATAAATGTGGTTGAACATGTGTAGAATTTCATAATGAATGTATATAGTTGAATGATTGTATTTTTGGGATGATGACCAAACATGGATGATGAATTGATTGTAAGTGATATTGAGTTGAAATGAAAGTGAAAATGATGAGGAATATGAGTTAGGAATGATAAATATGTATAAGATGGGTCATAGGTAGCTTAAGAAGTTGGAAATGTGAAATTTGACCTGTAACTGTCCATTAAATGGACTTGATATCCGCTAGGCGGACTTTCTCGGATCTGAAAATATCCCCATACTAGTCCATATCCGTTTGAAGGGACTTGATGTCCGTTAGATAGACCTTCTCGGGACAGTTTTAAAAATGTGCAAATTTTGACTTTCTAAATGGCAAGAATCTCTCTCTGGGATCTTCATGGAAGTTGTATAACACGAATTACTCTTCGAAACCATGCTTAAATGACCATGATCCGACACCCATAGTGAGAGTTATGCTAATTGTCCCAAATTACGTAATATGCAATAGTGGACCCACGAATGCTTTTCTCTGACATATTTAGGCTTGAATGGAGATGAGCCTAAGTTGGCTAATGAGGTTTCATCAAAAGGACCCTACAAGGTTATATACTCAAGTATAACTCCGAACGTTGAGCTCCAAAAATGGGGTCCAAAATATTAATTCCCATTAAAATAAGATTATGTTATTTTTAATTAATACCTTGGAACATTTAAAGTTTATAATGCAATTAATTTAGTATGAAAAGACTTTAAAGCTATGTTTAGTCAAACGTTAGGTTTTTAATGGAGTGAAATATAAATATATATAATATTAGAATATTGTTGTTTGGTAAAGATAGAAGGATTCATAATGTAATATAGTAAAATATTATTTGAAAGAAGGGTTTATAATATAATATAGTAAAATGTTATTTATCATTTTATATTACATCTTAAACTCCTCAAATTAGAGGTTTTCATTTTTCTTTTAGGATAAAACGAAATATAATATGAAAATTTTTTGTTCTAACCTATTCTATCGTAAACTCATCTCAAATAAAAAAATAAAATTATATTTTGTTTCGTGATATTAATAAACCTCTAATTAAATGTGTCAAAAGGCTCGCGATGAGATAGCTACCATTTATTTTACATTATTGATCCGGAAAAGAATATCTTATCCAAAGGTTTCCGTCAAGAAAATGGGCCAGCGAATCCAGCCCAATGAAATTATGGTTTTCTTTTTCACTCAACACGAACAACAACGTCATCACCAAAAAGGTGTACTATTATAGCAGAGATATTTTATTATTTAAATAAAATGATAATTACTTCCGAAGCCATATCCGAATGAGAAATGGGTCCTTAAAAACACCCAAACTTCAAGCTCGTTCAAGCGATAAACCTTCGATTTACTGTTATTATTACCAACGGAACCTAGGGCAGGAGCAGAAGGGTTTGGGCTTCAATTTCAAAATTTCCCCAATTCGCTAAACATCAAAAATCGAACTAATCGTAATCCATAATCGGCGGCAAAGAGATTAACGAAACTTCCAATTGAGAGAAAAGAGAGGCATTTTGGAAGATGAAGACCACCAAAGGAGGCAAAGTCATGAACCCTACGGATGCATACCGGAAGGAGCTCCGTAAGAAGGAACTAAAACGGGTAGGTTTTCCTCATTGCCTCTTCAAATACGTTAGGTTCTTGTTCTTTATGAGTGATTTGAAGTGCTTGTTGTGGGTTGAAGCTCTTTTCGGGATTTGGTTAGATAATTGATGGGGGAAGAGAACCACGGGAAAATTGGGTTGAGAAATTGGCTTTGGGGTTCTTAGTGAAATTGGCTTCAGTTATGTTCACGCTTTATTTAATTTCGGATATTTTGATTCTTGAGCTAGCTGTTTCTTTTGTTTCCTATTTTACTTAATGTTCTTGAGTTTATTCCTTATGCTTTCATTACGACTTCGTTGGTTGGCAGGTTTCTCGGTTTGGATGTAATTTAGATATCCTAGTGTACTTGTTGACTATTCAGATAACCAGAAGGATATATGAAATGTTTATACTTTGGTCTTTCTTCTTTTTCTTTTTGGTTAAGAATAATACGAAGAATAGTTCTGCTCCTTCTTAGATTTTCTAAATTTGTTATAGTATATTGCTGAAGGTGTATATTGGTTAAGAATAATACGAAGAATAGTTCTGCTCCTTCTTAGATTTTCTAAATTTGTTATAGTGTATTGCTGAAGGTGTATATTAAATTTAGCCAGTATTCAGCTGTACTCTTTTTTGCTAGTTTAGTTTACTTTAGTTTGTTGATCAAGATTTTGGAAGGGAACATTATCTACATTGTTTAAGTTTAATTTCCATTTAGTTGTACCATCTTGCATTTGATTACATAATGAACTTTTTGTGCTATTATTTCTGGTGATCTCTGAGTTGATTTCATGCTAGACATTGCATCCATATTGGTTTTTTTTTCACGGGCCAACTTCTTCTCTGCGGATCAACATCCTTCTTGCTATTATGTGATTATTTTACACAACTGAGTGTTCCTCTGTGGTAAGAGAATTGGGGCATAATTGTGTTTAGATGACAGAATAAAACTACTAAACTATTTCATTCTTATTCTGTTCATCATTTTGCTTGACATTTATGACTGAAGAGTCACTGAACCCGTGATAAATTTTATTCTGAGATCTTCAACATTTTGTGTTTCATTTTGCAGAACAAGAAAGAAAGGAAAAAGGTGAGAGAGGTTGGTATATTGAAGAAGGACCCTGAGGTGCTGAAGGAGCAGATTGAAAAGCTGGAAATGATGAGTAAGGAGTGATTTATTGTATTGTTTCTCATTTTGTCTAGATTACATGATTAAGATGTTCCTGCTAGTTATAATGGAAGAGCTACTAGGGGCCTGCATTCATAAAACTGCAAGACTTTTTAGCTTTGAGTTAAATGATCGTCATAACTTGAAATTTAAGCTTAAAGAGATGCTTCTTGAATTTAGCCGTGAGTTGTTCTTCAGATGCTTCATTACTGGGCTTTGCTATTTATTTCATCTTTTCTAATGGCTGTATATCAACTCATTCCTGTTATATCCTTTTGGCTTTTCCTTTTTGGATTGAAATTGAAGTTTGGTTTGTTTGCATTTCCAGTCAAAGCTTATCTTTCCCATCTTGTTGTTTCAGAGGCAGATGGTGCTTTAGACAAAGCAAGAAAACACAAGAAGAGACAACTTGAGGATACACTTAACCTTGTTATGAAAAAAAGAAAGGTAATGACTGGAACATTGTATGCTCTGCTTCTCCTTTTTTTATTGGGTATTTTTACTGCCATTGGGGTCAAAATTACAAAGTTTAGAATCTGCTAGTTCTTCACTACTCTACCTATGCATTCATTTGCAAGACGCTCAATTTTCATCATGACCCCGGGCTACTGTACCTGTCCTTTATCATAACTTTTGGAATCCCTTTTTAGCCAATGTGTGATACTTGGATGATGGATCTTATGGATGCTATAGCATGATAATTTTCTTTCCCGTTGTTTAGTTGGTAGCTCATCTTTTTTTCAGTGGTTTAGAATTATCTTTCCCATTTGAACAGGAATATGAAGATAAAATGAAGGAGAAAGGTGAGGCCCCTGTCATGTTCAGGTAAATTTTGTGAGCCATTTTGTTTTCTGTTCATGGAGTATTTAGATGTAGCGTTTCTTGATTGGGAAACTGTACCTTGCCTTCTGATGCAGTCATTTGGGCCCTCCTTCTCGAAGAAGGACCTCTGCAGAAGAAGAAGAAAGAGTCAAGCATCCAAAGCCTGAAGTATATCTCATTGACATCAAAAGAATATGAGCATCTTTTTCTTAATATTTAACTCACATTTCTGTTCTTTCTTTTAGTTCACTTCACTTAATACTTATCATTTATTATGCTTTAGGACTCAGTCTATTATCACCCAACATTGAATCCTACTGGAGCGCCACCTCCTGGAAAGCCTCCAATGTACAAGTCATCTATAGGTCTATTCCCTTCTTCAGTGCCCCACTTTCCTCTTTCTCTCTCTCATTATCTTTCATGATTTTTCAATTTATCATTCTCATTCGCTTGTCTTTTCTCTCTCACTCACTCTGTCTTGACATTTAGGACCTCGGATTCCCTTATCTGCTACTTCATCAAGTGCAGCTGCTTCATCCTCCATGACAGATTCAGAGGATGCAACTTTGGCAGTGCCTCCGCCACCGCCGCCACCTCCCTTGCCTGAGGGCAGTGGTACTGCAGATAGCTCCGCCATAATTGGTTCCTTGCCTTTACCTCATCCACCTCCTATGCCGCCAAAGCTTGCTGCACCTAGCTTGGGTATGCCACTGCCTCCGCCCCCTCCACCTCCTCCTGGGCCCCCGCCAAAAGATCAAATTTTAAATCAAATCCCACTTCCTCCATCTGCTCAGCCTCCTCCACCAGGCACCATTGAAACTACTGGGGAGAAAAGTGTAACTACATTAACAGATGAATCATCTACCAAGGAGACAGTTCAAGTAAGTTGTCCATTTTTCACCTTCTTAATATCTTCTGATTCAAATCAGCATTATTTAGTAATTGTGGGAAAATATAGCATTAGGTAATGTATATAGGAAATGCTGCAAACAGGCCTCACGGATTTACTCTGCTGTCGAGCTACCTCATTCAAATATTTTTCGTTGAAGAAAACGTTTGAAGTGACTTTAGCTGCCTGGCACTATAGATATATAATCTCCATACTCAGAAAATTGCATGACTTTATCTGCCTATGACTGTAAAAGATATTCTTTAAATAGTTACAGTGGAAACCTGCTAGATGTTTGGCCACAGAACAAGTGACAAAGCTGAAAAGTTTTTCTAGTGGATTTACGTAATCCAAATGAAACCATTTTGTGATTCTCCATATGCCCCCTCCCAAGGTCTTTTTATTGTTTTTTTTAATGTTTTCCATAAAAAACTATTTCCGGTGCCTTTCTAGTGATTGCAGTCAATTTGTAAGAAGGGATAAATCTTTTGTGTGCCTTCATTAGGTACCTTCTGTGCTTCCACCACCTTCTTCTCTTCCAGGAATGCCTCCACAGTCAGCTGCTAGCCAATCTGAAGATGCAGCAGATGATGATGATACTCCATCAGCATCAAAGGACAGCACATCAATGGTTCCTCCACCTCCTCCACCTCCTCCAAGGCAACAGGCTCCAATGCCTGGACCAACATTGATGCCACCTCGGCAGCCTGATGCGTTACCCCCTGGAATTTCACATTTCCCCCCACCCCCACCTCCACCAAATATGCGGCCACCATTACCTGCTTCTGGTCTTCCTGGCCAAATGGCTCCACCTGGTGTAATGGTGCCTTTAATTCCTAGACCACCATATGGTCCTCTACCTGGACCTCCCCCAATGATGAGACCACCACTGCCACCGGGTCCTCCGCCAATGTTACCAGAAGATCCTACAAGGCCACCTCTTCCTCAGAAGCCATCTTATGTCAAGTCTGCTGCATCTACTGTTGTCAAAAGGCCATTAGCACAGCACACTCCTGAACTTACAGCTATGGTAAGTTAGGATCACTTTTATTTTTCTCTTTTCTTCATTTCCTTTTTTTGGGACAACACTGAGTTGTCATAAATCTAAGATCACAAGGAGAAACTATTGTTCCATTATTCTTTCATGTCATGATCTTTTGCTGCTTTGTTGGCAAATAAGCTTTGACAATCTTGATTAGATTGCTTTCCCCTAAGCGTAAGCAACAATCTGAACTGTATTTTGCAGCTTAGGTTTAGTTTCCATTTGGTCATCCCCATACTAGTGTAGTTTTTTGGAGAAACCATCATGTCTATTTTAGGTTTCGATATTTGCGGCGAGTTTAATTCACAACTGAACAGTGATTCTCCCTTCTTTGTTGTTCAATAGCTATTGGAATAGTTTCTCTCTTTTACCCAGAAAGCTCAAGCTATAATTTCTCCACTAAATTTAAAATATTTGGTGCGTCTTCAGGTTCCTGCCTCAGTTCGAGTGAGGAGAGAGACAGCTGCTCCTAAAGCAAAACCAAAGCCAACACTCTCATCAACTTCAACAGCAGCCACCAGGGCAGCAGCTCCCACAGTAATTAAGCCAGAGTCGACCAACTCATCATCAGCTCCAAAGTCTCAGAGCATTGACGACTCGTATACGGCCTTTTTGGAGGACATGAAAGCGCTTGGAGCGCTGGACAGTTAATTGATTCAAGCATTTAGCTGCTAAAAATGGCACAAAAGTGGCTTGCAAAATAACTGAGTGGAGCAATGTGTACAGGCTGGTAGGGTGGATCAATTTGTTACTATTCCCACTGGCTTTGATTCCATCTTCAGTTTTGTGGTTAGGCACTTCCTGTTACGTCGCTCAATCTGTCAAATTTTAGACCTCATAGGCAGATGTACTGGGGACAATTTTTATGGAGCAGGCAATTTATTTTGCTCTGTGGAATTTTTAGAAATATTTCTAAATTCATTTTTCATTGTGCGTATCAATGATTACAAGCGTATTTTTTTCATAAATTTCAAAAATTTTCAATCTGGGTACCATTCTTTCGGCCGCTTCACATTACGGCCTCATTGGTACCGGCAATTTTGCATGTTACTGGTCGGTCTTTAAATTACCCATCGGCCAGTGTTGTAATTGGAAGTACCAAAATTTGAGTAATTGCGGTAAATTATAATAATAGTCGTTATGTTAAAAATAACCGTATTATATCAACTTGTATTGTAATAAAAGTCAAGCAACCAAAGTTTGCGGATCCCAATATGTATAAGAAAAGGAAAGCTATCTTATTATCGAGTCACTTCGAATTTACCCAAAAAGGAGGGTAAAAAAGATTACTACAACCCAAAACGTAATTGTCATGGTTAAGACTTTGATGTAATAAAACAAATAAATAACGCTCAAAAGTCCACTACAAATACAAAGGCTCTTTCCTTCTTGTCCTGTATTTGGCTTCATTTGGTGGATTTCTTCTGAAACATGCCTTTTGAATTTGACAAGTTACGAATTGGCATCTTGTTTTCAACATCATACCCCGAAACACCGTTTCAATGAGGAAATAATGTAACCAGTTGTTAAGCTCATTTGTGTCTTTTTTCTGTCTCCATTATCTACAACAGTTACAGCTACTTTAGTACTTTCTCGCCTAAACTAATGCTAGTAGACCTTGGCACGTTAATTATTCCATAATTTTATAGTGGATAATGTTGGCCAACATTGAAGACGTGCATGTGTTTGACTTATTTTTCTGTCCTAGATCTAGAAGCTCTCATTTTTTAGGTTTGTATCTCTCATTTCGCTCATCATAGCTTTGTCTGTTTCCTTCCAATTTTGATGTCGTCCGTTTTATGTTGAACTCAAGACAGGCCGGTTGTTTTTCATGCGTCAACAATTGAATTGTGAGTACCATGCCCACGCTTTCCTGGTTTGTCATTGTGATGTGTTTTTTTAACCACTGAGCCAACTTGGTTGTGTTGATTGAACCGGTCAAAGATAAGCTTCAACTTGGGGAAAAACAAGTGGGTTCTTTCTCAACTACCCATTAACTTGATTTAAATATTTGTGAAGAGTCAACTTGTGAACCTACCCATTAAAGCTTCAAGCTTTGTTTGAAAGTTGCAGGCTTTTTTTAATCCATGAAGGTGAAGCCAGAAAACGACAAAAGTCAAAAGCTTGTGAGAGCGAGAGAACTTTTAATAATGTTGGAATTCAATAAGCATTGGCATTTAAAGAGAGAAGAAAATAGAAAACGAGATCATAGAGAAGATTTGCTTTATGAAAGCTGGCGGATGGGAGATTTTGGTGTAAGGAGAGAGCATACAGTGGGCCACAGGTAACCTGATACTGAAAGATAAGAGTAGGTTGTTGACGGAGAATGTTCAAAACCCATTCGAATTCAAAGTACTAGTAATTGCTTCCTCTTCTCTGGTCAAACCCTACCTTTGCTTCCTCACATGATATTGTAGTAGATAAAAAAGGGGCTCTTTGTAGAGGACAGTTTTGTCCACCTGACTGCTGCCATGGAAGCACTTCATGTCTTTGTCTTCTCGTTCTTCAATGTGCTGTTACTCCTTGATCTTTCATCTTCTCTTCCATTATGTACTGATTCAAGTAGGTTTTGTCTTATGTTACCTTTATCGTCTTTCCTTGTGTTCTGCTAACAGATTAAGTAGGAATTTCACTACATGACAAAGGATTTTCTTTCTGGTATTTATTGATACAGGGGCACCCTCTAACTTGAATACCACTCTGAATTTTTGTCCTTACAATGGGAGTACGTGCTGTAATTCGACAGAAGACTTGCAGTTGAAGAGGCAATTCCAAGCTATGAATATCTCTAGTCCTGATTGTGCTGCCCTTCTGAAATCAATCCTGTGCTCAGTAAGACTTTGAATTCTGCACTCTATATGGCTAATTTTCCGGCATCAAGTTGAGCTTTTAGATTTCAGCATAATTTGAGTGTTTAATGGCATTAGCATAAATGTGTGTGAATTGATAGTTGAGAGAAGTTAACTTGCTTCCAAAAGTTTGTAATCAGTTACAATTGTATATCCCTTCGTATGTTCTGATGTTAGGCTTGTCTTGACTTCCTAGTTTGATCAGGAGCTATTATAGCACATATTTCAATTATAAGTGCGGGACCAAGTCCCACTCTGTTCTGATTTTTATGGTTCTGATTTACACAGAGATGCGATCCATTTTCAGCAGAATTGTTTACAATAAAATCTGCCCCCAGGTCAGTTCCTGTTCTCTGCAATTCCACTGTTTTGACCAACTCATCACAGTCTAGTCAAGCAGCAAACAACTTCTGCTCAAGGGTGTGGGATTCATGTGTAAATGCATCTATTTTGAACTCGCCCTTCGCCCCATCATTACAAGGTCAAGCTGGACTACCGCTTAATTCCAATACCTCCAAATTGACAGATCTCTGGCAGTCAAAAACTGATTTCTGTGATGCATTTGGTGGAGCTTCTATCGACGGATCTGTATGTTTTGAGGGTGAACCAGTTAGACTAAATAGCACTGAAACGCCAAGTCCCCCACGTGGATTGTGCCTTGAGAAAATTGGCAACGGGACTTATCTCAATATGGTTGCTCATCCTGATGGATCCAACCGTGCATTTTTTTCTGACCAATCAGGTAAGATATGGTTGGTGACGATTCCTGAACAAGACTCAGGAAGAGCACTAGAGATTGATGAGGCCAATCCATTCATTGATCTAACGGATGAAGTTTATCTAAATACTGCATTTGGAATGATGGGTATGGCATTTCATCCTGAGTTTGCTCAAAATGGCAGATTCTTTGCATCATTTAATTGTGATAAGGCTAAATGGCCTGGATGTACTGGAAGATGTTCTTGTAATTCAGAAGTAAACTGTGATCCTTCGAAGTTGCCTCCTGACAGTGGAGCACAACCATGCCAATATCAAGTAGTTGTTGCAGAGTACACTGTTAACGGCTCAGCAACTGAAGCCGCTTTGGTACGTGCATATCTTTCAGTACAAGACTTTGCCGTTATTGAGTTGAAGCATATTCCCTGAAGTTTGATGTTTTTACAGGCAACAACTGCCAAGCCATTGGAAGTAAGGAGGATATTCACAATGGGCCTTCCATTTACATCTCATCATGGAGGACAAATTCTTTTTGGCCCTAGTGATGGTTATTTATATTTCATGATGGGAGATGGGGGTAGTGATGGTGATCCTTATAACTTTTCACAAAACAAGAAATCGTTACTTGGAAAGATTATGCGGCTAGATGTTGATAATATACCAAGTGGGTAATAGCACACCGTTGTTTCTTTGAACAGTTTCTTGTGATTTGTTGAAAACAGTCAATTGCGTTTCATATCACTTATCCTTTCTCATCTTTCTACTTAAAAATATAACATTGCCTGCATATATTTCTCCTTAAAAAAAAACCATTTGGGAGTTGCATACTGGAAGGCTCTTCTTTCCGTTCAGCTTCATTTCCTTGCTCAAATTCTAATGATTCTACTTGCTTGTTTCAATGTATTTGCAGATGCTGAAGAAATTAATAAACTTGGTCTATGGGGAAATTATTCTATCCCCAAAGATAATCCATTTAGTGAAGATAGCAGCTTGCAACCAGAGATATGGGCTTTGGGTTTGAGAAATCCTTGGCGCTGTAGTTTTGATGCAGAAAGGCCATCCTACTTTTTCTGTGCAGATGTTGGTCAGGTTGGATTTTTTTTTCACATCTTGAGCATCTAATATTATATAATTGCCCTTGATCTTAAGTACGAACTGTATCATAGTATGCCATAGTTACTTATAGACAGGTTAAGTCATTGCTGGTTCCATGGTTGGACACCTGTTTTTGAGAAGTGAAATTTCCAAAGGTTATGAGAATGTCATCTTTCTGGAAAACCAGCACAGTGGAGAAGTCTCCTCATTTCTGAGCAGATTGTTCATTTAAGGGAGACTTCTATAGGAACAACCTAGGCAGATGGCATAACAATTGACATTCAAAAGACCACCTTGGAAGTTTTTTGAACCAGTTTGTATTGTCATTGTTCAGGACTTATATGAGGAGGTGGATCTCATCACCAAGGGTGGAAACTACGGCTGGCGTTCTTACGAGGGACCGTATGCTTTTACTCCTGCATCATCTCCTGGGGGAAATACATCTGCCAATTCCATAAACGCAATCTTCCCGATAATGGGTTACAACCATTCTGAAGTAAATAACAAGGAAAAATCAGCAGCAATAACAGGGGGCTATGTTTATCGATCCATGACCGATCCCTGCATGTATGGAAGGTATGTGAATTTCATGCATATTGGTTATCGAATATAGTTACAGCCTACTTCATCTTCTATCATGAGCCTTACTAACCAGTAATATATTTTGCAGGTACTTGTATGGAGATCTATATGCTGGTGCTATATGGGCAGCAATAGAAACCACCGAGAACAGTGGTAACTTCAGCAGCAGCAGAATTCCCTTCGGTTGCGCAAACGACTCACCTCTTGACTGCACCACCGTTCCAGGAAATGGGGTTGCTCTGCCAGCTTTGGGTTACGTATTCTCGTTTGGAGAGGACAACCGCAAAGATGTATTCATTTTTGGGAATGATGGCGTTTATAGAGTTGTCCGTCCAAGTCGATGCAACTATACTTGCTCCAAAGAAAATTTCACAGCCGTTTCGACCCCCAGTCCAACCACTCGTTCATCGCTTGCAAGCCATTTATGCAGCCCTGACGTGGGGATTGTTTTGTTCTCTTCTGCCCTTTTACTGCTTTTATTTCCCATGAAAATAAATTATATGTGAGGATTCAATATCGTTTTTCAACACGATACTGACGTAGGTCCGTACCGGCGATTCAAGCTGGGAATGGGCATATCATTGCTATAACTCACCTGTTTATTCTGGTTTTACAAATTCTGAGTGTTCAACTTCTTCAAGTTTTAATATTATAACCAATTAATATAGAAAAAACAAGAAGCATATCACGATACGTAATCCAAAATACAATCCTCACTTTGCAATTGCAAGAGTCAGAGTTGACATAATTCAAGCACCCGAAATACACAAGAGAAGAAATGATTGTGTATTTATCCTTAAGTAATTCTAATATACTGAAATTATTTTAAAATTAGAAAAAAAAGAATTGAATATCAAATTCTTGAGCCCCGACCCCGAGAACGCTGGGGTTAAAAAGTAATAAAATCCTCTGAAATCTAACCCTGTCTGCCTTTCTCTCCCAAAGTCTCAACCCTTCTCATCTCCTTTTGGTTTTGGTCTCCTAATGCTATACTATTTTCAAATTTCTACACATATACATTAACAAACACAAGGCTCATATTCTAATTATATGAGAAATTAATTATGGTTGGAATTGGAATTGGAATTGGAGTTGGACCTCTAACCTCTTTCATCTCTCTTTTTTAACTTCTTCTTCTCTGTCTCTCACTCCAAATTCCAAAATCTGTTTTTTTTAATAATTAATTTCTAATTGATTTCTTCTAACCCTGTGATCCTCTGCGTTTAATCCCATATTAACTGCTATAGGACCCTCTCCGATCTCCCTAATCATGACCCTAGAGGGATCTTCTTCTTCTCCGATCCCCCAAAACGACGCCGTTGACAGCGACAGAGATGCCACCACTGCCCAAAACGACGCCGGTGACACCACTCAACAGGCCGGCGTTGCTCCGGCCCCGGCTCCCACTCCTCCGGCGAATAGGACCAGTCGGCTGTCGCGCGCGTGTACAATCCGAACTTCGACGAGGCTTTACGAGGCGCAACAGCAGGCAGCTAATGAGAGGAAGCAGAAACGGAAGGAGCAGCGACAACGGCAGCAGCGAAACGACGAATCGTCGCCGCAAAAGGAGCAATGCGGTAGCAGTGGAAAGATCATTACGCCGCTGGTTGGGCTACCGGAGCCGGCTCAGTCGCCGAGGTGGAACCTTCGCTCCATGTGGGAGTTAGCTTCAATACTCAATTTCTTGCATGTGAGCGTTTTTTGTTTGATTGAAAGCTGCAAAATATTGTATGTTTTTTGTTTTTGTTCTGTTGGGGTTTTAGGGCTTAAGATTTCAACTGATTGATTGTTTTTTTTTTTCTCTTGGTGTAGGTTTTTAGGCCTTTGTTGAATATACAGGTTGAGTTCTCCGCCGAGGAGTTTGAAACTTCTTTACTTACACCTAATGATACTTTGGGTGATATACACATGCCTTTACTAAAGGTTGGTGCCTTGCTTTACTTTCCACTTTGTTGAACTGTAATTAAATGGTTTTCAAATAGCATAGTTCTCATTCTCGTAATGTGTTCTTTTGGGAAGCTTACTGTAAT
>JAOSBN010000007.1:26069844-26097496 GCA_027563595.1 Erythroxylum suave
AAGTAGCCCAACAAGAATTGATATTTACAAGTAGCCCAATATCATGATAAAACTGACCTAAATTCAACCCAAAAGACACCTTAAGGGGAGGAGAATTGTCCAAGCCTCATAAGACTTATTACACTCTTGCTTGTAGTCAATGTGGAATATCAATATAACTGTGACTTTGGTTTGTATGCATCTCACCTTGTAGTATACCAGCTGTCTTCCCCAAAGGCCCTAACCTTGAAATATATATTTTTCAATTCAGCATTTACATGGGCTTGACAATCTTGATCTGTCGTACAATTGACAATCTTGATCTGTTGTACAACATATTAAAAGGCCAGAATAAATTCTATTTTGCTATTGCAAATGCTTTTTTTCATTGCTGTTTGGTCTATGTTCACTGCAGGCAATTCCACCAATTACACGAATGGCCCTTACACGAGATACCTGGATTACAGTTTTGTGCAGAAAATTAAGAGACTGGTGGTATTGGGTAACTCAATTGTCGCACTTGTTTTCATTGTTATCCATTTTTTTCTATTGACCCTACAAAAAATTGAACCTCACCTTGTTCAATTTTCTAATTATGCTTATGCTAAGTCGTGTTTGGTATTTGCCTGCAGGTTGCAGATGGGGAACTTCCAATAATTGCTTCTCATGGGTGAGCACTCTTGACATTGTTGTGGTACTCCAGTATGTGATTATTTTTATGTTTCTAACTTCTTATGGTCTCTATGTCTTAGACTGGAGATAGAAGCATATAAGACCCTTGATCCTGCAGTTCGTGTGGTGATCTTGAAAGCTCTATGCGACATCCGAACTGAGGTATCACTATAGCTTGAAATTATTGCCCGTAACCTGTTGTATGTTGTCCTTTGTCCACCTAGTTGGCCTTAAATCATACGATTACCTTGTATAACACGTGTTGCCAAATGGATCATTTGATTCTTACTAAAAAGATGATAAATGTCATTTGATCAGAACAAAATTTTCAGTAACTAACTGAACCTTTTGACAAAGATTTGAGGCCACCCAAGACATCTTCTCATGTTTAGTAATTTTAACTTTCTTTACTGCATCAAACTTATGTTTTGTTGCTTTCTTTATTCTTAGACCCAGAAGCTTCAGTCATGTGGTGACGCTTGGTGAATGTGCTAGTTTTGAGGTTTTTTTTTGACTTAATGCTTGGTGCACAACATAGTATCTCAATATTCCTGTTAACGAATTATTTTGTTTGCACCTGAAAATTAAACAATATGCTTGGATTTTTGTATTCTTGTTTTTGTGGTTACCAAAGCTTGAAAACATTGACCCCTTTATTGCCACCATTTGGGAACAACCATTGGCAATGTTGTGATCGTGCAAAAGTTTGCCCTTTCTAGGAGTTTGCAACAAGCACTTGAGAAGTTTTTTTTTTTTTGGGAAATTGAAATGAATTACTAAATAAGCCCTTGAAAGGGGAACAAGACTAGAGCCAAGGATGTTCCATATGCTCAAAGTTACACCCAAAATGGTGCAGATATCTAATTAGCCAAATTGCAGCCATAACAAGAAACAATAGCTGCTGATGGGGAAGCAGTCTGAGCAGGTTGAAGTGCAGGAGAGACTGCTTCCTTAGCATTTTAGTGATAACAAGCACCCTCAGAGGGTAGTTATCCATGGACAGGATGTAGGTTCCATCTCTGTGCTGCTATTTTGCTCATGTTTGCAACTCCTTTGGCCATAATGATTTGTCTGATCCAAGAGAAAGTGTGAGCACAGAAGAATATCTTGGTGCACATTTTGAAATAATCTTATATTCCTTTCTCTTCATAGTGCATAGACAATGCAGCTGAAGCCAATCCTAAAAATGGTTTTGTCTCCTTTGTCGCCAAAGGTTTTGCATCTAGCCCAGTCAATGATTTTTGCCCAGTCCTGTTTATCATTGTACATTCCACAATACTTGGAATTTACAGCAAGGTGCAGAAGCATATTGACAGCAGACCAATAAGTGGTTAATGGTTCCGTTGTCTGAAGTGCACAAGGCGCAGGTTTATGAGCCTGAGAATGTGAATTTGAGTCTATCCTTGGTATTCCATCTCTGTCTAATGGCCAACCACAGGATGAAGGAAGCTTTGGGAAAATTGTTAGGAACCCAAACCTTTTTGTGCCACTTGACTATTTGTTTAGGGCCTAAGAACATTTCCAGGCAAGATTGGTTAGTAAAGGACTTTGACTGGTGCCTGGTCCAAATTATAGAGTCATCTTTCTCTGAACTGGGGCTGTATAGGGGGAGTTTAGGTTTTCTCTAATGGTTGAAAAGAGGTTTATTCTTACCTTTCAGCAAGAGTTTTTGTTTAGGTTTGTGTAATCTTGTTTTAGATTGTCAGTGATGGTTGTCATGACATGCACTAGGCATATGTTTTCGTGTGTTCTGGTAGTCGTCCTTTCCACTAAGCTTTTACTGTAAAATAAACTGGGTGTCTTTGGATGAGTTCTGCAATGTTTCCTAGGTTTTTACTGGGTTATTTGCCATAAACTGGCGCTGTATTCTTCACACTTAAAAAGCTTTTTTACGCCTATTCTTTCAAAGTTAAATGTCTTTGTCATTCTGATTTGGTTGCTTATTCTTTTAGTAATATTCTTTCCTGTTCTGTACTAATTGCAAGTAGACCAGAGCTTTTTCTAATGTGTGCAAATAAATCCATATAACAAATATGATGTTCAATCCCATCTCTTTTTGAGTTCTGGAGCAACTCAAGGATGTATTTCTAATCTCACTAAAATGGCCATCCAGAACAGCTGTTTCTTTTAGATCCTAGTTTTTCAAGCTTGATCGATTGCAACTATTTTCTAATAGCTTCTTTTTATTGTTAGATCTAAGTCATTGAATCTGATCAATCTTTTGCAGCAAGAAGATATCAAGAATTATATGGATAACTCCCTTAAACATGGCATTCAACTCTCGATGTTTCGTAAAGAACGTGTTGGGGGTGATTCCCAAGGAATTAACTACTGGTACTGTAAATCTGATTTATAAATTGATACGTGTTTCTGTTATCATGGAAGATAATTTTTAAAGATTTATTGCTGTCTAGAACAACGGGCTCTATTTGATGCAATTCTATGCTATGTTATAGGTTTGTTATTTATGCTTCTGTTACTGTTGTAGGTATGAAGATGATCCAATGATTGGTCATCGACTATATCGTGAAATACGAAAAGTTGAGGTGAAGAAAGCAAAGACAAAAGGTTCCCAGGTCCTTCCTAGTACAACATACCTTTGGGAAACAGTGGCAACAAATTTGGAAGAATTTCAAGATGTTTCTGTAAGTAGTTTAGTAGACCAGTCTGTTTTTGCACGTTATTAACTGTATATGGTTAATATGTCATTCATGGTTTTTACTTATGTGTAGTCCAGTTCACCTATCCAACACTCATATTTGTGTTTTCCATACAAGGATTGCCTATAGGATTCCAGTGAGTATTTATTACCTTGTATGGACTGTTCTCTTATGTTCAAATTTGGAGATCTAATTTCAACATGCTTGTATGTTTTAGTGCATGCACACAGAAGTTATTGGATCTGGCTTTGGGCTTAATGATCTCGTGTTCCAATATGGAATATTTTTGTTTTCTTTTGAGATAGCAATTGTAATTTCTGGATGTGACATAATCCATCTTTTGAGCAGTAATCATAGAATTTTCTTGGTACGATTTCTCCATCTTATTGGCTAGGCCTGTTTCTGAATGGGATTTCTGATAAAAAGATGTAGATAGAACTTTGGATAGAAAGATATTGTTTTCTCTTTCAAGCAACGACTAGCAGAAATTGAAAAGTTCCACCTCAAGACTAATGGGTAATGCTTCCAATTAAGAATCATTATTCTACATTAATCTTAAAGCAGTAAGGCTTGCTTCCAGAGGTTTTTATACGATCTTTGGAATTCTATTCATAGAGTATAACCATGTTGCAGCAAATTCATTCCTTCCAGTTGTATAGCCAGTTGTGCACAGTGTAGACAACTAACCATTCTTTTTGGAAAATGTGCTCCTGTTGAAAGGACTTTTTGTCTGCCTTTTTGCTGGTCCTTGCTCTCTATTGTACCAAGATATATTGGACTTGCAAATTGCAACTGGCTTTGTTCTTATTTGGAATTTTCCTCAATTTACCTTGTCAATTTTGCTGCAGGAGAAGCTTTTTGAGAGTAGAAACAGAACAGAGGCTTCGTTAGGAAAGAAGCTGAAGAATGACATGCTTCCAGAGATTGTGAAGGTTCATAAGGTAATTCATAATTGCTTGTGTGAGAACTTGTATATTTAATCATATCAATACTCGGGAAAGAATCAGGTGTCTTTTACTCATGTTGCTGTTCCTAATTTCATCTGCTTTCCATTCTTTTCACTTTCCTTGATCAATTATTTAGTTCCCTGCTTCTGTTTTTGCTCAGAGGAAAGAGAAGTTGTTGAAAAAACAGCACAGGCAGGCTCTGCTTCTTGATAACTTCCTGAACATGGATGGGCTAGTAGCGGGTCGCTCCCTTCGTGACAGGAAACCTGTTACTTACACTTTTGGTAAGAGTACTAAAAAAAACTATTAAACCCCAAAAAAAGGACGAAATGGTTATATGCTAGTTTATTGCCCTTGGCAGGATTTATCCACTGGTTCCATTTCCCCTCATACTATAAAAAGCTAACATATTAGTAGTAAGTAGTGACAGTTCTGATGCCATGTGTTTTGAGGTCTGATTCATCTCTAATTGTTTTGCAGATGATTATGATCGGTCAATCA
Organism: Erythroxylum suave; assembly: GCA_027563595.1. Classification (NCBI taxonomy): domain Eukaryota; kingdom Viridiplantae; phylum Streptophyta; class Magnoliopsida; order Malpighiales; family Erythroxylaceae; genus Erythroxylum; species Erythroxylum suave. The sequence continues at coordinate 26,074,604 of JAOSBN010000007.1, forward strand.
GTGAGGCTATCAAAGTAACCAAGTATGAAGTTTATGACACATTCTCATGTAGTTTTTGCATAGCTTATTTCTCATAGGAATTTGTATATACTACATACAGCCGTACAATCTAAAATTAATAATTATGTTTCTGAAATTTGTCTGCAGGCGAAAACCACCATCACCAGAGCCTACTCAAAGAAGAGATGGAGTTGCCAGACCAGAAGCGATCACAAATGGTACGTGGAGTGCTCCTTCACATACTTCCCCACATGGCACTTTTAGCATGACATCTCCCGATTCACCTGAGTACGATGACCTTGGTGAAGACCATATGCTTGATCCATCAGACAGAAGGTAAGAACAATGTTCGATTTCCAGCTTCTTGTATTGCCCCTAAGCTCCACCATCTCATTATCTGCTATGGTTTGCAGTAACCGGCGAAGACAGAGGCCACAACGATACTCAGCAAAAGAGTATGTTGAAGCAGTTTCAGATAATGATGCAGATTTTTACAGTGATGATGACATAGTTGGAGAGGCCGTATATGATGAGGAATATACGAGGAAACGTAAACAAAGGAAGCTGTCTAGTAGCTCAGAAGGGGATGAGGAATACCAGTGGGATGAAGAAAATGGTGAAGATGAGGAGGAAGAAGAGGAGGATTCCTTAAGTATCAGTGAGGAGAGTGATGGGCCACAAAAAATCAAGAAATTGCCAGGTCGTACTCGGAGGGAATTTAAATTACGATCTGTTGATGAGATCCAGTCAGGTCTGAGACGCAGTAAAAGGGCCACTAGGAACCGGATTAATTACCGGCAGTATGAACTCTCTGAATCAGAAGCTGAGTTGATGAAGCCCGAAAAATCAAATGCATCAGATGAACGACGCTCAGATGCAAGTGAAGATACGGAGTATTCAGCTGAAAGTCAAGATTCTGATGGCATCGACAATGACCAAGATATGAAAATCAATCTGCCTGCTGGTGTTTGTACAGAGGCAGCAGAAAAGGAGCAAATTCAGCCACTTGAAAAATCTAGTAGCCCGGATCAAGATGAAGGTGAAGGTGAATATGAAGGTGAAGGTGTGAGAAAAAGACGATTACTTGATCTTAATGAAGTTGCCCCAGGTTCTGGTTTTGATGATGGTCCAAGCGCAACTATAAATGATGATGATAGAGATGATTTTTGAGCTGTTCTCTCTTACCAGAAAACAAGATTTGCAGTCTCCGCTCAGGAAGCTTAATAGTGTATGATATTAGAAAGTTACAAATTTTGCAATTATGATCAGAATTCTTTCGTGGTGTAAGTTGAAGCAACCTGGATGCGATTCATCTTGGATTTGCAGCAGGGAACGACCTGGTGCTGAGAGTTCTGTAGATTAGGTAGTCATTTTTTAGAATGTCTACGTTCATAGAAACCTAAAATTGGTAAATGAGAATATGTTGGTGGTTCTTTATCTTATCCAACTAATGTACAATAACCTTTAACTGATATTGTAACTGAAACTTCGGCTTTTAGATGTGCAAGGCCTGTATTATCTACGTCCTGACAGTTTTGGTGGTTGGTTCTTGAAAAATTGATCAGTTGGGCTGAATTTTTAATATATTTAATGAATCAACCCTTCCCTGCACATTACTGAGGTTTCATTTTTCATTCGATACATTATTCTACATTATCAATATCAAATTGGACAAATAGTGATATTGGAAACGGGAGTGTTTCATTTGGTATTTGATTGGCTATGATCTTATATGGAGTAGTGGGCGACAGAAAGTTTGTTAAGGATTGCTGCTTTATTAACAAAGTGATCTGGACCACAAAAGTTGTTTTTGGATAACCGAAGTAATTATTTGCCCTCCAGGGGAATCACATTACACCGTTTCCATTTTCTTGCCGCAGCTCATCTTTTCCGGCGGAAGCTTCACAGGTCTCCCATCCGCCTCTTCCTTTTGTGTGTGTTTTTCGCCGTTTCCATTTTCCTGCTCCATGGCAGCTTCTTTTTCGAAAATAATCTCTGCTGTTTCACCATCAACCCCTTCCTTCTCTGCTTGTTTACTAGATGATTCTTTACCAGAGTTCTCTTTATCTGCTGCTAATTCCCTCTCCTTGGCAGCTGCCGCTGCTTTCGTTTCCTCGAGTGCTCGAATCAAATTTGAAAGACATTTTTCAACACCGTCCAATAGGGACTTGGGCATAAGGTTCTCTGCAACATCTGCAGGTGTGATCTTGGTCTCCTTCATTAATCCTTGAATTGTCTCAAACATAGCATGTTGCTCCAGTTCCAAGTAATTCTTAGCCAGCACTTTAAATGCCTCAAAACTACAGTAAGATAATCCGATATGCTTGTCCATCCTTCCCCTTCTGATCAAAGCAGGATCAAGCTTCTCTACATAATTTGTAGTAAATACTATAATCCTCTCACCTCCACAAGCAGACCATAAACCATCAATAAAATTCAACAGCCCTGAAAGTGTAACCTTGCTGGTTGTGTCCTCTTTTGGTTCTTTACGAGCAGCTTCTTTATCCAACTTATCCTCAGAAGATTTATCAGCTTTCTTCTTCCTTTGCCCTGTAAGATCCAGCGAACAGTCAATATCCTCAATCACAATGATCGATTTCCCGGTTGTTTCAATGAACAACTTCCTCAATTCAGTGTTGTCCTTCACTGCAGTGAGCTCAAGATCATAAACATCATAGTTCAACAAGTTGGCCATTGCAGCAATCATAGTGGACTTGCCAGTTCCAGGAGGGCCATAAAGAAGATAACCCCTCTTCCAAGTCTTGCCAATCCTAGCATAAAAATCTTTGCTTTTGCTGAAGGCCACAAGATCCTCAATGATCTCCTCCTTTTTTTTAGGTTCCAAGGCCATGGTATCGAAAGTGGCAGGATGTTCAAACGTTATATGACTCCACATAGTCTGCTTGTAACTTGGCCATCTGTGTCCAGAACTGTTGGTATAAAGCTTTCTTTGCCTGCTTCTAACCTTAATCTCCTTCCCTTCTCTCACCAGATGCTTCAAGTAACTCTCCGTAATGATCTCTCTGTGACGTTTATGAAAGCTGAGCCTGTAGTATCTCCTCTCTGGCTGTGGATACAAGGATTGTGAGCTTGTGGCAACTTTGCCCGAAACCCACCAAACTTTAACGCCTTTAAACTCGTCTTTCACTCTCTCGTGCTCATCCATGCTAAGAACCAGGTTGTTGTTACCTCTTCCCATCTCTGCTTTTAACCTTTTAGCAGACTTTGATGAGTTGACACTGAGATACGCTTCAACAGCAGCGAAGGCTTCACTTCGTTTGAGTCGATCTCCTGTGTACTCATGGATTGTTATCTTGATGTAAGGATAGAAAAAGTTCATGATTCCGTGCGTACACCTCTCAAGGTACCTACGAACTTCGTGCGGACAGTATTGTCGAAAAATAGCCCAGAAAAACATGAAACTGGCAATGGTTGAACCCATCGACGCCCACGTCTGGGTCAATAATTGAGGTTGTATCATCATTGATGCTCTGTTGTTTTGGTTTCGCCCTTTTCTTGTCAGGAGCTAATATAGAAGATAAGGGGACGATTCTCGAGATTGTCGCTCTCTTCTTATGAATGGTTTTTGTTCGTACGGAGCGAGTGAAGAGGAACAGGAACAGGAACAGGTACAAAATTAGAAACACGCCGGTGCTTGCCGACAATATATTTCCAATAATTTAATTTCTGTAATTATTATACAATTGAAGTTACGTTTCAATTGTGACAAATAATCATTTAGTACTTAAAATATTATTTTATTATATAAATTAGTTCTTAAACTCCCATAAACATAAAATAAAATCCAACCGTGGTCGATGAGACGTTCCTAATCAACTTGGTTAATGTTAAAAGATGGTAATAGGTGAATGGTGATATGGATTCTCGTGTTCCAAAATTTTGGACGGACTTTAATCTTTAGTCTCTTGATCGGATTCGTCTTTCCATTCATTGGCCACAAACACGTCAGTCTCATCTTGTTCTTGTAATTAAAAAAAGGGTATCCATAATCCATTTTACCTCACGCCTAACTAAACACTCAAGAGCAACTTACGTCCAATAATTAATTTTAAAACATCTTTAATTCTAAACAAGATTTGTGAAACTTTGTACTTCCTTTGAGGTCTCTGATAGTTTCATGTTAAAGCATTCTCGAATGTCTTAGTATTGGTGGAGACACTCTAGCTTGCTTGCTTGAGATTGGTACTATTCTCTTTCTCTTATCTTTCGCAAAGATAATTAATGTGCAGATTTTTTAGTTAAGATCAGATCATCGAACGCTCAGAACTTTGTCTTATGAGACCATCCACTTTTAAGAATGCGTTCGTTGCTTCAGAACGATGAGAGATCAATTGCGTTCTTAAGGCGATAGCTTGGTTGTTGTTTCTATCCGATACACAAAAACAAAAAAAATTCTCGTTTTGTTTTGACCATTATATCTTCCACATACATCTTCAGTATGCTTCATTGTGTATAACGAATTTCATTTTTTCTCTTTATCATACTCTCACATGTAAGTAACTATTATTCAGACAAACTCAAATCCCCATACTTTTTAAGGATCATTATGTCGATAAGTCGCCATAAACGCACCACTTCCTTGATAAAGCTTGCATTTAAAAGTTCTTTCACCTTTTCCCGTACTGGTTATCGTCATTCGTTCACAAACATTCTTTGCCTTAAGTCAAACATTTAGCCCAACGGTTATTATATGCAGTTCCTTTGTTATATAAAAGTGACCATGCGAATACTTCTTTTTCTACTTTTAAGAACGTCACCATTTTTGGTGCGCTACTCTTGGACTCTCTTCTCTCCTTTTCACAAATTAAGTTTCATTTTTATGAAGGCCTTATAAAAAGAATATCAACATAGCTACCATTATTCCTAGTCAATCATTTTACCTTGATGTTTGTGATATTTTCTTTGATTACCACGTACTTTTATGAGCTTATATTGGCTACCCTTTTATCAAATACAATTTGCTTTCTTATTCATTATATATCTTTTAATCTTAATGTCTATTATGGCATTTACTCGGTTTATAGGTAAACCTCTTTAATTGAGATTTGTTGGAGATACTATCTCTGTGAAGAATCAAATTAATGACTTGTGTGAATCTTTCTTCACCTCTTCGTTGGTTTAGAGTCCTTGACCTACGATAAGATGGTATGCTCTTACCCATATGACATAGGCCTCTGTTGGCAGATTAGGTCTAGGAGTGATCTTTCCGACCAACCCTTTGTTTAATTCTTTCCAAAACTATAGCTTCCCGTTCAATTCTTTTCAAAATTAGAACTTCGTTAATTTTTGTCGCTAAAAAAGGACCAACCCTTTATCTCTATATTTTCACATCGAGAATTCTTTGTGACTTCAGGCATAGATAGCTCTTATAGTATGGCGAGCTTTCTATAAAAACTTTTTCATATTTAGATACAAATGATTAATTAATCTCACTCTTCTAATACAATTGGAGTAAGATAAGCCCAATTTGTCATAACAACATGTTCCTATGTCTCAGTTGCAAGTTTCCCCTAAATTCTAAAGCTAGAATTCGGATAAACAATGATGAATGGTGTTATGTACCTGAGGACATGTTGCAATTCCTATCAGAATACCTACTAATTTTGGGAAGTCAGGATAAATATTTTTGGCTATGCCGTAGTTCTGGGAGATATACAAAGGCCTCTATTAAAGGGCTTATTAGAGACAAGAGTCCTATGTTCGAAGGTTTAGGACTAGGTTTGAACCCATACTATGCCTCAAAAGAGTCTTCCCGTTTATAGCTTTTGTAGGAAGCCTGTTTAACAAGAACACATCTGTGTTTGTTACTTCTACCCAATACTCTTTAGGCAAACCTTTCTCATATATCAAGCATCTTGTCATCTCAAAAAAGGTCATGTTCTTCCTTTTACTAACTCCGTTTTGATGTGGAGTCTATGGGACTGTCAATTGATGCTCAGTTACAGCTTCCTCACAAAATTGATTAAATTGGTATGAAGTATACTCCTTGTCATTATCATACCTCAACATTTGAATGGTATAACCACTTTGGTTTTCAATCCATTACTTAAATCTCCTGAAAATTCCTACAACTTCAAACTTAAATATGAGAAAATAAATCCAGCACATGCAAGTGAAGTCATCAATAAAGATTATATAATAGGAGTTTTTTTAGGTCCTTCAAGATTAGTGTGGATGAGTTGCAGCTTTTTTCTTGCTCTCTAGGCATATTTTTGGAATGAAAATCTTGCTTGTTTTCCATATTAACAAGCCTTTTAAAATTGTGATTCTAATTCCAAATGAGGTAAGCCATGGGCTAATGTCTCTTTTTTTTTTTGCATATTTAGTACTGTTGTATAATGAAATGACTTAGGCTTTTGTGCCAAATTGCAACATTGCTTCCGATGACAGGATAAATTGCTTACTTCTCCTCCATTACATAAAGTAAGAAACTTGTGCCTCTTATTTTGATTTTGAATACTTCATCATCGTTTGCATCCTTGATCAAACATTACTTCTTCCTAAAAATGATTGAAAAAAAGGTATGCGTTGTTGAGATGCTCTCAAACTTGGGCGATTGCTGTTGTCTCTCACTCAGGTCAACCATACATTGGAGTTTGATTCCTTTTTCCTTTTGATTTCTGGTTTCACGCTTAGCCTAGTGTTCAGGTGTTTACAGATTGAAACCCCTTGAGCGTTTATTCTTTGTAAGAGGCTTTGGGTTGTCGTGATTGTTCAACAGGGCACTTGATTGCGAGGTACAACTGAGTTGTTTTGGGGAATTTTCTTAGGGATTTCAGTTTATGGGAGTCTGAGTCTTATGTCGGTGACAATTATTTTAGCCACATTGTTTTGAAGGGCAGTCGTGGAACTTGGGAACAGATCTAGGTTTTTTCGTTATCAGGGAGACAACTTCACGATTAGGGAAATATAGAGATCTGAGGTAATAACGTATTGTCAGGGTGTCTTGGGAGGTACCTATCTAGGAGCTCTTGAGGATCCCCCGTAATGGGGAGGCACAGTTAGTCTACCAAAAAAGGTAGGGAGATCACAGATGACTTCTTTCGAGGACTACAATCTTCGTCGATTGTCGATGGTGAGGAAGATTCTCTTGCCTCTCACCTAAATGTCCAACAGGGAAGAAACACCCACAGCGTCAGGGTTGGGGCTACTGGAGGTGGAAACCTGACAGCAACAAAGACAGGTACGTTACATCTGAAACCTAATCTACATGCTTACCAGAAGGGAGATGATGTAGCATCCATTTCTGATGAGTCTATTGTGACTGTTGAAATGGATGAGGAAGTATGTGCTTCGGAAGAGTTAGAGGGTGACCCTAATAAGGCAGAGGCGAGTCTGGAAGGGGATGAGACTGCACAGAACTTGTTTGATAAAATGCCTGAATCACCTACTTAGCCCCTGCACTAGGGTATCGGGGGCTTCCCTGGAACCCGACCACCACTAAACACTACTGCACTAACCAAACCTTCCTTTGCCAGCATATTCAGTAATAATAGAGAACCCAATAAAGGAATGCCATTGCAGGCCTTACAAGTTGATGATGAGGTTGCCATAGAGGCCTCGGATGTGGCTTCACTAGAATCCGATTGGGGGTCGGCTACTTCACTGGGAACTTTCCAGGCATGAAGGCTATAGAAGGAATGATGGAAAAATGGGGTGTCCGATGTAGAATATTACCCTATGATAGGGGTGGATTGTATTCCAAGTCGACACTGAAGAGGATAAAACTTCAGTCTTGGTCGGTGGTGCCTATCTTCTATATGGAAAGACACTGATCTTGAAGAAATTATCACCTGGCTTTTGTTTTGATTATAAGGAGTTTATGCACGTACCAATTTGGATTCAATTAACCAATTTACCTTTAGAGCTGTGGACTGAGATGGGATTGTCACGGTTAGGCTCTTGCCTAGGCAAACCAATCTGCACTAATCGCATCACTAGTCTTAAGGTGAGGATTGGAAATGTGCGCATGTTAGTGGAAGTAAATGTGGCTAAGCAACCGCCACTGAACTTTGATGTACGGCTACCCGATGGAGTTATCTATACCCAGCAGGTTGTGTATGAAACTTTCCCCCGATATTGCTATGTGTGTAGAAAATTTGGTCAAACTCCCTTTGATTGTAAAAGTAGGAGGAAGTTACCAATAAATGAGGCAGGCACTACAAAATAGCTGGACACGGAAACTACAATTCAGAAGGAAGGGATGACAGAGGATCCAAGGATAGTATATAGCCAACAAGGAGGAAAGGGACATTCTACCTCTGATCAGGGTCCACGACCTACAGTGAGACCCAAAAGTGGCCATAGGAAAACCAGGAAAGTGGACATAGAATCTGAAGCTACCGCAGGGCCCAGTCAGTCAATCCAAGTATGGGTAGAAGCTACTAATCCAAGCGGTGGGAATTGGCAGAAAGTTCCACTTCGACCGGGCAATAAGGGCAAGGATATCTTTACACAGCAGACCAAACCAGCACGCAGTGATATTACTAGTCAGGTCCAGCAGACTACATTATACACTGATGAATCTACTGCTCCTTGTGCAAAACCCGAGACGAATAAAGTTCCAGATAAGGGATTGATGGAGCATAGTAGCAGAGTCGCAAATGCTGGTAGTGAGGGGCAAATGACAGAGACTAGTTCGGGGGGGATTAATGACTCGGGGAAACTTGCCAGATCTTCAAAGCTCTCCAATACAACAGCTATAGCAGGGGGTAAAGTAGTGCCACACTCCAGCAATTATACGCATAATAGATGTAAAGGAGTCTCAATTAAGTGACCAGGAGGGGAAAGACCCTCCGGTTCTACCAGATGACTATCTTATGTTGGAACGTCCGAGGCTTAAATAAAGCCTCGAGACAATACCGTGTTGCAACACTTGTTAGGCAGCACTAGTGTAAAATAGTTTGTTTTTTAGAAACAAAATTGACCACGGCTAGCTAAAAAAAATGAAGCAGAATCGGTTTCATGGATGGGAAGCTAGTCAGAATTTTGATTTGATTGAAGGAGGTAGAATATGTGTAATGTGGAACCCTCAATGCTACACATGTACTATCTTGGTGATTGTGGAACAATTTATGCATTGCCATGTCCACTGCCTAGTTACACAGAAAAGCTTCATGGTTTCTTTTGCGTATGGTCTTTATAGTGTTCCCAAACGATGGAAAATGTGGTAACACTTGTGGGAGTTAGGGTCGCATATCTCACTTCCTTGGATGATTCTAGGGGATTTCAATTGTGTCCATTCTGCAGGAGAGAGCTTGGGCTATCAACCTCCAACTGCTTACCTCCTTAAAGACTTGGTCAACTTTCGTTGTTCACTTGGACTAGAAGATGCTCCTTATACTGGGGATTTTTCACATGGCGGAGAAAATCACTTTGGGCTAAATTAGACAGGGTGTTACTTAATCAAGGTTGGGGCTCTGAGGATTATGCATGCTCGGCCTACTTCCTGGAAATGCTCCCTGACTCTGATCATTGCCCTGTTATAGTCTACTTCAAAAACTTGCTTTCAAGAGGGAAAAAACCGTTTAAATTCTACAACATGTGGTTGGAACACATTGATTTTCAAAGTCTTGCGACTAGTCATTAGGACCGGATTGTGGTGGGGTCAACCCAATATGTCCTATGCAAGAAATTGAGGCACTTAAAGCATCTATTAAAAGCACTGAATCAGCAAGCTTTTGGGCACATATCAGAAAAGGTCAAATACCAGTTTCAATTGGCTTATCAAGCATCTCTGCAGTGCCCGAATGACCACATGTTGAAACAGGAGATGGAAACCAAAAGGAAAGTAGCGGGGTTCCTTTTGGAGGCTGAACGCAGGTTTTTCCAACAGAAAGCAAAATGTACTTACCTAGTGGAAGGTGATAAGAGTACACAATACTTTCATGTCATTGCTAGGAAGAAATGCATGCAAAATCACATCTCCCACCTTTTAAAAGATGATGGCTCTAAGACTACATCTATAGGGGAAGTGGCCGATTGTATGGTTCAATACTTCAAGGACTACTTGGCACCATTGTAGAAACAGTGAACCCGAATATTAATGTGATTAATATGGGACCAAAACTAGAAAGGGAGGCTAAAGACGCTTTGATGGAGCCAACACTAGATGCTGAGATTAAAAGAGCAATGTTTGACGTTGAAGATGTAAAGCCCCGAGCTTCGATGGCTACTCTTTCGCTTTCTTCAAAAAGTAATGGCATTAAGTGGGGTTGGATGTTATCTTAGCTGTGCAGGAATTCTTCAACTCTGGGAGGTTACTGAAACAAGTGAATCACACCATTATTACTCTCCTCCCCAAGACTAATTCTATCTCGAAAGTCGAGGACTTTCGACCAATTGCTTGCTTGAACGTTGTGTACAAGGTGATAACAAAAATATTATCGGAGCGAATGAATACGGTAGTGGGGAAATTGATTGATAATGCACAAACAACTTTCTTACCAAATAGAGGCATGCTTGATAATATCTTCTTAGCCCAAGAACTTGTGAGAGGATATGCACGAAAGAGGATTTCTCCACGTTGCATGTTGAAAGTGGATTTAACTAAAACTTATGATACAGTGTCGTGGGATTTTCTGAATTTTATGTTGAAGGAGTTAGGATTCCCACCCTGGTTTGTGGGGTGGCTCGTGGAGTGTGTTACCACATCTTCTTTCTCTATTTCCATCAACAGGACATTGCATGGAATGTTTAAAGGAAAAAGAGGCCTACGGTAAGGAGATCCTATGTCTCCACTTTTATTCATCCTCTGCTTAGAATGCCTTTCTTGCTTGCTTAAACTCAAAACTACTCAAGCTAGATTCCATTACCATTCCAAATGCCAAAAAATTGGCATAACTCACTTTGCCTTCGCTGATGACCTTATGCTCTTCTCCAGAGGAGACTACACTTCGATACAAGTCCTCCTAGAGCCCTTGCGGGAATTAAATGCAGTAGTAGGATTACGGGTGAATCCCACTAAATCTAATGTCTACCTAGCAGGGGTACATGACAGAGCCAAAGAAGATCTCTTGCATATGATTACTTTTCCTAAAGGTGAGTTTCCCGTCAGATACTTAGGGGTCCCACTAGCCCCCCTTAAAGTTTCTGTTGCTCAATACTCAGTCCTTCTTGAAGCTGTGGAAGATTACATAAAGGCTTAGGCACCCAAATCCCTCACCTATGAAGGACGGCTTGAACTAGTCAATTCGGTTATACAAGGCACCTTATCTTTTTGGTTATAAGCCTTCCCCATACCAGCTACTATCTTTGAGTGCATCACTTCAATGTGTCAGATCTTTGTCTGGGGAGGCAAGCATTACAGAGTTGTTGCATGGGATAATGTCTATGCCCCCAAGTAGGAAGGGAGTTTAGGGCTGAAAAACGTAAGAAATGGAATCTAGCTGTTTTATCAAAAGTCCCCTGGAACATTCACATCAAGGCTGATTCACTTTGGATATGATGGATTAATGAAGCTTACCTTAAGGGCATTTTGGTTTGGGATTGGCAACCCCACACCAGAGATTCTCCCATTATAAATACCCTTGCACAAATTTGGAACCTACTGATGGAGAAATTGGGAGGCCGGAGTGGGGTGGAAGGGTGAATATCATGCTTGACTGCTAATGGTACCATTTCTTCCATGAAAGTATATGAATTGATTCGCACAAAGTATAGTATCCGTCCCTGGATTTCCTTTATATGGAAGCATTATATCCCTCCAAAATTTTCAGTTATTGCATAGTTTAGCCTTCGCAATCAACTCCTTATAAAGGACAATCTAATGTTTTTGGAGGTGGATTGATCCTGCTATTTATGTCAAGTGGAGGCCGAACCTGTGGATCATTTGTTCTTCAAACGTGCCTTCATAAGTGTTGTCTGGAACACTATAAACGGCTGGTTAGGAATCAATCGCCCCATGTTGTCTTTATCCAATGCAATTAGGTGGATTCGCAAAGATTATCATAGCACCAGGTTAAAAAATAAGGCAGCCCACCTTGCACTCCTTTCCACCATTTATGTGACTTGGAAGACAAGAAATGAGGTTACTTTAGCCTCTGCAAATGCTTCCATTTCTGATGTAGTGTATAAAATTAAACTTGTTATGTATAAGATCCTCTATCGCTTGTACCCTAGTGACTTGATCACTTTTTGATTCTTTGATTGAAACACTGTTAAAGTGGTATCAGGGTTTTCTTGTCTTATGTAAAGGGTAGCTTATTGTACCATGTGTGACAATAGGTAGCATTTGTAGCCCTTGTAACTAAAATGCAGGTATGACAGACACAGCTGGAGGCTTTTGCTGGTGTTAGACCTTATATATCTTTGAAATGTAGACTGAAATTGGAGTGCTCAATAAGAAGGGGTAGCTGGTACTGAACGGAGTTCAATATGTGGTAGAGCTGAAAATTTTGCTTGCAAGCCTGTCTCACTGCAGTAAAAGTAATGTGGGTTGTTTGGGCTAATATGTGAAGATAGTGACCAGTTCATTCTGATGAAGATTGGCACTAGACCGACTATACCGTAGATGACCACCTATTGATGGACTTGATTTGCTAAAAATCTCGGTTGCAACTAAAGGGATTCCAATTGAAGCACGATTAAAGATACAATATTGCTAGGCTGTTGGAGTTCCACATTTACTGTTGTTGAGATGTTGATTATATTTGGTGTGGTTAAAGGGAGGGAGTGATGGGAATGTTTCTATTGTGAGTATGAAGAATATATGCCAGCTCCCACTTGCATTGCTAGTAAAGGAGATGACATGTACATACTGAACTGCAGAAATTTCCTTGGAAGTGCGGTTAAGGTGAGGTGGATTACTGTAATATTTCTGGTGGGTGTAATGGGGTTTTGGAAGTAGGAGACCAACATTGCCACAGCCATGGGAAGGGGAGACCGAAGTTCAATTGCTGACTAGCCTCATTGAAGCTTAGAAAAAGATGGAGGATAGCATTGTTTTACCCTCACAGCTGTAGCTATCTAATTGCTGCAGAAGGGAACGGATGTAGAATTGGCACAATGATGACTGATTCCATGGGACGAAGAGACTATGGGGCTCTTGTTGGAGATGCGGTGAAGTCAAGAATGTCAGCAGATACTGAAGATGACCAGCTCACATGAGCTACATGGCGTGGCCTCCGGGTGGGCCTGATGCAAGACTAACTTGTTTGTTTATTTTGCAAGTAATCACTTGGAGTAGGCCACTACTTAATTGTATTGATGTAGTCGGAGAAAGAGCACTGTTGGAAGCTTGGACCCCTAGGTTACTGACCTCCCTTCAACCCTTGCTGGAGATGATTCTCATCTTAGAGATGTATATAATATGGTGGATGCTAGCACTGCTGACCCACATTAAAGGCCTACAACAAAAGGTCCCTAGAGCAAGGAGATAATCAGATTAACTTCTTAACAAGAGGCCTGAACCGTTTCTGTTCACCGCTGATGGTATTATTCAGTACTGTTCACTGACGGAGTATTGTTCATCGTCGAAGTTCCTGTTCACTGACTGGGATTTTTGTTTACTGTTGGAATTCCTATACATGGCAGAGGGTGAATAAAACATTACCAGTCGACATTTGACTGGAAATGTCTTATTCATCTCTTGATTATCGTCAAAGTACTCTTTACCGCCGAATTTACTATTCACCCGCCGGAAGTAGTGTTCACCGTCGAAGTTACTGTTCTTGACAGTGGATGAATAAAACATTACCAGCTGCAGCTGTTAATGTACTATTCGTCTCCTGATTTATGGATGGCAACTTGTATATGTTTATGCCAATTTAATTTTGTGGGCCTAGCCTCTTTTTAGATGTATTGGGGTACATAACTAATTTTCTTAGGGTGTATTGGGGACGGTGGAGCAACTATTGTAGGGTTCAGAATTACTTTCTGATTGTTTGTATGAGGATTTGTTGACTTTGTGGTTGGGTTATGTCCCTCCGGATCGTGTACTTACTCACTTTTTGGTATAATACATTTACATTTTACCCAAAAAAAAGATGATTGAAAAACCCTTCTCAACTAACTGCCCAACGCTTGCAATCTTTGATCAATATCAGGTATATACATAACCTAATAAATTAATTTTGTACCTGTGCAACTTTTAATAGCTACGATTCCTTTTCCCTTGACTGTGATGTGTTTACGATTGCTAATTCTGACTTATTGATATTTGTTATCTATCCATATCTCTGAAAAGTTCTAGATCACTAGATATATGATTGGTACTTCCGTTATCCACTAGCGAACATTCACTTGAGCTATTGCTAGTAAAGTAGGTTGCTACAAATAGTTGTTCTTCCTCCTGTAAGTTAGCAACTTGAGCCTCATTCCTTTATTGCAAATTACTTTTGCAAATTTTCTCATAATGCCCAACTTATTTCAATTTGCACAATTGATATCAGGTCTTCTTCAACATTTGAAAGGAGGATGACCCTTTTTTCTACAATGCTTGTAAGGAGAAAATTCTTTGTATTTTTTTTACTGCAATACTGTTGATGGTGATACCGGTTTTATGCTGTGAATTGAAATTTTGTTTCTTGAATTTCTTCTCCTTGCTTTTTTCCTCCTTAGTTGACTTGCAACTCAGCTTGCAATGCTCCTTCTACAAAACCTTCAACCCTTATTAGGTTTCTTTGTTCCTCAGCCTGCAAAGCATTTACTAATTCCACCAAAGTAACTTTTGATAGATCTTTAGTATTTTCCAAGAAAGAAATAGTAACTTTAAAATTTCAGGAATAGTTACAACTATTTTTTGAATAATTCTAGAGTCAGAAAATTTAGAACCAAGTAACCTTATTTTGTTGACAATTATGAGAAGCTTATATGCATACTATTTGATTGTCTCAGACTCCTCCATTTTCTATATTTTAATTTCTCAAACTAGGTTCAACATTTGCATTCCTTTAATCCTTTCACTTCCTTCATATTTGCTTATGAGGAAATTCCAAATTTCAAATGCTTATTTCAGGTTCATGATTCAAGAAATTTTTTTTAGTGAGATAGCAATAAACAAAGAAGCTGTGGAAAAGTGGGGGGAGAGTTGGTGGACTTGGAGTTGGGAGGCCCTATTTCCAAAATGCTCTAACGCATTTTGGTTTTGGCTCCTTTTAGGCTTATAAGTTCTTCACTTCTTCTTCTCATTTTCAATGTTGGATTTTGTTCCCATTCTAACACTCCCCTTCAAGTCCAACTGGCTTAGCCCAGTCGTGACTGCCTTTAATTTTTTTCTTCCTTTTTTTCTCTTCTTCTTCCTAGGCTTTTTTTATTTTTACCTGGGCTTGTGTACTTGGAGTCTCGGAGGTCATATGTTGTTTGGGCTTTTATTCTTGTTGAACCTTAGAGGCCACAGGTCTATCCTTTTTCTTGCCTGGGTCTTCTTTACTGAGCCTTCTTCGTTGTTTGGGCTTCAGGTCTTGGGCCTTAGGTCTATTGTCTTTCATTATGCTTGGGTCTTCTTCCTCACTGAGCCTTCTTCATTGTTGGGCTTCAAGTCTTGGATCGCAGGTCCATTGTCTTTCATTATGCCTGAGTCTTCCTCACTGAGCCTTCATTGTTGGGCTTCAAGTTTTGGGCCGCAGGTTTATTGTCTATTATGCCTGCGTTTTCCTCACCGAGCCTTCTTCAATTTTTGGGCTTCAGGTCTTGGACCACAGGACTTCAGGAATCTTCATGGACCGAAACAAATCCATTAAGCTCTAATACCATGTGAAAAGGTGGGAGAATTGGACTTGGATTTGGGAAGCCCTATTTCTAAAATGCCCTAAGGCTTTTTGGTTTGGGCTCCTTTTAGGCTTATAAGTTCTTCTCTTCTTCTTCTCATTTCCATTGTGGGATTTTGTTCCCATTCCAACAAAAGCTCTCACCTTTGACTTTCTTGCTTTCTTCTTGCTATGATTCTTAATCTACGCCATTGTTGGATTTGCTAACAATGGAGGAACTTCATAATCCTACTCCATAGCTTCCCAAAGGTCATTTGCCTCTAGGTGTGCCTCCATTCTGGCTGCTCAAATATGAAAAATTTCACCATTAAACACAGGTGGTGCTAGTACTGTGAATGGTGTTTCAGAATCCATGGATGTAATGAAGCAAGGTGTTTAGGTGCTTGGGTTTTTATGGTGGATTTCACTCAGCTTACTCACAATTTCCTTTAAGAAGGAAGCTCCTATACCAATATGATAATTTTTAAAACAAAAAATATTATAGAACTATAAGTTTTGAAAGTAGAAGGTTGATTATTTTGTTGACTGATGAAGTGCTTAAATACATAAATTTGCAACATAAAATGAGAAATAAAAGCAACAAACTAGTTAAACTTTAACCACTAACAATAACAATTACTAAATAAGAATCAAAACAACTCCTAAAATCATGGTCTTAAAATATGAAAACATTCAGCAGTATCTTTGACATGTTCACTCGTAATTCAAGCAACTTCCAAGGCACAATCTTCACTCATGGATTCGAGAACAATTCCTTGTAACTAAAGAGTTTAGGACCTATAACCAGAAAATCCCAAAGGCATAAAGAATCTAAAGAAAATCCCACATGCAGACAAGCGCAAACATAACCCAAGTGCAAGGAGAACCCATTGAAAAGGAAGACTGTAACCCTTTTATAATCGTAATTGTCATTATAGACTTCAATGCCAAGTTTGATGATCCAACTATACCTACTACACTAAAAGTCCATATTCAAATTGTTGGAGTCGACCAAAAAATACTTTAGAAGAAAACTGTCAAGAGTTCATCTATTCAACCTAAGAAAGGAAAAGGTAATAAGAGTTTTTAAATGACATACTTTTGAAACTAAAATGCCAGACCAATTTTACTTTTGTAGAAAATTCACCCATTATGCAAAAAGATATCATGTGACAATGAGCTCATATGTATATATTTTAAACAATAAGTCTCACTTATTATAGGACAATGTGACTCACTTTTACTTAAAAATAAATAATAATGTCGTGTCAACATTAATGTGACATTTAATTGATGGAGAGTTAATCCCATTAAATTTTTTTTATCTATTTAAGGCCTCTTTTGAATTTTTTGAAAATGCTGAGGTTCAATTTGAACAATTTTAAAACATTAAGATTTATTCTATATTCTATTGTAAATGTTGAGATTTTAGATACAAAACCAACCTAATTATCACCCTTCTCAAATTGTGACGTTTTGAGAATTGTTTTTATGGAATATAAGTCATTTAACCAAGTATAAACCATCCGTAAGCCGCCAAGGGAGTTTTCATATTAATACATACTTTAGATTTAAAAATAAAAATCATACTTTTATCGAAGTTGGGTATCATGATTTATCTGTTTTAGATGTTAGCATAGTTAAATTAAAAAAACATATAATACTTGGCAATTTATGTACTCAATGTAGCAACAAAGAACTGCACTACATAATAATGAAAACTCTAATAAGTTTTCTTTAGATTACCAGAGGGAAGACTGAAATGTTGATGGAGCCAATCAACGCTAAACAAAATGGTATGCTTTTGATTCTATATAATGCTCTCTGAATGAGACAATGACCTTAACTAGATCAATGAATGCAGAGGTGTCGACCATTACATTCTTCCAGGAGAATAGTAGAAAAAGGAAAAATGAAAAGCGTAAACCACTTGCTCTGGTAAAATGAATAATTATAATAAAAGTTGATAACTATGTGATTGCCTTTTTTAATCAGAAAACTGCAAGCAAATGTAAGTTTCCAGCCTCTTTACGCTCTTTTGATGTTAAAAGAAATATATATTTCATGTCTGAGAAATCATTTCTGCAAAGGTTTTTGGTTTAGATAATCTTCTGACAGAGTTATGATGCCTTCATGGAAGAACAACACAGGCTAAGTTCGGGATTGCCAGGCACGCGAGCTCTTAACTATTATGGGCCATAGAGGAAGCAACATAAAAGCGGTAGAGAATGAATGAATGAATGAATTCGAATAAGCATTCTGCATGCATAACTAGGCAACTATACAACCCTTGATTCTACGACTACAAAACTTCTATTCCTATTTCCTCCATTCTAATTCCTGTAGACAATCAACACCAGTGAAGTATCTGCATCATTCCACGTTCCCAGTATTCATCAGGTGAACAAACTGGCGATCCTCGATAAATTGTTATCTCATGTTGCAACACTGGGGCTTTCCCGACTGTTGCAATCTATCCCAAAGACATGTCATCTGCCTTGGAGATTGGTAATGTGCTGTATAATAATCCTCAATGCATCCAAACTGACAGAACTTCAAGCTATGTACATATTGCACAGGTTTTGAACTGTTAAACTGCTCCACCCACATTCCCATACTCACGTCTTCCATCTTGAACAACTGCACAAAGGATAATATCCATCCAGCGATGGCAAAGAAGAAAAAGAGAAGTTAAAAAATACACTATAAGGCTACAATTCTTCATTATACGGAATCAAATAATTGTAGCAACTGCAGATAACTTACCCTCAGTTTATGTCTCTCGAACTCAGAAACAATGAAATGTGCAATATCTGATGACAAAATGTAGCCTGGTCCATTTGCATAGGGTGGATAAACTTCTTCTGGCCACTCCTGAAACCACCACCAAATAGAAATAATGGGAAGACAATGTCAATAGAGCAAACTGAGCAATGAAATCAGGAAGCTCACTCTAAACTCAACTAGGCAAAACAGAAAATGAACTAAAGATTGAGCAATAAATAGCAGAGATACTATAGCTACTGGTTCTATTTTAAAACCAGATCTATCATACAGGTTCTTATCAACAAATACTAGTTCTCTTGATCCCAACCTATCCATGACAAATCAAAATGTCAAACAATCACCAGAAATAGGAAAGATAAAGGAGCCATGCTGTCCTTTCTTTACCAAGTAAAGACTTGATCAAGAAAGGACCACCATAATGTATAATCTTGTTCACTCCCCAAAAGAAAGAGTCAACTAGATTTCAGTTATGGCAGGAGCTTCCGTGGAAGAAAGAGGTGGCAGAGCATTGAAGTTGCAGAACATGGCATGACCCTGAAGCTTTGCACATCTATTACAAAGAGGAGATGCAGCCTCCTCCATTTTCAGGCTAGAGTCTTGACATCAAAATTATGGGACATATTTATAAAATGTCTCCTTAAAGACCTAATTGGGAAGCAGTTTCATAGAACTAAAGGTTGAGTAATTAGAGATATCAAACCCACCTCATATGTCACAGCCCATTTGCCATGTCGCAAAACTTTATAGTAGTAATTTATATTCCCAATGTATAAGTTTCTTCCCCTTGGAACTTTTCTTGCTTCATTGATGACTGCATCCACTCTTATAAATGTGTCATCGTCACCCTTCATAATGTACTTCGCACGAGCTGTGCGGACCTGAGAACAAAATAAAACAATGCAATTCGAATTATCACTAGAAGCAACAAGCAGATTAATAACTTTTTTCATGCCTGTATGGTATTTTCTCACTCACCCCGTATTCACAGATGGCAACTGTTTTTAACACCACTAGGTCATAGTTATCCATGTAAGGCACTATAACGATA
The DNA here is from genome assembly GCA_027563595.1 of Erythroxylum suave. Lineage (NCBI taxonomy): Eukaryota > Viridiplantae > Streptophyta > Magnoliopsida > Malpighiales > Erythroxylaceae > Erythroxylum > Erythroxylum suave. Next base: position 26,094,146 of record JAOSBN010000007.1, read on the forward strand.
TCCCCAAAAAATTCTGCCTCTTTCTTCAACTCAAAATTCACTTCTTTCCGAGGATGCTGTCCGAAGATCAACAAGAATAGTTAAATCTACATGCAATCAAAGTCATCATATTAAGGACTAATCACTAAAGATTCAGGTGCGAACAATCTTCACGTACCAGTGCCACAAAGAAGCGGGCCACTACATTTGAAGATTTAATGAGACTATGCTGCATCCAGGACTTCCTTATAGCCATCCGCTCAGCAAAATGGTTACCTGCAGAAAGAACACCAATGAAAAATTCATTGGATCCCTCAGGAAGCGGTGGGGCTCTCCATCTGTTAGACATCTCTAGATGTCTCTGAGGAGCAAAACTAGGATGAGTTGAGGGCAATGAAGCAGCAAATATAGACCGGATATCAATGTCCCCGTTCACAGTAAGTCCAGTGGCATCCTCAAGAGTAAATCCCTGCCACCGATACCAAAGAGTTAAAGAACTATCTGTTGATGCTGACATTTAAGTGGTGTAGGGTAATACTCACAGTGCGATAGGGAAAAGAAGTGACATGCCTCCCATCCACATTAACATGGAAACCCTCCAAACCAGCACTAAGAGTTAGAACAAATAACTTCTTCTCTGTAAATGGGAATGGCCAGTCAAAAGCCACCCTTTTCGATCGGCCAATAAGCCTTTTTAACCACCAAGTTGCCTTTGACTCCTCTGAGCGATTGTCATCGTCACGGATCCACTTTTCACACTTCACATGATTGTCAACTGTAGCCAGTACGAAGGATTAGCAATTCGGTAGAAAGACAACCAAAAAAGTGGAGCCAGTTTCTCTTTCATTTTTTGTTATTTTGCTAAGAAAGACAATTTCTTTAAAACATTATGAGCTCCGCGATAAGAATCCATAAGTACTAATATATACCAAATCCCACTAAGAAAAAAGGAAAAAGTATTTAGGCAGACGGCATCTCGAAATAATCAGACGACAATTATCCATCGAACACAAGAACAAAATAAAACTGAACTCACCAGTCTCTTCATTTGCCTTAGACTTCCATCCCTCACATCTCAAAGCAGTTCCCCACTGCATTCTATAACAAGTATTCTGCTCAATCACCGGCTTTCCACTCCAATCGCCTTTCATTCTTGGGTTGAAATGCAAAATCCTTGGTGGGTCTTCGCCTTCCACAGTCTTCAATCCCTGCAACTCCATCATAAACTGTGACACCATCAAAGAATCACCCTCTTGAACCAGTGATATCTTTGGATCACGCTCCGCATGAGCAGCTCTCGGCTTCCCCACCAAGGTTATATGTGAGCCCAAAGTTAGGCCACAAGGTAACTCCATAACTTTCCCTCGCTCGAAGAACTCGGCCCCAGACAGCAAAACCGAATGGGAACAATTTTCTAATTGGTTCTCAGATTTCTTCACGTCCACGACCTGAACCAAACCCGCTTGAATCTCTTCCCAAACCTTTCTCCCAACCTCCCAAGCAGTTTTTGCATTATTGTGGAGCTCCAAAGATCCATCCTTTTTAGTGGGGTCGAAAGTTTTGATGTCAAAATCCAAATTTGACAAAATGTGATTGGTTTGCTCATCATTTTCTGAGTTGAAGAGCAGGGACTGAGTCGGCTGGGCCAAGTTCTGGGAAACCCATAAAAGTGGCCGAGCAGGAGCATCCTTGTCCTGCAAATTCTCTTCGCTTTGAAGTATAGAAGGACGAGTTAAGGGTTCTTGAGACACAGAACCCAAGCCACCATTGAACACAAATGGAATTTCTAAAGTTACGAGAACGACATACAATAACCCAACACCAATCAGGAATTGAATTGATCTTTGCCTGCTCAAAGACAATAACATATCGAATCTATCCAGCTTTGTCTCGGATTTCCTTCTCTTCATTTTTAGAAAAAGAAGAAAGAATTCGAAACCCAGAACCAGAACGAATATGAAAGATCCAATCTTTTTCAATCCAGGCTTCAGAAGAAATACGAGAGTGCAATGATGCAAAGGACTAGAAAGAAGAAAATTAAGTCCACAGGAGAGAGGGATGCAAGAGCGATGGGCTTGGAGAGGAAACTGATGGCTTCAAGGGAAGATTTTTCTGTTCAATGGGAAAGGTTTCATAATTTCCCGGGAAAGAGAAAGAAAGTGGGACCCACTTTCAAACCGTTGGACACATAAGATGTTGGTGAAAATTATGCCATTATAACACGAGGACATCTTTTTAGGCAATTGAATAGACATTTTGTTAACAGATTATATTTTAAAAGAAAATAAAAAATTTAATTAACATGAGTTTAAAATGGCAATTAAAGAGATCCAAATACTTCTCGTCTAGTCGTCTACCGAAATTAAATATTAATATTTATAATTAAAGTAAAATAATAAATAATTATACTTTTATAATAAAAAGTCAAAAGTTTAATTTATAAAGAAAAATAAAAAGTCGCATATAATTAATAACTCCATATTTGTATTACAACATTGTAACATATTCTTTTGCCTCGAGCATAAGTTAAAACACCATGATTATCTCAAGTTCAACGTTTCAGAGCATTTGTTCAGTACAAAATAACGGCAGCAGGGGATATTTTGAAAGTTAAAAGGACAGGATTATAGAATTAAGACATAATCAAAGTAAAACTGACAGTCGCTCGCCTCTATCTTGTTCTTTTCCTATTGTTTTGAGTTTCGAAATATCATATCTCCCTCGTCAATGCATTACACCAACGGGAAAGGAACTGTTCTTTGTAGCTCCAATCTTGCCAATCGGCATAACAACAGGGATAAATAATATTATGAAGGGAACAGTCAAACACTTCAGTTCCACAAATCTTGGAATTGGCAAGGTCATGTAGTGTGTTGATGTAGCCATAAATCATATTTTAATTTTTAAATATGATAGTAACTTAAGTAATCGTAGCATATTATTAGGGATATGACTTGTTTAATAGTAACAAATATTTAGACATATGTATAGCCAAAGAATTGTATATAAATATGTAACGCGTAGAGCAAGCTTTACTACGCACTCAGGATTACCCGTGAATGGATTAAAAATGGAGAAAATTGAAAATACCTGCATTGGGCTCCATCAGACTTTAAGTGAAATTTTCTCCCTCCTGCGCACTCCTCAGCTCCCGGTTCCTTTTCTAAAATTGATCACCGCCTCGAACTCTAGGTCTTTTTGTGATTTCCACAATATACGGGCGCTCAGAATAGGTCGGAGCTGTCAATGATGCTCGTGACTTATATACGTAACCACAGGAGACCTATATATATATATATATGAACTTCCATATCGGGCTTCCCCATCACAAGTCCGACACGGTCCAGGTCCACACTGAAAGGGATCCATTTT
>JAOSBN010000007.1:26097596-26125402 GCA_027563595.1 Erythroxylum suave
CCATTAATCCTGATAATTTATTGGGCCACCTTATTACCTTTTAATTGGATCAAATTGCGTTCCTTAACCGGTAATTTATTTAAAACCAAAATCACAATTAATAACTGTCCATAAATTGAGATAAGGACAAAAATGCCCTTAGGGGCAAAATTGTCCAACATCAAACACTTCAGTTCCACAAATCTTGGAATTGGCAAGGTCATGTACTGCGTTGATGTAGCCATAAATCATATTTTAATTTTTAAATATGATATTAACTTAAGTAAACGTAGCATATTATTAGCGATATCACTTGTTTAACAATAACAGATATTTAGACATATGTATAGCCAAAGAATCCTATATAAATACTCATTCATGTAAGAGCTCAAATACCCTTAAATATATAGCTAATTTTTCACAAGTTCCTTTATATCAAAGCTCCTTTTGTGAAAAAAGGTAGTTTAGACAATTTATTATCTTTAATAATGTTTGTTATACTTCAACTGGTAAAATTGTTCATTTATGATTATAAGTTACATGTTCAAATCACAAAAACAACCTCTTTATAAAAATATAAAAAAATTGCATCCTTTTTCGAATCCTCGCAAAGCGAAGAGACTTGTGCACTAGGTACATTAATTCTATTCTCTTTAATAGTGTTTGATATACGCCAAACTCTTTTAGTCCTTAAGATAATTACAACAATGCAAACCCCATCTCCTAACTCCTTTATACACACTAAGGTTATGTTTGGTTGAACGTAAGGTTTTTAATAGAACGAAATGGAATAAAATGATTTATAATGAAATAGAATATAAATAGATATAATATTTAAACAAAGTGTTATTTGGAAGAGATAAAATGGTTCATAATGTAATATAGTGAAATATTGTTTATCATTTTATATTTTATCCTAAACCTCAAAGATTGGAGGTAACTTATTTTTACTGTTTAAGATGGAATGTGAAACTCTCCCCTTTTATCCTATTCCATTCCATCATATTATAAACCCTTATCTTAAATGAAGGAATATTAGTGCATTCCAATTTATTCCATTAATAACCATCAAATTAAATATAGCATAACACATGAATCCAGAACTTTCAAAATTTAGTTATACAAGTGTTGTTGTCTAGAGGTAGAAGAAAATTGAAACGATGTTGTGTTACATTACTTAAGACCAAACAAACTCATTTCCGCTTAAGAGATGAAGTGATGTCAGTAGCATTACCATATGCCATTTGTTAATTGGTCCACTTGTCACTCAGTTAGATGTCATTCATTTGCCTAAATTGGTCCCTCACGCTATGTCATATGCCATGACATTTTCCACATTGACACTGCGTCTAATATCTACTATGCCAACTATTATGTCATCATCTTATGTCATTACTCATTCGGCTAGTTTGAGTTAAATCCATTGACGAATAGGTTCAATTATTTCCTTGCCAAGTTTTCTTAATTCAAACTAGTTCCTAAGGTTTTTAAGTGTTGAAAACTTGTCTTTACGATCAAATTGATTAAATTCTAGCTATATAGACAAATTTTATTGTTTTCTTATTGTTTTCATACATTTTTATTAAGAATCTTTCTCTTCCATACACTATACACACTTCCAAACTTCATTAATACATTCTTTAATTAATAAATGTCACATTTGATGAATACAGTTATAATTTGTAAGCTGAGAAAATGTGCAACTTTCTCAAAGATAAACTTTTTTGGCATATGTTACTGAAGAAATACCCAAACATAATCAAAGGATAGATGAAGCAGAATATATATTCATAAAATGTCCAGTATAGTATGATCATCATATTTTAAAATAGTTTTGTAATCCTCATGCTAAATTAGTCAAACTTGATTTTCGTTGGTTTGATACTGCTAAATAGGTATGATATTTCTTAAAAGATTGTTACTCTATATACGATGATGATAATCAATTTGAGATTTGTAAAAGATGTCGTCACATGCAATAACAACCTAATCAAATAATCTATAATTATATAAGGACAACAATAGGTCAGGTTAAGATTGGGCCTGCCCTAACGCTAGTTGACTTGGCCACTAATGTTGGCATATAATGTAGTGTGTTCGAGTCTAAACCTGAGTCTGTTCAGCCAGCCTCGAGCTATTTTTTTAATTATGAATGTAAAAATGACGTCATTTTCGTTATATGTGTCGGGCCTTAGGCTGGGCTGGGCCTAGACAGCCTGAGCTAAAGCCCAGCCTCATCTCTGTAACTATGTTTTGAATTACACAAGCTTTTTGATCAATTGGCAGTTAAAAACCCTAGTTGTCCTAATGCTCAAATTGTTGCTTTCTATGTCATCTTTGTGTTTAAAAGAATATTTGGTACTTATTGATGACTCATATATGAGTTTCAGTCTTTCCACAACTTTCTTTATCATTGAATATCTCTAATAAGCCCTGATATTGTACGTAAAGAGCTAATTATATAAGAGACCGTAATTCATACCCTTCAAATAGAGAAATCTATTTCATCTACTAATATTATTCTTGCCATTTTGTAACGTCAGATTTTCTTAGGCTTTTTATATTGGTCGGTACTTAGAGATACTGTAACATCCCATGTTTAAGGCTAGATCCCAGAATAGGGAATTGAGTGTACCGTGCTAGAAGTACATTGCATGCTCATGCATCATTGTATATTCACACACATGTGAATATTTATTATTGATACATTAAAATAATTGTACATGCATTCATTGACATTTTTTGGGTATGATTGATTGATTAAAATGTGAATTGTGACTTATTTGCGTTAAAATTTTGTTTGGAGACTATTAGTATTCTTTCGAATTTTCTGTTGAATTTTAGGAAATTCCTGAAAATTTTTAGGTCATTTGGATTAGGACTTAAACCAATGAAACAGTGACATGTGGTAGCCTTGCATGTTGACACATGGCTCACATGCAAGTAACGTATATTTTTAGGGAAGAGCACTGAATGCCTCAAAAAAAATTTCCAACACTGTTTTGATTCTTACACCAGTTTTATCCTGTGCAAAACAAACATACCAACCCAACTAGTGTTTGATTCTGTGTAATTTCATTATTTTCTTCCCCAACCACCGAAGCCCTGTTCATTACTGGCAGTACTGGAAATTTTATTGAAACATCAAGTAAGTTATATTTAAGTTTTCTGGATGTTGTGTAGATGGTTTTGATGATGTTTAATGTTAGAAATGAATTCATGCATAAAGGGTAGATTCGATGTTGTTAAACTAAAAAATCTAGAATTGATGAGAACTGGAAAAGAATGCAGAAATCGTACTGAATATGTTTCTATGAAGTGAGAATTTAAAGTTTTGGAAATACTCTAAGATGAAAAGTTTATGATGAAACGAAAATGTTGTTGCATATGATACAGAAAAATAGAGAAGTGTAGGAAAATAGTAGTTGTTATTGATGGTGCTCTGTTATGTTTATCTTGACTGTGAATTTGTGGAAATCCATATGGGTGCCTAAAACTTGAAGTAAGTGAATTTAGAGATATGGGATTTAAACAAGTGTAGAACACTGAATAAGGTTCTGTTTGTATTGGAGTGTATATAATGAAAAACTAAACAAGAGCAGAAAAATGGAATCTGCATGTTTGAGTATACGGTTATTGACGTTTAAGCCTGAACCTTGGATTTTTGAGTTGTTTTGTGTTGTTGAGTTGAAAGGGGAGTAGTATAGATGATGTTTTCATGCTTGGGTATGGATGCATGCGTAAGTGGCTATAGGTTCTGTTTCGGTTTGTGGGTTGTTACTGTTCATGAAAACAAAATTTAAAGGAGAGAGAGAGGAAGAAGAAGGTGATGGTTTGCATGCATGGTTTTAGTTTTTGAAAGCTAAAAATGAACTAGAGTATTTTTACTGATAAACTTTGATTCTTTAAAGATATCTTGAGCTATAGATTTTCAAATGAGTTAATTCTTGGTTCATATTAAACTAGAGACATATGTCTACAACTTTCTTGAAGAAGTCAAATTTTAATTCTATTCATAAGAGCCCTAAATTTAGTTTGAAGTTGAGAGTAGTATTCTATTGAGACATAAGGAACATTATAGAGTATTTTCATCATAACTTGCGCGATACAGGACCAAAATGTACGAATTCGATGTCGTTGGAAACTTAAGACATAGAGAAACATTTGATTAGAAGAAAGTGTTATCTGAAAACGTCTAGTTGTAAGTCAAAAATGACAAGAAAGAATGAAAGAGAAGGAAGAAAACACAGCGGGTCATGATTGTGCGTGAATGTGCCTCAGCATGATCGCGACTTTGCTAGTGAAGTGAACGATCGCGACTCTGAAACTCCGAAAAAAAGGAGGGACTATTTTGAACATCCTTTGATCTTTTATCCATATCTTCTTCTCCCGACCTCCAAATGACATGGGACTTAAACCATTAGACTCGAAATACATTGTTTTACATCTCCACAAAAAATTATAGCTATCTAAAATCATTTTGGAGAGATTGAGTGATAAATTTGGGACAAAATTGATGAGGAGTTCTGGAATTTTGTAACTGGAGTATTTTCATTGAACATGCTTTTGTATTTTGACAATATCTTGATCTGTATATATCCAAATGGAATGATTTTCTACTTCAAGTAAACTAGAGACATTAGGCTACAAATTGTATGAAGAAATGGAATTTTAATTCTATCTCTAAGAATTTCAATTTCTGAGTGGAAGTTGAGTATAGAGCACTGTTTTAGTATAAGAACAATCTGAAAATGTTTGGAAGGTGTTGAAATTGCTTATAAAGTGTATTAAAGAAACATACCCGAGAAATTGTCATTGAACATTCGTAATACATGATACATTCATGAATGTGCTTATGATTGCCTATTTATCTGAATGTGTAAATTTTGCACATGATCGTATATAGAAGAACAAGTAGATCGACCACTTCCTGATATTGCCAGAACTTCAAGGCAATAGCTTTGGGAGTAAACTATGAGTAACCTAGACGGTCTCACTTAATTAATTGTTTTGATTATGATTGAATTCTCTTATGAATGTGTGATTGATTATACTGATTCCGGACATGAAGGTCCGAGATTTTGATTTGGTATATGAATTTGAATGAATAAGTGATACTCCACATTATTGCTAAATGCTAGACTAAGGTCCGATGATAAATGTGAATGTGAAAGTGCAACTAAAATCAAGTGACTGATTGTATATATATGATTGTGCGCATTCCATTATATGAATGCATGAAAGATAAAGGCAGTTATGACTGGAGTTGCCAGTGTAAAGAGCTTAAAGTTCATACTATGATTAGAGCCTCAGGCTCAGTTATGAAAGTATCTGGTATTAAGGGATGTGAGACATTATTTGGTACAGCTCGGTATCCACTAAGGGATATAAGCTAGTAAAAAGGCACTCGGTCATGACCACAACAATAACAAGTGAAAGTGAGTCTCACGTGTAATGCATATACATTTTAAAACATGTGTTTGACTAATTAAAATGTATTGGTACCTTATATTTGAATGAGAATGTGATATTTCTTGTAAAATGCAAAGATGTGAAATATTTGTTATGTGTGATAAGGTGTTAAATGAATTGAGTGAACCATCGATGATGATTACCTCATTGAGTTCGCAAACTCACCCAAAATTGCATGTTGACATTTCAAGACCGAGAGAGGACATTAGCTATTGAGAGACTATAAGAAGCATTATTCTTGTACTTTTGTGAAGAAGAAATGGCTTAAAGGTCGATCAGTTGAGACTGAAGAGTTTAGATAGATATTTTGTATACTTCCTCTTTCATGTAGCGTATTTGTATTAGGCTTGATAATGTATGCACTCTGATGATATTGGAAACTTTCAATGTACATGTATGGATGTTGAAAGCTACATTGTAAATTTGGTTTTTGTTTATGAAATGAAAAGAGGAATACAGTTTATTAATTTTGTTAACTTTGGTCTTTAATTTATTGACTTTTATGTATAATAGTTGATGCCATGACTAAGTTGGATATGTTGCCATGTTATAAAGTAAAGATGAGATAGTTAACACACCACTATTATAGATTATATACTAGAATGTTCTCAAGGAGTTCCGGTATGTAATTTATGGTAATGGGGTGTGTCAGATACTACTGTATATTGACATATACATGGTTGCATATGAGTTCAAAAATGTATTTGAACCATTTCGGTATATATGCCAGTGATATATAATGTTATATGCCCTGACATGAACTTAGAATTCATCGGTATGTGAAATCTTGGAGATTTATGATATATAAGCTTCTAAATGCCTAAAACCAAGTCCATTGGATAGATATGGACCTGGTGGCCTAGTTAAATGTGTTCTAATTCCTTAGAGGTGATTAAACATGATTTGTTGACTTATTGGACATTTAGAAAGCTTAATTTGAAAAGTTGATGTACATAAGGGTTTATATGCCAATTGTAAAAAATTAAGGGATTAAAATGTAATTTGTCAATTCTTAGAAGACCAAGAGGTAATTATATAAAATTAAGGAGCTTAATTATAATGTTCAAAAGTCCAGAGACCAAAAATGAAAATAAAAGTTTTGATCATTCTCAAAGTTTGGGCTTAAGTGAAAATTTAGGAAAGTTTGGAGGGTATAATGGTAATTTCACATAAGCTAAGGGCAAAAGGGTAATTTCACCATGTTTGGTCAAATAAGAGTCAATAATCTAGATCTTTCTTCATTGTGTGTCCGTGCACCCCTTCATTAAACATTACAAATACTTTTTTTTAATTAAAAGAAAGGGGAAGAAAAGTGAAGAGAGGAGGAGAAGTGGAGTTTGGGCCATCACCCACCTTTCACCCCTTTTTTGATTCTTTAACCTAAACCTAGATAAAATATGGTAATTTGGGTTCAAGGAACTTAAATCTAACATTATATTTGAGAAATTCTCAAAGGATTGGAAGATATCACCAAAGGAAAGTTACCTAGATTTGAGAAATTCTTAAAGTACTGGAAGATATCACCAAAGGAAAGTTTAGGTAAATTTTGTATCATCTCTCTCTACCTTATGATTTTGAGTTTGGTGTTAAGATATGTTGTTCTCCATACTTGACTATGCATGAGACAGGGATTAGATGAATGAAATGAGTTATGGAGAAGCTTCTTTAAGACAAAAACTGAAATGCCCTCTTTTTGGTAAAAGTTTGTGAAATTTTGAATATCTTTCGAATTGATGGCTTAAATGCATTTTATGGTGTTAATTGTGTATGTGTAATGTGAATTAAAAAAAAATTGAAGATGTATATTGTATGGGCTTGGCTGAAATGAGGGGGGAAGAAATGGACTAATATAATGAGTGGTATATTTATGATGAAAATGACTTAAATGAAAGGAATTAGAGTTAATGGAGCAGTGAAATGTTTTGTTGTTTGGAAGTGCTTGTTATATAACAAGAGAGGATCATGAAGTACTACGATAAACTCTTGAAATATAACTTAAAAGTTATGCACATTAGGTTTTTGTTGAAATGCCTAAGTAAACTTGGCTTAGGATTTAAGGATTTTAATGGTGTGCATTGGAAAGAGGCTTTTGTGTATACTTAAAGTAAACTTGAATTTTTGCTTAGATTGATGAGTAGTGGCCTAATGTGCTTGGATAAAAATGTGTTTAATTATGATTTGATAGGTGTAAGTATTGGATCAAAGGCATTAAATGCCCTGGAACATGCAAAGGAAAGCTTATGTGAATAATAAGGGAAGTAATCATATGAGAAGCTTTATGGCTGAATCCTATAGCTTAAAAATTATGATATTGTGTTTTATATACTTATGTGATGGTGTATAAATATAAGATATATGTTTGAGTAGTAAATACATTTCATTTGTATGTATAAAGGCTCGGGAGCTATAAATCAAGGAGCTTGTACCAAGGATTGTTGAAGTCAAAGTAGTGTACATCTTCTTTTTAGGTGAGTTGGGGAAACATATCTCTCAACTGGGATTAGGACATCCTATGAAATGTATGATAACTTGTATGTGAAGTTTGAACCTAGTTAATGTATAGTAGAATTGATTCTGAAATAGATGCTAGTATATTTATGTATTTAATAAATGACATTGTTTGAATAACTCTTTGCATTTGGAGTGAAACGAATGTTTTTATTTCATATTTGGAGGAATGATATTATTTTCAACAGACCTACAGTTGATGGGAAAAGGAAAATGTTTTATTTTTTAAAACTACATTTTTGAATAACTTTGAACTTGGTGTGCAAAAGATGACTTTCATCGCGTGAAATAACATTTTGAAACTTGCATATGCATAACCAAGTCATGTATGCTGCATGTATCTATTGTCTTATGGCTTAGAGCCATGGTAAGGTTCCATTTTATCGGTTAGACCAATAAATAAAGGCATGGTACCTTACTTGATTTTTGTATTTAATATTTATATATGATTTTTTTTGTTATTGGTGAGAAAACAATTGGCCAATCGTGTGCTGGGCACAATAGATTAAGCAACCCTCATACCCTTGACATTGGTACATAAAAGTCAAATCTTTGTAACAACACCATTCTTTAGGACTCACGAGTGATTGCACACCTAGAGGTTTAGTCACCAACGAGGTTATCACCTAGGGTCATGACGCTTTTGTCGATCGTAGTCCAGACTCATCACAGATGAAAGTCGAGTGAACACCAGGATCGGTGGGTGTGCACTCTAGTTTGGGCTGACTAGTGGTGACACACGTAACTATTTTGGCTTATGTTGAGATTTGGCTTCCTGACGAGATTTGATTTTTACATGTGACGCTTTTCTGCTCTTGTGTACTGGAGCTAGAACCTATGTTCCCTAAACGAGTGATTAATAGGCTAGGCCTATATGGTTCCTAACTAGTGTGGGATGAGTCATAGACTAGGTCTATGTGTTTCTATGTCATGCATATTCACTTCATAGGTGGTTATATACATATTAGATGTGTAAAACCATGCTTAGGTTATTTAGACCGTTTTGATGTGTACTGGGTTTTATTTATGATATATGTCTTTTTTCCCTCACTGAGTACATAAAGTACTCACCTCCTCCACTTTCCAATGATGCAAGTTAATTTGGTAAGCTAGAAGCTTTGAGTGTTTCGTGCAGTCTTTTGACATTTTCGAGGCATTACCACATGCGGGTAGTCTTTGTTTTGTACTTCTGTTGTATAGTGGCTTATGATTATAATGATATGCTTTGTAATTTTGTAAATGAACTCTTGATCATCTTGTGGTTTGTAAATGACGTTAAGTGAACCTTTTTTACTGTCCTAATGTTTTTAAAGATATTCAGTTAGCCTTGCATAGTCGGGTTAAGGATACTGTGAGTATCCTTGGTCAGGGTATGCGGCAGTTGTCACATGCCCGATGTAGTTCAAAGTCGTGATAATTAAATTTGTATCAAAGCTAGGTTTTTATGTTTTCAAAAGTGTTGTTGTTGTTTTCAAAAGGTTCATTAGTCTTAGGAGTTGAGTCTGGTATCGACGGTCTTTGTTCAGGAAGTTGAGCCTAGGATTGCTAAGTTGACATCCTTAACGACCAGATGATTTCGACCTTGGTGAGAGTACTTGTCGACATTTCTTAGGGGGGTAAAGGTCATTAAATAAGCTAGGCTTAGTCTGATCTATTTATTAAAAACGTCTCTTTTTCTTTAATTTTATACTAATAGCATGGTTAGTCAAGGAAGAGGAAGTCATCGCAAGGTTTGACCTTTGTGACCCGAGCTAGAGGAACACAGTGCTAAAGTAGTCATAGAACTAGTGGTTGTTAACAAGTAGTGTTGTTAGGTGTTATTTGTGTTCTCGGTAGAGACGCTAAGGTTTTGATTAACACTGGCACACAAAGGTCCTTTGTTTGTGTGACCTTCGTAGGGGGCATTAGTTATCCCTTGCCACCCTTAAATCCCCTTCTCATTATAGTCACTTCTCTTAGAGAGCAAATGGCTCGTGATGAAGCATATACGACTTGTAAGGTAAAGGTCGGGGATGTTGTGTTAGAGGCAGATCTTATTCCCCTTGATCTCCAAGATTTTGAGGTTATATTCGGGATTGACTATTTAGAGAGGCATCATGCCAGAGTTGATTCTTTTAATAAAGTAGTGGATTAAATTTACTTGTAATAGACGGGTGTTCCCTAGCTGTTTGACATCGGTGGTTAAGGATAAGAAGTTAATTTGTCACGGATGCTAGGAATACCTCACACATATGATTGATACTTCAGCATAGAGATCGAACTTAGAGATGTTCCTATTGTATGCGAGTTTCCTGATATGTTTCCCAAGGAGTTACCTGGATTATCACCTCATTGGGAGTTTGATTGTACGATTGACTTCGTCCTAGGGATAACATTGATATCTTTACTACCGTATCGCATGGTACCAATTAAATTGAAAGAGCTGAAGGTTAAGTTGCAAGAGTTATTGGACAAGGGCTTCGTCAGACCAAGTCATTCCCCATGGGGAGCACTAGTACTGTTTGTCAAGAAGAAGGATGGATCCTCTACTTATATTTTAATTATTGGAAATTAAACAGGGTTACCAAAAAAATAAATATCCACTCCCCATGATCAATGACTTGTTTGAGCTATTGAGAGGAGCTATAGTATTCTAAAAGGTAGATTTGACATCTGGGTACAATCAATTGAAGATTGCTGAAAGTGATGTGCACAAGACTACTTTCCAGTCAAGGTATAACATTATGAATTTTTGGTGAAGCCGTTTGGATTGACAAATGCACGTGCAACATTTATGGATCGCATGAATAGGGTGTTCCATACTTATTTAGATCAGTTAATCGTAGTATTCATTGATGACCTTTTGATTTATTCTAAGAATGGAGAAGAGCATGCTAGACATCTTCGGATTGTCCTGCAAATACTTCACAAAAAACAGTTGTATGCAAAGTTCTCAAAGTGTAAATTTTGGTTGAAGGAGATAGGATTCCTTAGGCATGTGGTATCGAGAGAAGGTATTTATGTGGATTAAAAAAAAAGAAGTGGAAGCTATACTTGAGTGGGAGCAGCCAAGGAATGTGACTGAAGTTCGCAGTTGGTTATTATCAGAGATTTGTTGAGGGCTTCTCAATACTTATAGCCCCTTTATGAATTAATTAAGGATTATGAATTAGTAATTGACTATCACCTGGGAACAGAAAATATGGTAGCCGATGCACTGAGTCGTAAATCCTGTTCGGTAGTAACTATCAGGAAAAATCCTTATATGACTCATTTGATGAGTATACGAAGCCTTGGGTTGGACTCTTAGTGGCTAAGGATGATAGGAAATTGTTAGCACCGTTTGAATTTCGTCCAACACTATTTGATGAGATCAGGAGATCATAGGTCGAAGATCCCTAGTTAAAGGTCATTCGAGAGAAATTACCATCCAAAGAGGATGAGGGTTCCAACTGTGTTAGTTTTCAAAAACAAAGTGTGTGTACCGGATGACCAAGATCTCAGGTGAGCTATCTTGGAAGAAGCTCACAGTTCGACTTATGCTATGCATCCTGGTAGCATCAAGATGTATCGAACTCTTAGAAAGAGCTATTGGTGGCCAAGGATGAAGAGAGAGATAACGAAATTTGTGACTAGATGCCTTCCCTATCAATAGATAAAGGCAGAGCATCAAAAGCCAGCAGGTATGTTACAGTCTTTGCCTATTTCAGAATGGAAATGGGAGAACGTGACAATGGAGTTTGTGGTTGGACTACCTCGTACATCAAAGGGTCGTAGTGCTATTTGGTTTATAGTGGATAGATTGACGAAATCTACTCATTTTCAGCCTATCCTCACAACCTACTCGTTGGAGAGGATGGCAAAACTGTATATTGATGAGATTGCGAAGATGCACGGGGTGCCAATTTCTATAATATTGGATAGGGATCCGAGATGCACCTCCCAATTTTGGATGAAATTTTAGGAATTTTTAGGGACTAAACTGAAGTTTAGTACTACTTTTCACCCCCAGACTGATGGTCAGTTGGAGAGGACTATTCAAACACTGGAGGACATGTTGAGAGCATGTGTGATGGAGTTCCAATGAAGCTGGGACCAACACTTGAATTTGATAGAATTTGCTTATAACAATAGTTATAAGACAAGTATCGGTATGCCATCATATAAAGTAGTTTATGGGAGAAAGTACAAGACACCATTATGATGGTGTAACCAAAGTCAAAGGAATCGAATCGATAAAAATTATCACTCGGAAAGTAAAAGTCATCTAGGAGAAAATGAAAGCTACCCAAGATTGTCAAAAGAGTTATTTAGATAAAAGGTGACGACCATTGGAGTTTCCAGTGGGTGATATGGTTTTTCTTCAGATATCACCATGGAAAGGTATAATATGATTGCAGAGCTGAGGGAAACTGAACCCTTGATATATCGAACCTTTCCGTATTCTGGAGCGTGCGGGACTGTAGCGTATTGGCTAGAACTGCCACCTGATTTGGATAGGATCTACAATGTGTTTCATGTCTCGATGCTTCTCATGTTTTGGAGACACTTCCAATGAAGTTAAGAGAAGACCTAAGTTTTGAGGTGAAACCAGTCTAGATTCTAGATTGACAAATAAAGAGGTTACGTAGCAAGGAAGTTCCTGTGGTCAAAGTTCTTTGGAAGAGTGACAGGGTCGAAGAGATGACATGGGAGCCTGAGAATGCTATGAGATGTCAATATTGCCGTTTATTTGTATCCTCAACTTAGGAGTTTCGAGGATGAAACTCTTTTGAAAGGGGAGTACTTGTAACCTTGAATTTTTTGAGCCCTTTTATATTGGTCTGTACTTGGAGATACAATTGTATATTGATATATACATGATTGTCTATGAGTTTAAAAATGTATTTGAACCTTTTTAGTATATATGTCAGTGATATATAATGTTATATGCCCTTAGATAAACTTAGAGCTCATCGGTATGCGAAATCTTGGAGATTTCTAGCATATAGGCTTCTAAATGCGTAAAACAGAGTCCGTTGGATGGATATGCCCTTAGTGGCGAAGCTAAATGCGTTCTAATGCTTTAGAGGTGATTAGATATGATTTATAGACTTATTGGACACTTAGAAAGCTTGATTTGAAAAGTTGATGTACATAAGGGCTTATGTGCCAATTGTTAAAAGTTGAGGGATTTAAATGTAATTTTTCAATTCTTGGAAGACCCAGAGGTAATTCTATAAAGTTAAGGGTATTACTTATAATGTGCACGAGACAAAAAATGTAAATAAAAGTTTTGATCATTCTCAAAGTTTGGGCTTAATTGCAAATTTAGGAAAGTTTGGAGGGTATAATAGTAATTTCACATAAGCTAAGGGAAAAAGGGTAACTTCACCATATTTGGTCAAATAAGAGTCAATAATCTAGATCTTTCTTCATTGTTTGGCCGTGTATCCCTTCATTAAACATTAGAAACACTTTGTTTTAATTAAAAGAAAGGGGAAGAAAAGAGAAGAGAGGAGAAGTGGAGTTTGGGCCATCACCCACCTTTCACCACTTTTTTTATTCTTTAACCCAAACCTAGGAGTTCTAAGGTAATTTGGGGTCAAGGAACTCAAATCTATCATTAGATTTGAGAAATTATCAAAGGATTGGAAGATATCAACAAGGGAAAGTTTAGGTAAAATTTGTCTTATCTCTCTCTACATTTTGATTTTGAGTTTGGTGTTAAGATATGTTGTTCTCCATGCTTGACTATGCATGAGACATGGTTTAGATAAATGCAATAAGTCATGGAGAAGCTTCTTTAATAAAAACCAAAATGCCCTCTCTTTGGTGAAAGTTTGTGAAATTTTGAAAAAAAATGAAGAAGATGTATATAGTATAGGCTAAGATGAAATGATGGGGGAAGAATTAGACTAATGTAATGAGTGGTACAATTATGATGAATATGGCTTAAATGAAGGGAATTGGATTTAATGGAGTAGTGAAATGTGTTGTTGTTTGGAAGTGCTTGTTATATAACAAAAGAGGAGCATGAAGTACTACGATAAAGTCTTGAAAATATAACTTGAAAGTCATGCATATTAGGTGTTTGATGAAATGCCTAAGTAAACTTGGTTTAGGATTTAAGGATTTTAATGGTGTGCATTGGAAAGAGGCTTTCGTGTATACTTAAAGTAAACTTGAATTTTTGCTTAGCTTGATGAGTAATGACCTAATGCGATTGGATAAAAATGTGCTTAATTATGATTTGTAAGGTGTAAGTATTAGATCAAAGGCATTAAATGCCTTGGAAAATACAAAAGAAAGCTTATGTGAATAATAAGGGAAGTAATCATGTGAGAAGCTTCATGACCGAATCCTATAGCTTAAAAATTTTGATATTGTGTTTTATACACTTATGTAATGGTTTATAAATAAGAGATATATATTTGAGTAGTAAATACATTTCATTTGTATGTATAAAGGCTCGGGAGCTGTGAGTCAAAGAGCTCTTGTTTGGGATTGTTGAAGTCAAAGGAGTGTACATTTTCTTTTGAGGTGAGTTGGGGAAAAGATATCTCTCAAATAGGATTAGGATATCCCAAGACATGCATGTTGACTGGTATGTGAATTTTGAGCCTAGGTAATGCGTAGTAGAATTAATTCTCAAGTAGATGCTAGTATACTTATGTATTTAATAAATGACATTATTTTGAATAACTTTTTACACTTGGATTGAAACTGATGTTTTTATTTCATATTTTGAGGAATGATATTGTTTTCAACAAACCTACAATTGAAGTGCAAAAGATAATGTTTTATTTTCTAAAACTACATTTTTGAATAACTTTGCACTTGGAGTGCAAAAGATGACTTTTACTACTTGAAATAAGGTTTTGGAACATACATATGAATAATCAAGTCATGTCTGCTGCATGTATCTATTCTCTTATGGCTTAGAGCCATGGCAAGGTTCTATTTTATCCGTTGTACCGATAAATAAAGGCATGGTACCTTGATTTTTGTACTTAATATTTGTATATGATTTTTTTAATGATTGGTGAGGAAACGATTGCATGTGCTAGGCATAACAGATTAAGCGACTCCCATACCCTTGACGCTGGTATATAAAAGTCGAGTCCTTGTAACAACACCATTCTATGAGAATCATGAGTGATTACAAACTTAGAGGTCTGGTCCCCGATGAGGTCATCATCTAGGGTCATGACACTCTTGTTTACCGTAGTCTGGACTCACCATAGATGAAAGTTAAGCCAACATTGAGATCGGTGGGTGTGCACACTAGTTTGGCTAACTAGTGGTGACATGTATAACTATTTTGGCTTATGTTTAGATTTTGCTTCCTGACGAGATTTGATTTTTACAAGTGAAGCTTTTTTACTCTTGTGTACTGGATTTGAAACCTATGTTCATAGGCATATGTGGTTCCTAATCAGTATGGGATGAGTGATATACTAGATCTATGTGTTTCTATGTCGTAGATATTCACTTCAAACGTGGTATATGCATATTAGATGTGTAAATCCGTCCTTAGGTTATTTTGACCGTTTTGGTGTGTACTTGGGTTCTATTTGTGATATATATCTTTTTCCTACTCCCTGAGTACGTAATGTACTCAGCCCCTTCGCTTTCCAACCAAGCAGGTTAATTTGGTGAGCTTGAAGCTCTGTGTTTCATGTGGTCTTTAGACATTTTCGAGGCAATGCTGCATA
Organism: Erythroxylum suave; assembly: GCA_027563595.1. Lineage (NCBI taxonomy): Eukaryota > Viridiplantae > Streptophyta > Magnoliopsida > Malpighiales > Erythroxylaceae > Erythroxylum > Erythroxylum suave. The sequence goes on from JAOSBN010000007.1 coordinate 26,113,232, forward strand.
TAGGTTGTCTTTGTTTTGTACTTTTGTTGTATAGTGGCTCATGACTATGTTGATATGCTTTGTAATTTAGTAAATTGACTCTTGATTGTCTTGTGATTTGTAAATGACCTTATGTGTGAACCTTTTATGTTGACCCAATGTTTTTAAAGATATTCAGTTAGCCTTGTATAGTCAGGTTAAAGGGTCCCGTGAGTATCCTTAGTCTGGTTACGTGGCGGTTGACATGTGTCCGATGTGGTTCCAGGTCGTGACAGCTTAGGTTCCCATACATGCCACGTTGGAAGCACAAATATTTTGCTTTCTATTTCATGGTTCAAGATCATCTTCATCTAACTTAATAGATCTATATTTTTTCTTACTAATTCTAAAGATATTTGGACCTTATAAAAGGACGTCTTTAATTTCCCCTCACTATTTTAGTAGATAAATTTCTAGCCGATGTTTTTATGATCTCCTTCCCTTGCTTGATAATCTTTTTATAGATAATTCCTTGTATTACAGTATCAACCAAAGTGTTACATTTTAATAACAAGCTTTTATAAAAAAATTGCATTAACAATTGCAATGAATATTGATTATTGAGGGAATTAATTACTTAGAGCCTTATCTTGCTCTCATGCTTCACAAAATTCTTCCTTTTCTTTCTTTTGAAGCTTTGTATTTACATCCTTAGTTTGGTGGTCTTATGTAGTGCGAAAACCTCAACGTAAATGCGTCATACATTTGGTATCACTCTTATAAGGTGTCCATCTTTATTAAGATCAATCATATCCTATCTTGATCCCATATGTAGTATAGGAAACACTTCATTCTCATCTTATCTTTTGTGAGGCCATTTAGTGGAAGAGTTCAAATCACAAAATAAAACAATTCGATGAATTTTATCATTTCCTTTGTTATTGATCCATCATTATGGGTGTTAACTTATACATAAGAATCATACTCACATATCCTGTAGCCAATTCAAATCATGTAGGAGTCAAACTTTCTATGCCATTGCCATGGAAACTACTTTAACTTATAAAGTGATTTTTTCAATTTACACACTAAATGCTCCTTTCGAGATTGAATAAACCTATGGATTACTCCATGTAAATTTTATTCTCTAAATAACCATGAAAAAAATGTCTCTTTCAAATCCGTTTGGTCCAAGTGCATATCTAAACTAGCTATAAGAACGCTATTAAAATCTTGATGGAAGTATGATGAATCACCAAAGAAAGATTTCATCATAATAAATCCCCTTATTCTTTGAATACTTTTTTGCTATGAGTCGAGCCTTGAACTTTTTTCCTTCTTTTTTTCTACTATTGCATTCCTCTTATATACCTACAGACCTCTTCCATTTAGGAAACTACATTTCTTCCCAATCATATTTATTTGGTGCCTTAATTATGAGTCTCATTTCTTTATAGCGATATTGATATGTTGCTATTCTTCTAATATTATCCTTCATCTAGAATTTTCATTCTTTTAAAAACCTATTATAGGTGATATAGTTATACCATCTTTGTACTACTAGTTACTAATCTTGACACATCTTCTCCATACATTTACTTTAATATATGTTGTTTATTAAACGTTATATTCTTAATTATCACCATTTTCTTATATGTTAAGTCTCAAAACTTATAACCCTTTGCACCTTTAAGTTAGTGATAAAGATACATTTCTTTAACTTTGGATCAAGCTTGGATCTCTTTCCAGTGAAAACCTCAATGTATACAAGACATAAAAATATTTTCAAATTAAGATAATCTAAATTATTTCCTATCAACACTCTCTGCCACTATCGTATCTAGTGATGTCTTTGGTTATCTATTAATGAGGTAACACACTATACTCATTACTTCTGCTAAGAAACTTTTAAGGATTCTCACATCCAACCCCACACTTGGGCATTTTAGTTATGGATTTATTTATCCTATCTGAAATGTTATTTTATTGTGGTGTTGTATAAATTTTGTTGTGTCTCTGAATCCTATACTTCTCATATAATTTTTGGAATGAAAAATATGTGCACTTAATATTGTTTTCTAACTTCAGGTACTTGATTTTTCTACCTATATGGATTTTAGTTTAGTCTCACATTGTAGTAATCCGATTTCCATATTGAGGGCTAGAGCATTAGTTGTCATTGGAATTCAAGATTTTACATTTCCTTCACATACACATCATTAGCATATACACACATGAAATATGAACTAGAATAAATTACATAGATAGCATATGCACTCAATTGATTTATTCCAGGGTATGAAAAGTTTAAAATGTTCATTATGTGAATTATAACATGTTTATGCCTTGAATTTTAGTATGATTAAGTACAAGTAGCAAATTTTGAATTAATTGATCTAATTGAAAAATTGAGGGATTATAATGCACATTTGGTCTAGGAAAAATGCCAAGTAATAGGATAAATTGATATATGAAAATTAGGATGATTTAGCCTATAATTGAGTGACATTTGGCATTAATCATTGTGGGACAAATGGACTAGTAATTAATTGACAAATGGACAAATTATTGTGTGACAAGTGGACCAATTTTGGAGTGATGTGTAACCTAGCTTTTATGGTAACATATGGCAACACCTATGCTTGATAAGTGTTGAACATGCCATAAGACACATGGCTATTCAGTATATGACACCTAACATCTTAGGTGGTGGGTTTTTGCAGGAGCAAGTTTATGACTAGATTGATGATAAGAAACCCAGAATTGCCATGAACATGCATTGTACATATTCAGTATACATGAATGTGTATAAATAAATACATAATTATGCAATATTGTGATATGTGAATGCACTACCTGTATAGAGGACCGCATTGAATGACAGCATCCAGACATTGCCAGTACTTCAAGGCAATAGCTGTTTGGAGAATACTATGAGTAACCTAAGATGATCTCACCTTATTGTTTTATACATTATTGAACTGTATTGCTATCTTATTGAATTGTATTGAATTTTGCTGATTGTATACTGGATTTCAGACAATACTTGTCCGAGGTGTTTTGATGTATGAGAATGATATTGGAAGTGCTGATTGAGAGTGAGTGCGTCTGCCTAAATGGTTTTCTTATTCTTAACTGAAAAGTTGAAAGCCGGACCTAGTTCGATGACCACTTCTACTGTGACTGTTACTGTAAATGATACTATGATTGATATACTATTATCTTACATGCAAATGAAAGTTATTGAATTTTATGACAAAATTGTGGCATACAGTTTATTCCTATGCATGTAATATAAAGGAGTTGTGACTGGTGTTGCTATTGATACTATTACTGATAAGAGCTCTAAGCTCTCGCATATATGGTTCGAGCCTATGGCTCACTATGATCAATGAGTTACAGACTGACTAACTGAGCCTAATAATTTGGGATACTATAAAAGCACATAGTTGCAACAATATAAAAATGAATGTGATTCTCATACATACCGCATCCGCAAATAAATTAAATTCATTGAATGATTTGCAAAGCTGTGTGAATGTCGTTATATGGTTGAACTGTTTAACTGAGAAATGATTTATTTGTGATATTATTTGATGATTGTCACGTGGATTCGTACTGTATGCTTACATGCCATAATTGATCTTATTTTATGACATGAGTGAAGCTTCGACGATGTTTACTCTGCTGAGTTCACAAAACTCATCAAAATTGCACCGATGCTTTTTTAGGTTTGAGAGTGAAACAACCTAGCTTTTAAGACTTTGTAGAAACATATTTTGTGAAACTGTTACGGTCAGATTTGGCTCAATAGTCGGTTAGTTGGGATTGAGGAAATGGTTGTTTCTTTCGAGTTTATAGTATTCAGTGTGTACTAAGTTGTTTATGTTTATAGGACAATGTTGTATAAACATAGATGATATTGTACTATATGAAACAATGTAAATTGTGGTTTTGATATAATTTGATAACATTTTGGGTTTAGATAATGTGTGATTGATGGTTTAGTGTATGATGCCATGTTATGTACAGTAAAGGTGAGATAGTTAATATGTCATTTCTGACAGGCCTGTACACATGTATCTGATGGACACACATGCATATTTCAGTTAGGAATGAGGTGTTACATTTTGGTATTAGAGAATGGTTTGGCATCCATATGGATATATGATTATATTAAGTGTGAAATGTTGTGGAAATGTCGAATGGTAATTGAAGTTATTGTGTATTATAGGTTATCCGACGTAGGTGAATAAATGGAATACTTAGCTGATTTGAGATTGAAAGGAGCCAGTAGGGAGTTGTCGGTATATCGACTTGAGCGAGTGCCTCTAAGAATTCCTAAGAGAAGGGAAATGAGGTATGACAAACTGCAAAAGCAGGGAGCTGTAGATTTTTATGGCAGCACAAGCCCTATAGAAGCTGAGGCATGGTTAGAGCGGATAGAATGAGTAATTGATCAAATGGACTGTGAGTCGAATAAAAATTTCAATTATGCCATTTCTTTACTACAAGGCCCGACTTATCAATGGTGGAAGACTATTCCTAGTCCTTGCACTTTGACTTAGGGAGACTTTCTGGGAGCTTTCAGAGAAAATTATATGCCCCAGGGATAGATGGATAAGAAGAGGAAGGAGTTCATGGATCTGAAATAGGGTGGAATGTCTATAGCAGATTATGAGATTAGATTTAATGAGTCGATGAGGTATGCGTCTATCTTAATTCCTACTGAGGCAGATAAATACAGGAGATTTGAAGACGGCCTGAACATAGAGATTCAGACAAGGCTAGCTCTTACTAACCTGAGCAGTTTCACTAAGCTCAAAGCAGCCTTGATCCGAATGAAGCAATTGTTGAGGGACAGTCAGTCTGAGCAAAGATCAGAAATTGGTTAGAAGAGACCCAATGAGTCTCAGGGTGGTTCTAGTAGAAGGTTCAGTAAACGTTAGACCTGAACATTCAGACCATTAGCTAGATCTAGACAATCAGGATTCAGACAGAAGGGTGGTTTTACTCAAACTGAGAATAATAAAGGTGCAATATCGGGCCAGTTGCCAGCTTGTCAGTATTGTGGGAATAAGCATAGTCGTGTATGTTGGAGATTGACAGGAGCCTGCCTTCAATGTGGCTCACATGATCATCAGATCAGAGATTGTACATTGATGTCTGGCAGGAGTAGGAGTAGAGTAACATAACCTACAATTCAGCAGAGCTGTGCCCGTAGGACTAGATAGAGAGGTCATAGATGAGGCAAAATGATGTCTAGAAGTGTTACTAGAAGGACTGAGGTGTGGAGCAATCAGCTGCAGTCTCAAGCCAGAGTTTATACCTTTACGAGAAAGGAGGCTCAGGATTCTCCAGATGTCTTTGTATGTGTGTTATCATTATTTACTTTTAAGGTTTATGCATTGCTAGATCCTAGATCTGCACATTCATTTATCACACCACACATGACATCTAGGTTGCATTGTGATAGAGAATTCTTAAGATATGGATTAGAGGTGAGTATTCCAATTGGTAGTACTATAGTGATTGGGGAGGCCTGTAAGCAGTGTCTGATTCAAATTGACCAGGCACAGTTCGCAGCAGATTTGATTGTTTTACAGTTGAAAGAGATAGATGTCTTCTTAGGCATGGATTGGCTCACTGCTTATAGGGCCATTATGAACTGCTATAGGAAGGAATTGATTTTAGAGTCTCCTAATTAACAGAGAGCAGTATTCAGAGGCATTAGCCAAGCAGTGCCAACCAGACTGATTTCATTAATTAGTGCTTTAATGTTAATATATGGTGGATGTGAGGCCTATCTGGGACATATGATTGATATTCGAGCTGAACAGAGTGTACAGTATATTCCTGTGGTTAAGGAATTCCTGGACGTGATTCCTGTTGAATTACCTAGCTTGCCTCCAATTTGAGAAATAGAGTTCACAATTGATTTAGTTCCAGGTATTGCTCCCATATCCATTCCTCCATATAGGATAGCACCTGTGGAACTAAAGGAGTTGAAAGTTCAATTATAGGAGTTGCTCAAGAAGGGATTCATTAGGCTTAATGTTTCACCTTGGAGCGCTCTAGTGTTGTTTGTGAAGAAAAAGGACAGTACTTTAAAGTTGTGTATTGATTGCAGGCAACTTAACCGAGTTACGGTGAAGAATAAATACTTGTTACCTAGAATCGATGACTTGTTCGGTCAATTGCAGGGAGCTCGAGTATTTACTAAGTTTGATTTAAGATCTAGGTATTATCAGCTAAAGATAGCAGAGGCTAATGCACCAAAAAGTGCTTTCAGATACAGGTATGGACATTTTGAGATCTTAGTAATGTCATTTGGGTTGACTAATGCCCCAGATGCATTCATGGCATTGAAGAATAAGGTATTTCAGCCTTACTTAGACCATTTTGTAATTGTGTTCATTGATGACATTCTAGTGTATTGTAGAAGCAATGAGAAACATGCTGAGCATTTGAGAATAATTTTGCAAACTATGAGAGAAAAACAGTTGTATGCCAAATTCAGTAAATGTGGATTTTGACTGAATCAAGTGGTAATTCTGGGTCACATTGTAATGGAGCATGGTATTCAGGTGGATCCAATGAAAATTAAAGCAGTAATGAGATGGTAGACACCGAAGAATGTATCAGAGATTCGAAGTTTCCTCAGATTAGCTAGTTATTACTGAAGGTTTTTCGAGGGGTTTTCTTTAATCTCAACCCCTTTAACTAAACTTATGAGGAAGATTGTAACATTTAGATGGAATGAAGACTACCAGAGAAGTTTTGAAGAGTTGAAACATCGGTTGACTACAGCACCGGTGATGACTACTCCATCAGGATCTGGTGGATATATAGTATACAGTGATGCGTCGCATGGGGGAGTGGGATGTGTATTAATGTAGCATGGTGAGGTGATAGCCTATGCATCAAGACAATTAAAGTCTCACGAGATGAATTACTCGGTACATAATGTAGAACTTGCAGCAGTAGTTTTTGCTCTAAAGATTTGGAGACATTACTTATATGACAAGACACTTCAGATATACACTGATCATAAGAGTTTGAAGTATCTGTTAAGCTAGAAATAGCTGAACAAGAGAAAAAGAAGATGGATAAAGGTACTAAAAGACTGTAATTGCATAATTGAGTATCATCCGGGGAAGGCTAATGTAGTAGCTGATGCTTTGAGTAGAAAGTCGAATACCAGTGTGGCTTAAATTCAATTATTAAGGTTACCAAGCTTGATTCAGTTGAGAGCTTTGAAAGTAGAGTTGAACCTAGAGCATAATGAAGCATTGACAGCTACATTAAACCTGAGGCCAGTGTTGCATGATCGGATCAGAAGAGTACAGAGTCAAGATCTTAAAATGGTGAAATTGATTGAGAAAGTTAAGAAGAATACAGATTCTGAGTTTGAATTTAGAGATGATAAATTGTGACTCAAGCAGAGACTATATAGGCCTAATGTTGATGATCTGAGGAAGGAAATTGTAGAAGAAGCTCATATGGCCGCTTATGTTATGCATCCTGGTACTACCAAGATGTATAAGACACTGAAACAACATTTCTGGCGGCCTGGAATGAAAAAGCAAGTAGTGGAGTTTGTTTCTAAATGTATAACATGAAAATAAGTTAAGGCTAAGCATCAGGCCCAGATTGGAAAATTGCATTCATTACTTATTCCAGAGTGGAAATGGGAACGAATTACTGTAGATTTTATAATAAGATTGCCTAAGACTTCAAGGAGGAATGATACAATATGGGTTGGGGTGGAAAGTTAACAAAGTTGGCCCATTTCATACCAGTACGAGAGAACAATACATTGGACCAGTTGGCTCGGAGATATGTGACTAAGCTTGTGAGACTGCATGGGGTTCCAGTGTCTATTATGTCAGATAGGGATCCCAGATTTACTTTGAGATTCTGGAAGAGCTTACAATCATCTATGGACTCCCAGTTGAATTTCAGTATGGCATTTCATCCTCAGACAAACGGACAGAGTGATAGAACTATCAAGACTGTTGAGGATATGCTTAGAGCATGTGTATTGGAGTTTCAGGGAGCTTGTGATCAATACATAGCATTGATTGAGTTCGCATATAACAATCATTATCACAATAGTATTGGGATGGCACCATATGAGGCATTGTATGGTAGGAAGTGTCGGTCGCCTCTGTATTGGGATGAAGAAGATTTGAGAATGATTGAAAGTTTAGAACTGATACAAGACACTATGGATAAGGTGAAACTGATCAAAAGTTGAATAAAAGCAGCTCAGGATAGACATAAGAGCTACGTAGATCAACTCAGAAGGGATATGGAATACAATGTGGGAGACAGAGAGTTTCTGAGAGTGTCGCCTTGGCGAGGAGTGCTGAGGTTTGGGAAAAAAGATAAGTTGAGCCCTAGGTACATTGGTCCTTATGAAATTCTTGAGAGGATAAGACCTTTAGCATACAAGTTAGTTTTGCCTAATGAGATGTCTCAGTTGCATAATGTTTTTCATGTGAGCACGTTAAGAAGATACAGATTTGATCCAACACATGTGTTATCGACTCAAGATATTGAGGTTGCTAGTAATCTAAACTATGTTGAAGAGCCAGTACAAATAATGGGTTACAAGAAAAAGCAGCTGAGAAACAGAGTAATTCCATTGGTGAAAGTCCTTTGGAGAAATCGCTCGACTGAGGAAGCAACTCGAGAAACAGAGGATCATACGAGGAAACAATATCCCTACCTATTTAAAGCATCAGTTAAGAATTTCGAGGACGAAATTTCTTAAGGAACATAGAATTGTAGTAACCCGATTTCCATATTGAGGACTAGAGCATTAGTTGTCATTGGAATTCATGAATTTACATTTCATTCACATGCACATCATTAGCATATACACATATGAAATATGAACTAGAATACATTACATAGATAGCATATGCACTCAATTGATTTATTCTGGGGTATGAAAAGTTTAAAATGTTCATTATGTGGATTGTAACATGTTTATGCCTTCAATTTTAGTATGATTGAGTACAAGTAGTAAATTTGGAATTAATTGATATAATTGAAAAATTTAGGGATTATAATGTATATTTGGTCTAGGAAAAATGCCAAGTAATAGGATAAATTGATATATGAAAATTTGGATGATTTAGCCTATAATTGAGTGACATTTGGCATTGATCATTATTTGAAAAATGGACTAGTAATTAATTGACAAATAGACAAATTATTGTGTGACAAGCGGACCAATTTTGGAATGACATGTGGCCTAGCTTTAATGTTAACATATGGCAGTACCTATGCTTGATAAGTGTTGAACATGCCATAAGATACATGGCTATTCCCATTAGATGACACCTAACGCCTTAGGTGTAACATTCAGCAAGAGCAAACTTGGTTAAGCTTATTTCTTACTCTTTCTTCTCTCACTCACATCACCGAAACTATTTTCTTTCACCTCCCTAAACTTGCTTATGATTTTTTCTAATTATTGCACAAGTAATCCATGTTTTAGCCTCACAAAGTTAAGTAAAAGATCAGCTTGAAGTTACCTTACTACACCTGGCTGAAATCCATCTAAGTTTTACCTTGAATGTTTGATGTTTTTGCTTGCTTCGAGCACTGTATTGGCCTGATCTTTTGAACTGGAATTGGAGTTAATCATGTAAATAAATGATTAGTGTTTATAGCATGTCATGATAGAGAATTGATGATGATAAATTAGGATGAATTATGTATGATGTTAATGATTAAAGTGTGCTAGAATATTTTATATGGAGTGTTTTATTGAACATACATATGTATTTTGGCTATAACTTGATCTGTGAATATCCAAATTGGATGAATTTTGATTTAGAGTAAACTAGACAATTAGGACTACATTTTTTGTGAAGGAATAGAATTTGGAATATGTCTTTAAGGGTCTTAACATTTGACTTGAAGTTGAGAATTGTGTTCTGTTGAGGTATGAAAATAGTCTGCATATTTTTATTTATTACTGGCATGATACTGAACCAAAATGCATGAAATTGATGTCATTAGACACTTAAGACATATAGGAACAATTTTTTAGGAGGATGTATTGCCTAAATTCTTCATTGCTATGCCAAAATGTCCATGCAAAACTGATCAAAATATGGTTAAGAAGATCTGGAAAAAAAATGCAGAACATGTGATATAGAAAGATATTGAATAGGAACTATTTTGGGGTTTATGAAAAATCATTAATTATTGAACTGTGTATTGATGTTACTGAACTAAAACTGAAGTAAAAATGAAAGGGTGCACTGTTTTGGTGTTCATGAGCAATCATTAACTATTGAACTATTTATTAATGTTACTGAATTGAAACTGAAGTAAAAATGAATGGGTCATCAACTGTACATGATATAATTTTGATAATGACATGTTTGATTAATGGATTTAGGATGAAAAAGAGGCAATGTGCTGGAATCTTATGAACTGAAGAATTTTCATTGAACATGATTCAATATTTTGATTATATCTTGATCTGTAGATTTCTAAATGAGTTTATTCTTAATTCAAATTAAAGTAGAGATATATGTCTACAAATTTCTTGAAGAATTCAAATTTTAATTTTGCTCTAAGACTTTAAAAATTGGCATGAGATTCAGTCCTGACCTAGGCTATAGCACTACCAGGGACAGAAAACATATCCTGTGGTTGTTGAATAAACTGTATTGATGTAGACCAAATTAGGCTAAGGTTTCAACACCAGAATTGTAGCTTATTCTCTTAGGTTTATATTGGTATAAAGTTTGTAATTTTTGGATATGGGAATTGAGAGATATGGGTTGTACAACTGAATGCATAATCATACATTAGCCAAATTTTCAAATGTGCACAGTCTGTGGTATTTTGAACATAACTCATAGAATAATGAACCAAATTGAATGATCTTGGTAGCAATAGAGACTTAAGACATAGGATAATAATTTTTTATAAGTAATGTTATAAAATTCCTTCACTATCCTGATGAAATTAATTGTGCAAAATGGACCCAAAAGTGTACCTTTAAACAAATCTGAGTTATTAAATTGAATGTGGATATCCGAATGATTTTTATGACTAGATTGATGATAAGAAACCTGGAATTGTTATGAACATGTATTGAACATATTCACCATACATGAATGTGCATAAATGAATACATAATATTGCAATATTGTGATATGTGAATGCATTGTCTGTATAGAGGAATGCATTGAACGACAGAATCTAGACATTGTTGGTACTTCGAGGCAATAGCTGTTTGGAGCATACTGTGAGTAACCTAAGATGGTCTCGCCATATAGTTTTATATATTATTGAATTGTATTGAATTGTGCTGATTGCGTACTGGATTCCAGACAATATTTGTCTGAGGCGTTTTGATGCCTAAGAATGATATTGGAAATGCTGATTGAATGTGAATGCATCTGCCTAAATGATTTATCTAATTCTCAACTGAAAAGTTGAATGCCAGACCTAATCCGATGACCACTGTTACTATGAATATTACTGTAAATGATACTGTGACTGATATACTGTTATATTACATGTAAATGAAAGTGAGTGAATTTGATGACTAAATTATGGCATGCACTTTATGTCGATGCATGTAATATAAAGGAGTTGTGACTAATGTTGCTACAGATATTGTTACTGATAAGAGCTTTAAACTCTCGCATGTGTGGTTTTAGCCTATAGCTCATTATGATCAATGAGTCATAAACTGACTGATTGAGCCCGATAATTTAGGATACTTTAAAAGCACACAGTCACAAAATAAAAAATGAATGTGTCTATCATACATATCACATTGAAATATAAATTAAATTCATTAAATGATTTACAAAGTTGTGTGAATGCCATTATTTGATTGAACTGTTTAAATGAGAAATGATTTATCTGTGATAGTATTTGATACTTGTCAAGTGGATTTGAACAATATGATTACATATTATAATTGATCTTGTTTTATGACATGAGTGAACCATCGAGGATGGTTACTTTGCTGAGTTTGCAAAACTCATCAAAATTGTACCATTGCTTTTCAGGTTTGAGAATGAGAGGACATAGTTATTTCTTTTGAGTTTATAATATTCGGTGTGTACTAAGTTGTTTCTATTCATGAGATAATGTTGTATAAACATGGATGATATTGTACTATATGAACAATGTAAATTATGGTTTTGATATAATGTGATAACATTT
>JAOSBN010000007.1:26140184-26154539 GCA_027563595.1 Erythroxylum suave
TAATGATGTACTTATGTGTTTACATGTGTTGACAAGTTTGATGAATGCTTGACTTATATGAGTTGTGAATTGGTTTGCCAAGTTGAGAATTTCGAGAAATATATGTTTTATGGATTTTCATGAGAAATTGCTATGATTATGAGAGTTTTTAATGGTTTTTGCTTGTTACAGATTATAAGACTGTTACCTACAAGCTTTAAGCTCACCCCCTTCCTTCCCATCTTTAGGTGATGAACAAGATATCGAGTGATCGAGTCAAGAGTGAAGGCATCACTCCAGTTTGCATGTTTTGTTTTTGAAGCTAGATTATGTAAAACAATGCTTTAGTCACATTTTGAGCGATTCTAGTTTTGTAAACTTTGTATTTTGGATTATGATGTAAGGGGGCTCGAAATGCCCATTGAAGGGTTGTAAAAATCTTATTTGTTTTTATGTTAATGAAATATATACATACATTATGTTTTGTTCATGATTTCAAAAGTCTTTATATTGCATCTTCAAGCTTTTCATAGGGGTAGAAATTGTGTACTGGATTCAGGAAGCAAACTGTACTAATCTAGATAGAACTAGACAAAGTTGTCTTAGGGAAAGTTATAGCTTATCCTCTTAGATTTCCGATGCTATAAAGTATGTAAATTTTGGGTATCAGAGTTGAGAGATATGAGCATTATAATTGGTGATGTTGAACAGGAGGTATGTCCATGACAGCTATGGTGAATGATGACAGTTTGTGTATGTGATAAGTAATTTGAGTTGAGTTTTAGGATTTTAATGCACCCAAGTTGGTAATTGAATGGTTAAGGAGTTTTATTGCTTTAGAAGTGAAATTGGGAAGGTTATGAGTGAATATGATGTTAGAATGGATGTAGGAAGCATTGGAGAGGCTTTGGAGGGGTTTGGGTAACCCCTATGTCCGTTAGATGGACTTTAGGTCCACTTGGCAGACCTTCTCGGGTCTATGAGGACCCCCAACATTGCCAATGTCCATTCAATGGACATTATGTCCGTTAAACAGACCTTCTCGGGTGAAAATGGCTCCAAAGCTCATCCATGTCCGTTAGGCGGACATGTATGTCCGTTAAACGGACCTTTACGGGACAGCTATAGTAAATTACGATTTTTGATCCCTTTTAGGACCATAATCTCGCTTTGTAGTAGTGGATGCCTTTAGTAGGAAATCATCAATAGCCCATATTCAAACAGTTTATTTGTCGTTATTGGAAGAGATGGCTAAGCTTAGGATAAGCTTGAAATAAGAGGAACTAGATTGTGTTATAGCAAATTTCAGAGTAAGGCCGATACTTAGGGAGAAAGTAAAGGAGTTACTGGCACAAGATACAGATTTGAGCAAGCTTCGAGAAGAAATTAAGAATGGCAAAAATCTAAGGTGGTAGTGAGGGATGATGAACTCATGGTTGTAGGAAACAGACTTTGTATCCCAAATGTCAAGGAAGTAAAGAATGAAATACTGGATGAGGCACATAATACGCCTTACGCCATGCACCCAGGTAGCACTAGGATGTACAGAGATCTGAAAGAACATTTCTGATGGAAAGGCATGAAGAGAGATGTAGCAGAATATGTAAACAAGTGTCTACTGTGTCAGCAAGTCAAGGTTGAACACTAGGCACCTTCTGGAAAGTTAAGGCCATTGTCTATTCCTGAGTGGAAATGGCAAAGGATAACTATGGATTTTCTGATGGGTTTGCCTAAGACTAGTAGGAAGCATGACGCCATATGGATCATTGTTGATCGATTGACAAAGTCAGCCCATGTTCTAGCGATCAAACAAACTAATTTCCTACATGTGCTAGCAAAGAAGTATATTGATGAGATAGTAAGACTACATGGGGTTCCAGATTCCATAATTTCTAACAGGGATCCTCAATTTACTTCGAGATTCTGGGGAAGCTTACAAGAGGCTCTAGGAACCAAATTAAATTTTAGCACTGCTTTTCATCCCCAGACAGATGATCAATCTGAGAGGAACATTCGAACCCTTGAGAGAATGCTCAGGGCATGTGTGATGGACTTCAAAGGAGCTTGGGATGAACATTTTCCATTAGTCGAATTTGCTTACAATAATTCGTACCATTCAAGCATTCAGATGGTTCCTTATGAAGCACTGTATAGAAGGAGATGTAGAACTCTGATATGTTGGGATGAAGAATGAGAAAGGAAATTGATAGCGCCAGAGTTGCTTTAGATGACAGTCGACAAGGTTAATTTGGTTAAGTAACGGCTTAAGGCAGCTCAGGATAGAATGAAGAGCTACACTGAAAGGAGATGGAGTATGAAGTTGGGGAAAAAAATTTCTTAAGACTTCCCCTTGGAAAGGAGTTATAAGGTTTGGCAAGAATGGCAAGTTGAGTCCGAGATATGTGGGTCCTTATGATATTGTAGAGAGGATCGGACTGCTAGCCTATAGGTTAGCGCTACGACCAAACAGTTCAATTGATCAAAGTCTTGTAGAGAAACTATTTTGTGGAAGAGGTCACGTGGGAGCCCTTGGAGGCCATGATGGAAAAGTATCCACACCTCTTCAGCAATTCAAGAAAGAATTTCGAGGACGAAATTCTTTTAAGAGGGGGAGAAATGATGGCCCTTGAATTTTTATTTATTTTTTTATAAATAAGCATGATTAGTTTTACTTTGGGGTCTTGCTAGATTATTTTATCTTAGAGTTAATTAGCATGTTAATATGAGTAAGATAATATGATATAGGTTAAGGGAATTAGAGTTTAAGGTGGCAAGTTTTCATAAGGGCATTTTTGGAAGACCACTTAAGGTTAAAAGAACCTAAGCTTATAAGGAAGGGTAAAGTGGACTTTTAGCATTCATTAAGGGTAAAAAGGGAAGATCACTTAAGCTTAAAAACCTTAAAGCATTAAAGGAGGGGGAAAATGGACATTATGCAATCATTAAGAGTATAAAAGGGAGAAAGAAGACTTGTCTTGCATTTGGAAGAAAGAGAAAATGAAATTGAAGAAAGAAGCGAGAGAAAGTGTCGCTGGAGAGAAAGAAGAGGGTTAAGTTAGGTTTCAATTTTGCTTAACCTTCAAGAGAGATTTTAAGAGTGATCAAGAAGGGAAAAAGGAAGAGGAAGGTTAAAGCTTCTATTAGAGCCAAGAAAATCATTGTTTGGTGAAGATTCAAGGTAAGTTGATATTTAATCTTTTGTATTTTTAGAAGAGTTTTGGTTCAAAGAGCTTAGGAAATGCATGGGTATAAGTATTTTAGGATCAATTTCATGCATAGGTTTCTTTGGGTCTTCCAATTGGAATTCATTTGAATGGAATTTTGTCAATGTTGAAGGGAGGCAAGAGGAGCTAGAGGAGGGACATCCTTGACCAAGTTTTCAAGCAAGGAAATTAAGGAGGTGACATTTTTATAGTTGAATCAATAAGCTATTGAAGTTTCTTTCAAATAAATGGAATTAAATGATTTCCAACTACCTTGGAAATGTGCATTTATTGTCCTTTAAAATGGTTTGAGAATGTGCCATATGTTTTTCTATGTGAATTTTTTTGAATGAATTTTGAGTGATATGGGAATGATTTCAAATTGCTCCGTAACTGTTGTATTTGTGGCTTTTGGATGACTTGAGAAATGGTTATATGATTGGAATGGGATTTTGGTTGATGAAGTGTGACTTGATGATGGAATTGCATATGAAATATTGCATGCTCATGAAAAACAAGTTTTTCAAAATGTGTCATTTGGGCAATTGGTTTACAATTCATAAATTAAATGTTATGTGGGTTTGCTGTAATCCATTCAAGAACGTCACGTGCACGTTGACCAAGTTAAAGGCTTTTCCCGCCTATCCACTAGTGGCATGGAGCTCCCTCATGTTTACGACTACACAAGGCCATTATGTGGAATTGTGTAGTTCATCATGTTCATAGACATACCCAAACCATAATGATGTGCTTATGTGTTTACATGTGTTGACAAGTTTGATGAATGCTTGACTTATATGAGTTGTGAATTGGTTTGACAAGTTGAGAATTTCGAGAAATATATGTTTTATGGATTTTCATGAGAACATACTTTGACTTTTTAAGCATAACTTCTTCTATAGAATTCCAATTTGAGATAGTTCTTGCTTCAAATTAAACTAGAGAATTGGAGCTACAATTGTTTTGAAGGAGTCAATTATGATTTTTGTGATTGAATAGTGTGGGCACACCACTCTTGTAGGATATGGCTAATAGGGGTTCATGGAAATAACCCTAAAGGTAATACACATGCTCACGTCTTATGATGACTCCGAACGTTATGATCCGGAAACGGGGTCTAACAATTGAGACTTGGTAAGTTGTTCATAAATATACTTATAATATCAATGTTATAATAGCAATAAGTAAATTTGGAGCTAATGAACCGAGAGGGGAAAAGCAGTTTTACTGACAAGATACAATGAAAATCACATAACAAATAACAAGTTCTCATTTTATAGGCTAACAAACACAACTAAACACCTATTTTTCTACCACTATTGACTTGAAGATAAAGATTAAAGAGCGTGATTAATAACTCACCAAACTCGTAGGAAATAAAAAAAAATAAAAATCATAATTGAAAATATGCAGACACATCATGACTAATTTGAGTTATATAAGTTTTGTAAAGTTGATCACTAAATCTAAAATTTTAAAACATTAGATACTGAACTAAAAAAAATCAAAAGTTAGACACAATTTAATTAATTATCTCTTAAAACCTTAAAAGAATGTCATATTAACATTTAAACAAGAGAATAAAAAAAAAAGGTGTGATTTCCTCCCAAAGGTTTCACAAAAAGATTATTTTGGTCCTTGCATTATTATAGATGCACATCGATCCTTTGTTATTAGATAGATCACTAGAGACCCTTTTTCATAATTGAACATATTAGTCCATTACCATTGACTCGGATATATTTTTGGTAGAAGTCCATTAAGTTTTCAATTTAGTCTCTTATGTGGCACAATTATATGTCAATGTGGACGTTAAGGTGGCATTTTAGTTATTTTAAAATAATTAAAATTTATTTGATTAATTTTATAATTAATTAATTATGAAATGCAACCCATCAATGTAACCCCCCACCCCCCCCTCCCCGAGCTCTGATTGTTTGTAACTTATTAACATTAAAGAAACCCAAATGTTGTGAACCCTAATTGTATGAAACCCTAATTGGTTAAACCTAAATTCACAAATCCATTAATGCATTGGAAGTCGACCTACATTAAGATTCACAAGAGTGTTTCCATATGATTAGGCTATTTAGAATCATGATAACATCTTTGGTTTGTGTTTGTATTAGAGCCATAGAATAGGGTTATAGTCCCTCCGTCTATAAACATGTTGGTTATAGTACCTCCTTGTCTAAACATTTAGTTTTTCTTATTTTTTAATTTCATTTTTATTTAATTTCATATTGAAATTAACAATTTTTTATTCTAAATGTCTAGTAACCTAATGAAAGGATAGGTATGTTATCCCTCCTTGTTAAAATAGTAAGTTTGTGATTATTTAAAGTTAATTTTTGGTTTTTCTCTGGTATTTTGGTGCAAAATAGAGGGTTATGGTTCCTACTTGTCTAAACAGTAGTGGTTTTGTTTGTTTGAATTAAATTATTGGTTTAATATCTTAATGAAATGTCAAATATATCTTATATTATAATTAAGAAAATGTTTTTCAACATTTCAAAATCAAACTAAAGTTTGGTTAGTCCCTACTGCACTAAATGGTCTATTTGTGGAGATAACCGAAGATGGAAATGGATTATATTTTTGTTTAATACACTTATGTTACTTTTTTAGTACATACATAGTCTCTATGGCATTGTAATTTAAGTGACTTGATAAAGAGTAACTGCCACTTTATTTAATTGAAATGTGTTCATTTATTTTTCCAGTACATACTTATTTCACTATGAAATAATAATCGCTACGAACCAATATACATTGTTGCATATTCTTTTACATACTTTGTTACATGTATTAATGCTTTTAGTTTCAAATCCTTATAAAATTTATTACATTATATTATTATAGTTAATGGGAAAGTAAGCATTAGATTATTTGGTGATGTGAATTTCAAACAAGGAAGCATTGTTCGATATAACAGTCCTAAACCTAAAAATATTTGATAATGTGGACTTAGACTATGTTAGCCTTAGAGAAGTTTGTGAAATTGAGGCATTATTGGGCTATAAGAATATAGTAAGTGCTTGGTATTTGAGTTCTGGTATAAGCTTAGTTAATGGTTTAAGGAAATTGGAGTCCATCCAAAGTGCACTAGATTTGAATAAGTTGTTAAAGGTATGTGAGATTATAGATATTTACTTAGTGAATATAGATGATCCAATGTATGCATTACTAATGTAAAAGTGGCATGAAATTTGGCATAGATAGATGACTATTAACACTTTGAGTAATTATGTTGATGATATGGATATTATGCATGAGGTGGAGCATATAAATGCCAATGCAAATGGGGATGCAATGCTAAATACAAATGCAAATTCATTTGATAAAGAAACAGGGCTAGTTACCAATGTAAATTCAAGTGCATATGCAAATGCAAATGCAAACGCAAAAAGCAATGAAAACATAGATGCAAATGTCAGTACATCTAAAGATGGAGATGGAGGGGAAAATACTGTTGAGGAACATGGAGATGGAGATGGAGATGGAGATGGAGATGGACATGGAGATGGAGATGGAGATGGACATGGAGATGTAGATGAAGATATGGATGAAGAGTAACATGATGATATCAATAATAAACAACATAAGGAAGATTTATATACAAATTATATGTAATATAAGGAAGATTTAAATATAGATGATCTGTAACTTAAGAAACAAAACCCTTTTCAAGAGGAAGCTATAGATCTAGAGTTTGATGTTAATATTGAAGCTTATCATAAAAAGTATATAGATTCATTAAATATTGGAAGTTTCTTAACTTAAGTATCGTAGTGTAAAAGAGTCTAATGCTGCTTTGGGAAGGCCTAGTCAAACAAAAAGATATGTTCCTAGTGTGTTGGAGTCAAAAATGTTTGGATATGGTATTTGACAATGTTAAGTATTTTAAAAATGTAGTAGCTAGTTATACAACTGTAGCAGGCTTTGATTTGAGATTAAACAAGAATTGAATCCTAAAAGGATAAGGAACGACTGCTCTTGTGGTTGTCCATTTTAATTATGTGCATTATTTGAAATAAATGATATGTGCCTGAAATTTAATATATATAAGCCAAAGCATAAGTGCAACCTAACAAATGCGCCCCATTTGGTGACTTGACATATATCATAAGGCATTTTAAGGAAAAGATCCTTGTTAAATTAAGCATTAATAAAAGGATGGTTGAAGAATGTAGGAAGAAAGTCAATTTATCTATTAATTGAAACATATGCAAAAATGATAGAAGGAAAGAATCGAAAATAAAGGCAAAGGAATAACATAATGAATACGCAAAGTTGAATGGTCACGTCACCAACTTAAAGGATAAAAATATGAGTTCCATGATTGAGCTACAACTCGAAAAGATTCAAAAGGGAAATAAACTAATGTTTAAAGGAATGTATGTATCTTTTTATGTAATGAAGGAAGGGTGGGAAAAGTTTAGACTAATCATTTGTATGGATGTGTGCTTCTTGAAGACTAAATATCAAAGACAACTACTTAGTGTAATAAAGATACAAACTGTGGCATATATGAATTGCATAGATAATCATGGAGGTTAAGAATATTACAAATTGGAGTTGGTTTATTGGCGATTGACAATTGATTTAGAGATAAGTGATGGTTTTGGTATTATAATGATCTCATATATGAAAAAGTATTTCGTTGCTTTATTATTATTATTTTATTTTAATCAAGTTTTGATTTGTTTGTTTTAATCTTTTTAGGGGCTTATAAGAGTTAGATATAACATACTGCCCTCTGCTACACATATGATGTGTGCAAGGCATATATATCATAATTTAATTTCAAAATGGAAAGGAAGCAAGTTTTCTAGAATTGTTTATAGGAAACATTCCCATAAGAATTTGATGAGAGGCTGATTAGATTGAATAAATTGACTCCAAAATTTGAGGAGGACTTATTGAAATATTCAAAAGAAACTTGGAGCTACACATTACAAAACATTGAATCCAAATGTCTAATTGTAGACAATAATATTAGTGAGACATTTAACTTTGGGATTTCTTTAGCCAGAAAAAGGTTAATTATCAATATGTTAGAGACTATTAGGACAATGATAATAAAGAAGCATTCAAAATTAAAGGAGTATGTAAATAAATGAAAAGACAACATTGCACCAAAAGTGATAAAGAAGTTGAATAACAATAAACTAAATGTAACGAAATAAAGACTCATTTGAAATGAAGACATGGCATATGAAGTCACTAATAGGGATCATATATAGTGTGCTTAGATAAGGATAATGCATATAGTTGTAGGACATGATAACTTTATAAATATCTATGCACCCGTGCTATCAGTGCCATCTTTTTTGCCAAATAATGATTAAAGTCATATGTGGAAGAAATGGATGGAAGAAAGAAGTTGCTTAGTAGTCCAAAGAAAAATAGCATGAACAAAAAAAAAGTTGGTAATTAGCAAAATTAGCATAAAATTTATCAAAAGGGTCAACTTTAAGTATATGGGAAGTGTGGAATACACGGACATAACAAAAGAAGATGTAAACCAACTAAACAACTTGAAATTGTTAGAGACTATTAATTTCTATATCAATTTTTTTAGAAATTATTAATTTATATATCAAATTTTTCTTCAAATGTATTAACATTACTTAATATTTATACAATTAAATGCAAATGGTCCACCTCCTTGACAAGTTGCATCCACCTAACAATCTTAAGATTCAATCCCGAAATCAATGCCTAGAATAAAGAGGAGCTTTAAGTTAGTTGATCAATACTTATCAACTTTAATTTAAACCAAGAGGTTTTAGGTGGAAAGGAATGCAAGCATAACATTATAATAGTTGTAGGAGCAAAATACTCAATATAGAGGTTTTAGGTCTATACATCATTGAGCATCACAACATGCTAACACATATATTGATTCATAACAAAACGCAAACAAGCCTTGAAACTTATTCTAGAAATTGATCAACTGCAAATGGAATTCGATAAAACTATGAATCTTTTGGATGCTAAATTGTGTTCTTAGGTGTTGTCATTTGTTTTAAGGTCTAAATCGCTACTATTCAAATAAGATTATAATCTATTGTTGGTGTAATTACTTTAAATTTTGAAAAAATGGCAACAATCATTTTGAGATTTATATTGGTGTAATATCAAGCTTTTGGATATATATTTTGAGATGTACAATGACAACATTGAATCCAACTAATGGTCTTTGTTGAATTAGTTTATTATGGCATTTTTATATGCTTTGGGTGCCAAATTATTATTGTTCAGACATAGTAATAACAATATTATTGGTGTAATGATGTTGGCTTTTAGACACGTGGCTATATTTAGATTAGTGTAATTATCAAGCTTTTGGATATATATTTTGGGATGTAAAATGACAATATTGAATCCAACCAATGGTCTATATTGAATCAATTTATTACATCATTTTTCCACGAGCATAAATAACTTTGTGACATCTTTGTGATATATTTTCTACAAGATAACTTGGTGAACTTGGTCGACACGTTTGTGAAATTGCTGAACAATAGCACACCTTTTGGACACAGACTCTATCATACATAATCAACATGGTGAACTTGCTCAACAAATTAACACCTTTGTGATATATTTTTCGTAAGCATTTACATTCTAAGATTGATCTTACGCAAATATTTATAACTTAAGGTAGCATAATTACAAGATAATTATTGCTATCACAACCATAAACAATATGAGATATAAGATATGCATCCTCTTTGATACCACATTCTCTTTGAATATAACCATCATCTTATGCTTCATTTCATCGTCACATTCTCTTTGATTATAACCATCATCTCATGCTCCATTTCATTTTTAGGTTATGATCCATTTCATTTTTCCTTATTTGCTTCCGTAACTTTACCATAAAGAATTGGCACCTGTTTGATTGAGCTTTTGGAGGGTGGAAAAGTACTTTTTTCCACCACAAAAGATATTTTTAAGAAAAATGAGTGTTTGGCTGTAAAATTCAAAAACACTTTTTAAATAGAAATAGCTTTTTTAGAAGCTAAAATACAACTTTTTAAGAACTTTAAATTTGGAGCTTTTCAAAAAAGCCCTTTATTTTAGCATTTTCGGGTAGACTTTACATTATAATTTGTGTCGTTTACGTTTATAACATCCGATGCTTGAAACTCTCTGGAAACCAAAATTCATCTCTCTCTTCTCTCTGCCTCTACTCTGATCTAGTCCATTTTCTCCTCTCTACCTCTGCTCCGCGATCTGCGCTCATGTGCCTTAATAAATAAGTTCCATTTCATTCACGTTTGTTCTTTCTTTACTTCTGTACATGCATAAAGTTTATTACGAGTCCTTGCTTTTGAAGTAAATCACACGTTAGTATAGAATTTACGTACAAGAAACTTGATACACAAGAAGAGGGGGTTGAATGGTGTATCCTTTTTGTAAATATAAAATCTTACTAAGAACTTCTCTTTCTTGTTAAAAAGATATCACAAAATTTATACAAAGATTGTTACGTAGTTAAATCGAAAATAACTTCTATATACTTGTTTAACAACAAAACAAACTGAAGTAAAAGGATAGAAGATAGACGCTGCGATTTTTATACTGGTTCACCCCAAACCGTGAGCTACGTCCAGTCCTTAGAGTTCGTCTGAGTGTTTCACTATACTTCAAACAATTACAAGTATTCTTTCTTCCCTTCCAAAGCCTCTTCAGGTCTCTTACAAAGTATCCTTTCAGCTAACGTAGCCTCCCTAGGCTATCAGCCTTTTCTTTCTCTCAATAGAAAGATATTGTGAGCTTTTGTTACAGTAGGGTTAGCTCTCTTAGTATCGCACTACAGAATTTCTATTTTCTAAGTAAGCATTGAATGCTCAAAGATCACTTATTTCACAAAAGTTATAAGATTCATAAGATTGTAAGATCTTCGACTACGACTAGTATTTATAGCCTAAGTCTCTAACTGCTTCTTGATCCTTGATAACCGCTTCTTGATTCTTGATAACCGTCATTTAGTTAAGTTCTGTAACTAACTCTAACTAAGTAACTGTCTGACATATTACTGTATCTTCATGGTATCATCTGTGTTTTTTTTACGTCTGTGTTGTCTTTGTGTCTATATTGTCTTTGCGTCTGTGTTTTCTTTGCGTCTATGTTGTCTTTGCGTCTATATTGTCTTTGCATCTGTGTTTTCTTTGTGTCTGTGTTATCTTTGCGTCTGTGTTGTCTTTGCCTCTGTATTGTCTTTGCGTTTGTGTTTTCTTTGTGTCTGTGTTATCTTTGCGTCTGTGTTGTCTTTGCCTCTGTATTGTCTTTACGGTTATGTTTTCTTTGCATCTGTGTTGTCTTTGCGTCTGTGTTGTCTTTAAGTCTGTATTGTCTTTGCGTCTGTGTTTTCTTTGTGTCTATGTTCTCCTTGCATCTGTGTTCTGTACTTCGTCTGCACATTTAACACACTTGTCAAAACGTTCATTTGTTTCTAACATTATTATTATTTGAATGTCATCAAAATTAATCATCGTGAAGTCCTCTTGACTTAACAATCTCCCCCTTTTTTATGATAACAAATAATCATAATTTTAGAAAAAAATCAAAGTAAATGAATTTTTATTCAGTTAATGAATAAGAAAACAACAATTGAATAAGAAGATAACAAACAAAGAATAAGAAGACAATAACCAAAAATACACATATGCATGCTATCTTTTACTTTTCTTCTTTCTTCTGTTTTTCTTCTTTCTTTTGTTTTATTTCTTCTCTTCTCTTCTTCTTTTCTCCCCCTTTTTCCATCTTTTCTCCCCCTATTTGTTATTAATCAAAAAGTTTATCTCAGATGCTTCATTATTTCAAAAAACATGTGTTGCATATCAGTTCTGACCAACTTGAGGTCTTTTTCTATTGTAACTCATAGATAGGCTAGTTCCTCATGTAGATCACCCACTAAGTCAAGCAGATCATCAACCCTAGTATGAATTTCTTCAATCTCCTTCACTAAGGCTTCCTGACTCCACTGCTGAGAGTGCCTTACTTCTTCCATTCCAATAGTATTAACTTGTTGAGTTGCACTTGATGGATAGAAGTTTGTAGCAACAGATGTTTCTGAGGATAAGACATCTAGTTCAATGATTTTTAGAACAAGAGGTTTGAAGAATTGCTTGCCTTCAGGGAGATCAAGGTCATCAAGTCTAGGTAGTTTTGGAATAGTTTTTCCAAGAAGGTGAAGGACATCTTTAATTGAAGATATAGAACTCAAAGGTCTAAAGTGCATGATTAGGTGCACAAAAGTCTCTAAGTTGACAAAAATACCTTCAACCTCGATAGTTCTATACTGTCCTTTAGTCACTCTTCCAACTACCTGAGAAGTTGCATCTGTGGTGAAGCGTCCATAATTACTTCCTGATGCTTTTGAAATGTGATGTGAAACATAGATTCCTCTTAATTGCTCTGCATTTCATGCCTCATCTATGTTTCTCACAGCTTCATGTATCTGTTCTTCTGGTAGGTCACCTGTTTTTCCTTCAGGGTACATCTTCTACTTCCCTTTTTCCACATTGCGTATAATGTTTGAAGCTCTAGGTTGTATGTCTGGTACAATCTTGATCAATGTTCTACTTGTAACTGGTTAGATAGTGTATCGATCTTTAGTCATCTTTAGTGGATATGGTTCTGACTTTTCATCCCTTAGAATCCCATATAATCTTCTTTCTTCATGATTTAAAAGATGTATAGATCGATTATTGATCAATATAGATTCAACTTATGCCTTGACTAACCTTTTCACAGGTTCTCTGATTATAATTGAGCTTCTGCTTCTAACAGGTACCTCTTCTTCTATCACCTTCATTCTCAAGTCCTCTTTTCTGATAGGACCATGAGATACCACTCTGTTTTCAACTGATTTTTCTTTTTGTTGACTACCAGTTGAAGTAATTTCTTTCTGACTGGTCTTTAACTTCTTAGTTTCTTCTACCAGTTTAGAAGGTGGTTGTGGTTAGGTTCTCTTCCTTTCAAACTCCAACTTCATCTTAATTTCAGTCTCTTTAGTTGGCTTTGTCTGCTCTTGTTGCAAAATTGAGATTAGAGACCTTGTAGCCTGTGGTGCCTTTTCTATCTTCTCAGATTCTTCACCAAGAGTCAGTCCTTTCCCTCTCTTCTGTTCATCTTGTCGGAGAGTTAAAAACCTTGGTGATCTTTTTGATTTTTAACTTTCTCAAAATCAAGTGTCTCTACCATTCTTTTTGACGACATTTGTTTTTCAAATAGATTCACCTGGCTTTCTTCTCTTTGCCATATCATCTCAGCTTCAACTGCTACCTCTGACGGTTTCTTCTTCTTTTCTTCTATAACTATTCTTCCTGAGGATTGAGGTTTCTTTTTCTCTTTGGGAGTAACATTCCCACTCATGCTACGTCTGACAGTATGTTCCCCCTCAATCCTTGCTCTCCTCATAGAATTCATACTCAATCCCATTCTAATAATAGTTGCCGCATTAATAATGCTTTTAATATTCATCTTCATCCTGTTTCCTCTGTCAAGAAGAATTCCAGAATCTCTAAAGATTCTTGTTAGCAACATACCATATGGAAAGGCATTAGAATCCCTCTTCGTCTTTATCATATATCTCAAGATCAAGTGTGGAAGATTTATAGCCTGATGATTGAGTAAATAGAACAGGCATTGTTTATCTATCGTTGGCACAACGTTCTTTGATCTTGTTCTTGGTAGAATACAATGAAAAAGTATATTGTGTAGAACCCTAACCTTTGGAACAAGGTTCAACGACTTCCTGCCCTTTGGGTCACTACTTCCATAGAGTTGTCGATTTACATGTTCCTTATCTAGACGGTTTTTAGTCATTCATCTAGGGTTATAAGACACCTCTGCTCCAACACATAGACATCCACTAATCTTCTTGATTAGCTCCAGTATCACAATAACCGATAATCTATCCGCCATTGATACTACAATATCGTCTACTACTTTTGCATTCTTCCAAAACTCATAAACTTTATTCAGACAAACTATTTCACGAACCTGAAGAAGTTTTTCCATCCGACTGCATCAACTTCTGGTTCAATATCCATCTGATTCTTCTTCAAAGATTTGAAATCAACATGTTTTCCATAAATCATTGCTTGCTCCATTGTGATCTTTAGACAGTAGAAACTTCTCAAAGTAATGA
>JAOSBN010000007.1:26189033-26205434 GCA_027563595.1 Erythroxylum suave
TGATAATTACTAAAATTAAATTGTCATCGATGCATTTATTGTCAAATACTAAAATTATAGAACAATAATAGTCACAAAAAATTTTTTCAAACTAAAATAGTGTAATCTAACGTCTACAACAATAAAGCAAAATAATTATGTTAAAATTATATAAGATAAAATCATATTTAAATAAAGAATATCATTACTCAACATATTTATGCTAACATATTATCTAGTAAAACCTTAATTATATTTCATAATTTTTTAATTTTTATCATCCTTTAATCTTATTAAATAAGAAAAGGAGTAAGAAAAGAAGTCAGAGGAAAAAAAAAATTACGTGATATGTGGGAGATAAAATGCACAGGGGGCGTAGCGCGCACCCATCCTCACCACCTCAAGAGAAAATTTCTCTCTCCAACACAAGCCTCTCTCTGTCTGTCTCTCTCTCTACGAAATTTCTGTCCTTTAAATAATCCCAACTGCATTACAAAAAACTTTAAAGATTCGAAAGCTCACTCCTTGAGCACTATAAGCTCGCGCAATCCCAAGCCCGCCAGGTCACACTGAATGAATTTGACCCGAACTCGAATGGATCCTCCACTGATAAGTGAGACATCTTTTTCTGCGGCAAACCCTTCCTCGTACACTTTGTCGGGGATTTGGCCCTTCGGAGCTCTTAATGGTGACGCTGTTGGTGGGTTGGGTCTCCGAATGGGGAATTTGGGAACTGGATTTGGTGGAGAAAGAGACGGGTCGGTGGAGGAATCGACGGTGACGGAGCAGAGTGGCGGTGGAAATGGGAGGAAGCGGAGAGGTATGAGTTCGGAGGATGAATCTTCTAAGATGGTGTCCACAACTAGCAGTGGCAATGAACTGGTTGGCTTTTATTTTTTTAATTCAATTTGTCGTTTTTGCTTCTTTGTTTTGATTAAAATGATGACGTGAGTTGATAAGGATGTAAAAGGAATAGAGAAGATGAGTGTGAGCTTTGTTGAGAAATGCAAATAGAGACAAGAGAAAGTTGAGAAATTTGGCCGTTAGTTTTTATCGTTTATTAGATTTTTTTTTCCTTAGGAAATGAGAAACTGCAAAATATTTGAACCTTCGTCTCCAATTCTCGTAATTGAGAGATCAATGTCTTAGAAGTTGAGAACTTCTTATATTTTCTTAGTAACAGAATTGTGTAATTGATAATTCTGTGCTATTCAGACGTTTCTTCCACTTTTGATCTTTGATCTGTAGACATGGAAGTGGATACTTTTATTGTTACCTCCTGATATGGAGTTGTTAGCTTGTTTAGAATTAATTTGTCACAATTAACTCAGTTGGCCTAATGATCTTTTTTTTCACAGAATGATTCTAATGGCAAGCGAATGAAGACTTCAGCTTTAAGAAATGAGAAGAATAAAACTGAAGTAGAAGCAAGTTCTGCTGCAAACTGTAAGTCTGCTGAGAAAAGCACTAAACCAGCTGAGCCGCCTAAGCAAGACTACATTCATGTAAGAGCGAGAAGGGGGCAAGCAACTGATAGCCACAGTCTAGCAGAGAGAGTAATTCTATTCAGCCTTCTCAAGCTTTTCTTTTTTTACTTAACCTGTTGATTCATGTAACAACAAAACCGATTCAGTTGTGGAGGTTCAAGACGTATAGGCTTTATATTCACATACTCTTATTGTTCCTGTTTCTTTTATTTATTTCAAATCTTGAAATGAGTGCGACTTGATTTGTTCAAAACCTTCTCTCCCCACTTTTGCCCATTTTGGCAGGCTAGGAGAGAAAAAATAAGTGAGAGGATGAAGATACTCCAAGATTTGGTTCCTGGGTGTCATAAGGTACCTGTTGCCTTCAGCGTCTATCATACTTTCTAGATTCATGAATCTGCGTTTTTGAATTTAATGTTGAAAGGGATATCAGTATATTGCCTTTTCTTTGTTATCGTATGTCTTTCGTCTGTCATTATTGGTTCAGTCCACCAAGTCATTATTTGCGTAAACCAGGTGGCACATCCTTGAATAGATTTTGGACTCATAATGACTTTCTGGATAAATTATGTATAATACCGTCAAACAGGTCATAGGTAAAGCACTCGTCCTTGATGAAATAATCAATTACATCCAGTCACTACAACGACAAGTTGAGGTATTGCCCCTATCATACTGTGTTTTATTGTCACTTTTGACAAGCTACTCGTTGAAGTTGAAACTGAGATCTGAGCCGTTTCAAATTGGATTTTGCAGTTTCTGTCCGTGAAATTAGAAGCAGTTAACTCAAGAATGAATAAGAACCCCACAGTTGAAGGCTTTCATCCAAAAAGCGTAAAGTCTCCATATTTTACCAACTTAAAATTTTAGCTTATCTCATATATTAGTTATCCCATATTTTAGAAGTGCATTTGATTGCTGCTTCTTTAGGGTTGTGTAAACTGTGAAGAAAAACTTTTTGGTGCTGCAATGGGTTTTTTGAGCTGCTAAACCTTTGTCTGATTGCTTGATAACTTAAATTGTACCCTTAGAGAATTTTTGTATGATAACTGTCTTTTTTCTACTAGGACTGTGTATATAGAAGCAACAGAAAGCATGTATAGATATGAGAAAATGGGTTCAAAAACTTTTTTGGTTTGCACCTATTCCATATTGGGAAATCTTGGTTTGTTGCTTTCTCCTGAGGTAATTTCTACAGCTGCCTGAAAGGCTGTTAGGTTTTACTGCCTGTAACAACACTCGAACTTGGATGAGGTTGTACATATTAAAGCCAAAGCATATCACTACTTTGTATGTTGCACGTTGAACCTGTAAAGAATGTTATAGAATGTGAACTTTTTTGTGAGGTTTTGAATTTGGTACTTCAACAATGTATTCAAAATGAAGTGTGGAACTTCTTGTTCTATGATCTTTTAGGAAGGGTGAATTAACGTTGCGGAAGTTTTTCACTTCTATACCTTAGCATTCTAGCAGTGGAAGGGCAGGCACATGTTGACTAATCATCTAATTTGTTTGCAATTGGGCTAGTTTCAAAAAGCAATCTTTCTCATGTTTATTATGTTAATATTAAATTGATTTATGTTCCCTTAATCACAATAGTAAATCAGGGTGTTATGTGTTAGGTCCCGCAATAGAACAGTAGGATAAGAACAAGAAGCAGGATTTAAGTGAAAGAAATAGAGGAAAAGAAGAAAAGGAATAGGAATTGTCTGCTGCTAGTAGAGCAGATCTTTCATTGGAGATGAAAATTGATAAGAAGGGTAATCACAGGCAACATTCGAAAGGTGCCACTCCCCTCATACACATTCTACTTGGTACATTATGCTTGCCTTATCCACTCCCCTCTGCCAGCCAAGTATATCCTGACCTAAAATCCCACCCTAGCAATCATGCCACCTCAGCCTTCTAGAATCTTACCTGCAACAAAACTGACAACTAATAAAGCATAAATAACAAACCGTGGACAGCAGGCCTTCAATATCAATCCTAGGAATGGTGGGCTTTTCCTTTAATTTCCAGTCTTGTTGCTTTCATGTAAATTGTTTAGCCCCTTTTTCTTCCTTCTTGAGTAGAAAAGCTTAACTAGAGGCCTATCATTATGTTCATGGAGCACTATGTTAATTTTCAGTCTTAACCTTAACGAAGTAATTGAAGATATACTATACAAGTTGGGCAACTTTGATTGAATATACATCAATGAGAAGCATCTGGTTTTCCTTCTTTTAATGGGTTGGGTGGGGGTGCCAGTAGTCCTCAATCAATTACTTTGAAGTTTTAGATAATCCCTTGCTAGGCGTGCTACCACGGGTTTATATCATATCTGAGAATGTCACTAAATTGCTCAGTTTTGTGACCTCGTGGTTTTGTGAACAAACATTCATCTTAGCTCCTTCCAGGCAATAGTATCTCTAGTGATTCTTACAACGGAAGGGTAGTCTATTAGAAGCAAATCATGTTTGAAAAGATAACCTGTGCATAGGAAACATCGACTTTTGAAATTTCTTGTTTCACAAAGCATACATTCATGAACTTGTTCAAGATTACAACATTTGTATTTGATGTGTAATCTTTCCAACATTTACTTCTTTTCTAATTTTATAGCTTGGTGTGCAACCATTTGATGTAGCCGGAATGTTGCTTGCCCCACAAACAATGAGAAATCACGCTCAAGGATCACAACATGAATGGTTACACATGCAGGTTGGTGGAAGTCTTGAACGAGCATCCTGATGAAGGAGCTAGGTCTTTATTTTATCAGAAAGGGAGTACTTGTTCTTAGCTTCCCATATACCGGAGAAATGTGTTTAGTACGTATACTATTGGTGTTGCTGTTATAATCTCATCTCAATCGTAGCTGTTGCTTCTAATCCTTCATGTGTCGTATGACTGAATCCACTGCACTCATTTAGATTAGTTCCTAGGCATAAACTTCTAGAGTGAATTCATTTACCAGTGTACTGGAAGTTGTGATTTGGACAATTGTGATAAATGGTTCCATTGACCGAAGTGATTCTAATACATCTGACTGATTCTGTTTGGTGTGTTCGTGACATATAAAGCCATTGCGATTCTAGTCATCTGGAAGATATGGCATTGGAACAAAACTACGTGAAATTCAAGAGACAACTCCTAATAATGACGACTCGAGAGCCATTGTGGTTCCAATTCAACGTAGATGATTTTCCTGAATTAAAACAATACATGTTACCAAGATTTGAAATAACTCGGAAGGAATTCTTAACACATCGTTTAAGAAGAAGCACAGACAGAAAGGATAAAAAAAAAAGGTCGGAAATCGTGCAGGAGACCGATTAGAAGCTGGAGACAATCAGAAGTAGAGTAGCAGGAGTTCATGCCATGTTTGAGAACGATTAAGAGCCAAACTTGGAATTTATGCAATTAATGACATCATCGCCTACTTGAAAAGCCTGAGTTAACACTTCAATTCGAATCGAAGGTTTTGAAGAGGAGAGTTATGTGGAGCAAATGACTATTGAAGGCTGTGAAAAACAGGGCTTTCCCTTCTCCAATTCCGTTGGAAGTGAACAAGACCCCTGGGACTGGGAACAACAAACAACGGTCCCTCGGTCAAAATCTTGGAGTTGTAACAATTTCTACAAACAACTTCCCTTAATGACTAATTCCGTCCCTGTGGCTCAAGTATGCGAATGTACAGGGTTCAATCAACCGAGAGCAAAATGTCGAAGTCCACTCGGTTCATAGAGTATTCAAACCAGGAAATATGCAAGAACATTAGCAGCAGAGATACACAAACCAACAAACCGTCAAAGAAAAATATAATCTGAACTTACTTTCTCCACACGTTTACAATGGAATCCATCAACTGATATAGGAGCAGTCAGGTCTGCAACACAGAAAACCTGCAAGGAATCAGGATCAGCTGAATTGACAAGCAAAAGGAAAATCAATAACCCTGTGATCAGGTAACTTGACCAGCAAAAGCGCTTCCAAGAAATCATGGCAGACGTGGATTCAGTAACCAAATGCAAATAAGCAGCTTTCCACATTAGAGGAGGTCAAAACCCATTTTTAACTTGGTCTGTCAAGATTCATCGTAACCCCGAACTCTCCTTGCAGGTATACGGATTAGTTATAAGGGCAAGCAACTTGGCAAGGTTGCTGACTTCAGACAGCAGTTAAATAACATTAAAGTTGACAGAGGACACGAAAGAGTTAATTGGTCTCTGTAGGTTAAATTCTCAATTTGTTATAAAATTTTTTTCCGTCCTTAACGGGGAGAGAATGAAGGGAATGGCCGGATCTAAGACACTCCACCGTTGGAAATGACGGGGTGCACAACACCTCGCCATAACTATTGGTGGGGTGATTGACGTGGAGTTCCACGTCCACGTGTTCATCCCGCCTCACCATAACTATTGGTGGGGTGATTGACGTGGACCACGTGTTTATCCCGCCATTGGAGATGGCGGGATGAGATGGCCACCCGAACACTCTCAATGGCGGGGTGGCAGGTTGAACAGCCCCCTACTCCCATCTTTTCAGCCTCGTATATATGTAATCCTAGAGTTTTCAGAAAATGGATGGTTCTTATGGGAGTGTAAGAAAAATAACACACCCAGCCATTGCGGGAAATAATGCTGGCTGGTTTATAAATCAGCAAACGAGGAACCCTTATGATCTGATTTTTGCGTCTTCTATCAACTCCGCAGCATCCTTTGCTTCTTCCTCTTCCTCTAGTTTTTGCATCTTCATCAACAGATTTATCAGTATTTGACATTCTTCCTCTTCCTCTAGTTTTTGCATCTTCATTAACAAATTTATCAGCATTTGACGCTCTTCTTCAATTCACCAGCATTCTTCACTCTTCTTCAAGGTTTATTTTTACATAATCTGTATTTTTTAATATATGTAATGTTTATTTTTAATAAATATGTTATTTTTAGTAGATATTTTTAGTAAATATGTTATTTTTAGTAGATAATATTTGTGATATTTTGTTTAGAATTTTTTGTATTGGATGTTTATATTTTTTTGTTGAACGATCACACAATTATATGTAGAATAACTAGTTAGGACCGACATATCATTCTTTTTAAATAATATATTAAGTTACAAACCATGTTGACTTTTCTCTTTTTATGTCATGGCTTTTAGAGAATTAATTAGTAGTGCCTTAATAATTCCATAAAGTCAGAAATTTGTGGGTATGAAATAAGTGATAATGATTAGCCTAAGTTGAGATTTGTTTTTTTTTACAAGGGACACGCTCTAAAAACTAACTACGCTAAACGCCTTGCTCGGGGGAACACCACGCCTTGCTTATCCCGATCGAGACACCCTTACACTGGTGACTTCCAAGGAGTCCACTTCCAGCATAATCCGTCGATACCCCAGTGTCCAAGCTAGGGTGAGGCCTGAGTAGACACCCCAGAGTTCGACCGTAAGGGGCGAGCTACAGCCAATGTGATGTAGAAACCCGTCACACCACCGGCCTTGCCAGTCGCGAAGTATCTCGCCAGCCGCAGCTAGAGCCTCAGACGACCTGACCGTGCCATCCGTATTTACCTTAACCCAGCCCTTTGGTGGTTTAGCCCACCCCATGGGGCTGCCCGACAGTCCTTGCGCCGCATTAGTGCCACTTCCCACTGCCCTGGCCTTGACTACCCATTTAGCAAACTCGTGCATCGCTATCGCCCCGTTCGTAGGCCACTCGAAATCGGCTTCAAAAACACTTTTATTGCGCCAATTCCAGAGCATCCAACAGGCTATTCCAAAAATAGTAGCCCAGTCTGCGTGCAGGATTGGAAATGGTAGACTGAGATTGGAATAAACCCAAGTGTGCCGGTCCTGTAGGAAAAACTTTGTCGTGATCACCTCCAAAGGAAAAAGGCCCCAGAAGACCCGCACACGCTGACAGTCCCGGATGACGTGTAGTCTAGACTCTTCCTGACCACATACGTGGCAACTGCTATCCGTCGTCAGGTGACAAGTCGCCCTCTGCTGGTTAGTCAGTAGTTTGTTTTTGGTCATCAACCAAAGGAATGAGCGGATCCTCTGAGGACCCGCCCATTTCCAAATGAGGCCCCAGATAGCCGTGAGATTCTCTGGGGAACTGCCTTCAATTACCTCGTAAGCGGACGCCGTGGTAATCCGTCCATGCATTGTGTGGGCCCAGCACACGGCGTCGTCCTTAGGGGCCTTGGGGTGGAAGGGGAACGTGGCAAGGTCCATGCAAGCCGTGGGTGGAAGGTAGGGTTGGATGAGATCCCACTGCCAAGATTCGTCTAAAGTCTTGAGATCGGCGACTTTAGTAAACAGTTGGTTGTCTGGGATCGGGTTGGTTGCCACGGCTAGAAGAGTGTCCCACCCTGGTAACCAATTGTCTGACCAGAAGGATACATGCCGGCTGTGACTCAACTGCCACCGGATACTTTGACAAATAAAATGCCAATTCGTCGAGATACCCCGCCAGAAGCTCGAAGCGCCCGGTCTATATGGTCCCAACCGATATTTAGCCCGTAATACCCGAACCCATAAAGCCTTGAGTTTAGTAATCAGGGCCCACCCCATCTTTGTTAACAACGCATTGTTCATAGATCGGAGCTTTCGAATGCCTAATCCACCGGCCTTTTTGGGTTTGCACACTGAGTCCCAGTTAACGAGGGAGAGTTTTCGGTGCTCTGGAGTGGACCCCCATATAAAGTTACGCATGATTAGCTCCAGATCGTCACAAAGGTTCCTCGGTAATCGAACAGTTTGCATCGTGAAAATAGAGAGGGCTACTATCACTGATTATGTGAGGGTAACTCGCCTTGCTAAGGACAATTGCTTAGCACGCCAGCCCGTAAGTTTCTTCTGAGCCGTATCCAGGATATGCCGGTAAGTGCTGCGCATGGACTGCTCGTGGAGTAAAGGCACGCCCAGGTACTTCCCTAGGTTTTGAGTGCGGGAAATGCCTAGAGTCTGACTAAGCCGGCACGCTGTTGCCTGGGATACATTCTTGGAGAAGAAGATTTTTGTTTTGTCCTTGTTAACCTTCTGCCCTGAAGCGTGGCAGAACACCTCAAGTGTCTGGGCTATGACTTGCGTCTGAATATCCGTCGCTTATACGAAAAGGATTAAGTCATCAGTAAAAAGTAGGTGCAAAATGGGGGGGGCCTGTAGCACTTAATTTAAGCGGTTGCCACCTGTTCAGGCCCACTTCTCTTGTGATAAGTTGGCCTAGTCGTTCCATGCAAAGGACAAATAGGTACGGTAAGAGGGGGTGGCCTTGTCGGATCCCGCGAGAAGGACGGAACGAATCTAGTAGGGTGCCTTGCCAAGCTACATTCATGGGCATTGTGGTAACACACTTCATAATGACCCAGATCAATTGCTCGGGGAGGCCAATATCTGTCAGTGTGTTGTGAATAAAATCCCAACGGAGCCGGTCATAGGCTTTTTCCAGATCCACCTTGATCGCATAGTAGCCCTTACGTCCCGTCATCTTACGTATCGAGTGGATCGCCTCCTGAGCGAGTATAATGTTATCAGTTATGTGGTGGCCGGGGATAAAGCTGCATTGATTCGCTGCTACCAATGCTTCCAAGTGGGGCTTCAACCGATTGACAATGACTTTCGAAAGGATTTTGTAAGACACATTGCAGAGACTAATAGGTCGAAACTGGGTGATGTGAATCGGTGAGGATGAGGACCAGGATGGTTTGATTGAGCTCAGGGTCCCATCGATCCTGTCGAAACACTGTGCGGATATAGTTCGTCACTCTGGATTCTACACAACCTCATTGCTTCTGATAGACTAAAGTGTTATACCCATCGAGCCCAGGAGCTTTGTTCGGGTTCAGGCAGGATACTGCAGCGTTTATTTCCTGGGGGAGGACCGGGTGGCCTAGATTGACAAGGCTTGCCTCAGAAAGAGGGGGTACACTCTGGATAGCGGAAAGCTGGACCCAGAGGTTGGTTCTTGGGTATAGAGGTGCACATAATATTCACTGACTAACCATCGTAAATTCCCAGGATCCGTAACTACGGTACCGTGTGAATCCTGTAGACGCTCGATCCGAATTTTTTTCCGTTTGGTGAGGGTGAGAGTGTGATAGTATTTGGTATTTCTGTCCCCCCTGGGAAAGCCAATCGCATCGAGCTTTTTGGTGCCAGAAAATTTCTTCTTTACTTAACACTTGCAACAAGTCGCCACTCAACTGTTCTTCTAAGGCAAGCATGGAATCCACATTGTCGACAGTCATAGCTCGTTGTATGCCTTGAAGCCTAGCTAGAAGGCGTTTTTTTCGCTGGAAGATGTTGCCAAAAACTGACTGGTTCCAGCATGTAAGATGTTGGGAAAGGTGGTGCAGAGCTTTACTTAACGACTCCTCGTCAGGGTTCCAATGCGCCTGTGCCACCACAGCAAAGTCGGGGTGCGTTAACCAGGCGTTTTGAAAGCGAAAGCCAGGTGACCGGTGAGGCTGATAAAGAGGTCGAGTAAACTAGAGCCACATAGGTCGATGGTCCCATCCTAAGAACGGTAGATGATAGTTCATCGTATTTGGGAATGCGTGCAACCACTCAGTCTAGCCAAAAACTCGATCTAATCTGGCCTGCACCAATCCCCTTTTCCACGTATAGTGGGAGCCTACATAACCTAGGTCATGTAGGCCACTGTCTTGAACCCAAGCTTGGAAGGAGGGGTTTACTAGGATCGTGGTTGGGGAGCCCCCCCGTTTATCCACGTTCTCCAGTTTGGCGTTAAAATCTCCTCCTATAAGTCAAGGTCGACTAACTTGTTGAATGACCCAAGCAAGTGCTGGCCAGAGGAGCTGTTGGCTCGAGAACTACGGACTTGCGTAGACTGCAGTAAAATCGAACAAGGCGGAGCCATGCTTGACAGTGGTATGAATAAACTGGCGGCGCGCTAGGATGATAGAGATAGAAAACTTCGCTTTCCATAGTAACCAAATCCCACTCGAGAAACCAATAGCCTCGACTCGGAATGAAAAGTCAAAACCTAACGCCCAGATAACGACTTGTGTACTATCGCCACTAATTCGGGGTTCCAGTAAGACCAGGATTCCCGGCTGGTAACGTTGCAGATAGGTACGCAAAATCATTA
This sequence comes from Erythroxylum suave, assembly GCA_027563595.1. Lineage (NCBI taxonomy): Eukaryota > Viridiplantae > Streptophyta > Magnoliopsida > Malpighiales > Erythroxylaceae > Erythroxylum > Erythroxylum suave. The sequence continues at coordinate 26,199,591 of JAOSBN010000007.1, forward strand.
AAAAACAATTCCCCCCAGCCCCTTGACAATTCCACATAAGAATCAACATAACAAAGTTAAGAAGTGAAAGTACCTCCCTTGGGAGCGTCAGGTAAGCTTTCTTCCACGGCTGGCGGGGCCAGCTCCAACGGCTGATCACTCGTAGGATGGTCTTCCAAACGGGTCTCACCGTTTATTACATCAGGGGGATCGGGAGGAATGCTACTACCCCCAGTGTGAGCGAGTGAGGGGGTTGCCTCCCAGCCGACGTTGCAGGACTCTAACACCTGACTATCGCATATCATTTCTGCGTGCGAGGAGAGCTCGATGGCAATTTTAGTGGCCTCGCCTGAGGGCTGGATTTGGATTCGTGGTGGGACAGTCGATTGCAACGCCTGGATGTTGCTGCCCCGGGAGCTTTCACCCCGGGGGAATTGTTGAGAATCAATTTTTTTCCCTTTTGATCCCTTTTTAGTGGAGGGTCCCGCAGCTGTGAAAATAGGCCCCTGGGTGGTAGTACCAAAAATGTGGGCCATAGGGGTGGTTTGGCCTTGCCCCGAAAGACTTTGTAGGTTGGGAACCGACACTCCTTTGTCAGTGGTTGACGTCAGGTCAGTGTCTTCCAAAATAGCGTATCTTGAACCCACTAGTTGATGGGATGTCCTGTGGCTACTCGATGGTACCCGACCTTGGAAAGGAGGGGGCGTTGGTTTGGGCACTGGAGGCTTAGGGGGTCTGGGTCTTCTCTGGACGTGTACCCAAAGGCTCATAGTCGTTGGGCGTGCCGACCGTTGGGGCAACGACTAGCGACGACGCGTCTGGGGCTATAGTTCCGAGCTTCAACGTCTCTCGTGGTGGGCCGTCTGATACCGCTGGATTCTGCGTCGAGGAGCTGGTTCGCTTGGGACAGGCGGCAACGTCGTGGTCGACTATGCCACAGCCGTAACAAATCTGTGGAAGGCCCTCGTAACTTACATGCAATACCTCACCATCCAACTCGACTGTAGGCATTAAAGGTTGATGGAGATCAAGTTCCACAGCGATCCTCACGTATTGTCCTCGATGTGTTAGTCGAGTTGATTCATCAATCTTCACCGTCTTGTCGACTACGTTACCTAAAGCCATGAGGATATCAGAGTGGTACCGTGCTATTGGAAGATCAGGGATTCACATCCGTGTCACCGCCCGTCGGACTTGTCCATTCTGCGGCCGGAAAGAAGCCTCCCAACGCTGCACCGATAGTGTTTGCCCAAATAACAGCCATGGGCCATCAGCTAAGGCGTGGATGTAATCGGCCTCTTGTATAAAATGCACCAGGAAGAAGTCGTTCTCTAGGTCCACTATTTTGAGGGGTCCCCTATTTTGAGGGGTCCCTTGGGTTTCCACAGTGCCCTCAGCCGTGAGCTCATCATCTGGTACCCAATGCGACGCCCTAGAAGTTTAACGATCACCGACTGCTGCCATTGGGAATCCAGTTTGGTTTTGAACGATTGGGAGAGGATCAATCCACCGCCGAGGTCACGCGAAAGCGGGGTAATGTCCCCCCCTCCGGGTCGATGAGGATCTTTGCCGGCTAGGCCATGTCCTCCTTAGTGTTAACTTCAGGTGGGAGACTAGCAACTGCCGCACTATACGATATCGGGAGGGTGGTTGGCGGGATCTCGTCGCGTTTTCGCGTACACACCCGTTTGGGTTGGGTTCCCTCGGGCTTGAGGGCTGTCATAAGCTAGCCAACACTCCGGTGAAACCGATTGTGTATGCTACCAGAGAAGACAATAGATCAGTAGTAACGATGAACGGGGAGGTCTGAAACTTACGTAACGTCCACTGCATGCATGCAAAGTGCGAACTTTCTCTCTCTAACTTGCAAAGTGCAAAGTGGTTTTTTTTTGTCTATGAGAATGATGTCATTGATTCTGCTAATAAGTAGAAGCTTCATAGTCTGTTCATGAAGTAACATGAAGTAAATCACTCACTAAATGATTATTTGATTTAATTAGTTGATGGAATTTTAATAACAAATCCAATTGTCACACAAGCTTAAATTATTTAACTTATATTATGTTATCTTTAATGATTTATTTCATCACTTAATGCATATATTATGTACACTTATTACTTATATTCATTTATTACTCATACTTATTGTTTATATTTAACCATGTTTATTCATGTTATTAGTTAGTCTTATCTGTTTAAACCCAATTGATATTATTGATTTCTTAATAAAGTTAAAATGTTACGACTTTATACCATTTTTACAGCAATATCTACTTGATAAAGTTTTCAATCGTATCATCAATTATCACGATCTATGATAATTATCTTTCTATTTCAGGTATGAATAGGGGATATTTTGATCGCAAAGTAGCATTAAAAGCATTAATCAAAGAAACTTATGCACGAGAAGAAAGATTGGATGAACTTTTAATCAGATATCACGCGTCTAATAAAGAAGCTCATAATTCAAGAGATGCTCGATCATATATGAGAATGTATGATGCAGCTGAAATGATTGAACATATCAAACAATTTAAAGCTGTTATTCGGCAAGACTAATTTTTTTTTTGTTTATCATCAATCGTCTTATCGATTAAGACATATTTGTATATGTATTATGTATTTATCTGATAATGAATAAGAATTGTAGCTTCTGTACACAGTTTGAAGAGCATATAGATGACACTCAAAATAGACTTAATAAATATCAAACTGAAGTCGAATATTATACAAACCGATATAATTATCAACCTTTTCATAATTTCATAAATAGAGAAAATATACTTTATTATGGAAAATTAATTCATGAAACACCTATTTGTATAGATCAGTGTAATGGACATATTAGATTACCATTAATTACCATAAGGAATTTAATAATAATAAATATAATGGTCAAATTAATAATAATAGCAATAACAATAGGAAGAAAATTAATAATATTAATAATTAATAATAAAAAGAATAATAAATTTAATAATTAAGATTATATTATTAATAATCATAAGAAATATAATAAAAATAACTATAAGTATAATTAAAAAATTTAATAATAATAATAAATATAATTAATTATAATAAGAGTAATAATAATTACAATATTAATAATAATAATTAATAATAATAAGTACAATATTAATAATAATAAAAATAATAATAAGTAGAAAATTAATAATAATAATAATAATGATAATAATAATAAATATTAATGACAATAATAAATTCTATAACAATAAGGGAAAATTAACAATAATAAGGAATTTTTAATGATAATAATAATGATATGATCTAGTCCATTCCTTGAACCAAACAACCCATTAGAAAGTATATTAATTTATTGATATTATTATTTTAATTTGTGTAGCATTATCTGATAGTAATTTATATTGTAATTTATAAAGGATTACTACATCATATAGTTCGAGCACTCCTATTCCTACACCACATCCGGGGCCGGTATGTCCAGACTTATTGTATTTGTGGCAAAAGCATAGGGCGTTGGCCATATTTAATAGGTAGATTGATCTGGACAGGGCACTTAGGATTAGACGAGCTGACAAAGATTTTTGGCAATATCCAATTGATAGAAGAGTGGCATATTACATATTTTTGGCAGGATTTGGAGCTATATATTATATTGGAGGAAGAGTTCCAGTAGATCACCATTTGATTACAGCATTAGTTGAAAGGTGGAGACCCAAAACTCATACATTTCATCTATCTATGGGTGAGGCTACCGTCACTATACAAGATGTAGAGGTTTTATGGGGTCTAAAGGTAGATGGTAGGGCAGTTGTTGGACGTTGTTTTGGGGTTGAACGTGACTAGGTTGGTTTGTGGGAGCGTCTTCTTGGCTTAACTCCTGGGAATGATGATATTGACGGATACAAAATGAGAATACGCGCACTGCAACCGTATCTTGCTGCTCCCTTGAGTGAAGATGCTACTGATGAGCAAGTACACCAACGTGCAAGGATGTACATATTAGTTTTACTTAGCGGCTTGCTATTTGCTGATACGAGTGGGAAACATATGCCACTATATTTTTTAGATTTTGTTGCTGATTTAACTATTTGTGGCACATACAGTTGGGGCAATGTAGTGTTAGCATGTCTTTACCGCAATTTGTGTAAAGCGTGTAAAGCACAAGCAAATGATATCGGAGGCGCCACATTATTGTTACAGGTACATTGAATATTTTCGTATTCTTTACTTAAATTGATAAATTTTATTTCACTAACATGTGTTTATTTATATAATATCAGTTTTAGGCATACGAGCGTATAAAAGTCGTATGCCCAACAGCAGTTGATCCTACCATGCAGTAACAATTGGGAGATGATTGTCCTCTTGGTGCGCGATAGAATGTGGCGTTTAACAAAACAAGGATCGCGAAACATACGATATCGATATACCGTGATCAGCTGTCATTTCTTACTTGGGATCAGGTTAGCTAATAAAACCAACAAAATATGAATGACATGTGGATTCTAATGTTGATTGGTTTATTATACAGTTTATTTATTTTACAGTTTGAGTGAACACCATATCCCAATGAACTTTTGATTTATCTTCCTGCCTACTGTACTGAAGGATATGCAATGTGACACTCAGTGGTTCCACTTATTGCGTGGGAGGTTGTGAAGTGACACCTTCCACATCGAGTTTTACGACAGTTTAGGTGGAGACAACCCATACCAGTGGTCATTGACACATCTATTGGATTGCACGAAATATCAACCAGAAACAATGCCGGAACCGATTGGACAACTCGGCATCAGCAATGGATCCAATTGTGGGACAAAATGGCACAATCTGCGATACAAGGCCAAGAATGGGATCCTACCGTTCCAAACGACGAATATATACAGTGGTATCGAAGTAGAACTTTGTTATACATTACTACACCTCATGATAAGCGTGTGCAAGGCACTAGTTATGACACTGTTGCAGGGGACATTGAATATGTGGTATTTGTCTATTCTCTCTAATGTATAATTAATTATTATTCCTTTAATTAATTTTTTTGGCTTTCCTTTATTTTTTTATTATGGTACAGTATGATTCTCTTGCTCGTATAGTAAGAACAGAGCCTGCAGGGGATGATACAAGACGTGCCGAGGCAATTGGGAGCATGTTGTATTTGCAGCAAAGGGGCAGGATATAGCATTGGGACCTAAATGCGCGATAGGATACCCATCCCTTACCAGGGGCTACGATTGTGGGTAGGAATAACGGTGGATCATCAATTAGAGTCAAATTTGGAACTAGAGCTGGATCGTCTACTAGTGGGTCGCAACCTATTTTTTCTACTGGACCATCACCTAGTGGATGGCAATCATTTGTATCCACCGGACCATCAACCAGTGGGTGGCAACCATTTGGAGCATCTGGACCGTCGACTAGTGGGCGGCAACCAATTGTATCGATTCCGCAGATATCAATCCCAGCATTCTCCAGTCACCCTAGTTGGCATAGTGGTTCTTTTGAAACTGGTGGGTCATTTAATATTATAGGGCCATCAAGAAGAGCATATGATATTTATCGTCCAGATATCAGTCATATTATGCATTCACAGGATGATGAAACATATGTGTCGCTGGGAGGACGCGATCTTGATTCTAGTTTTATGCGTTCTCAAATTTGGAGCATGCGCAATCTTGATGCTGGATTTCAATATGATGTTGAGTTTGATGATGATGATGATGATGATGATATGAGGTTCAATAAGCCAATTGAGCCAAGACAATCACTTCGAATACAAGAAAGAAATGACCAAAATCCACTAGAAAGAGGCTCAGCTGGTTGTGGTGCACATTGCCCCCCTCATTCCACTCATGTACATAATAGAGGAGGTAGACGTTA
>JAOSBN010000007.1:26205534-26229633 GCA_027563595.1 Erythroxylum suave
TTCCAAACCAAACAATGGAATATAAATTCTTTATCTATTCCATGCCTTAAACCAAACAAAGTAATACACATTCTATTATATTCCTTGTCTTTTCTATTCCAAAGAATAACTATTATATTCCTTATCTATTCCATTCTGTGAACCAAACAGGCTGTAAGTTTACAACTTCCATTATGTAATCTCATACTTCAACTATAAACTAATATAATTTGTTTACTTATTCAATTTAATTTCTCATGCTTATAATTATTTTGTTTTCTTAACTAATTTTAATCGTCATTGTTTCTAAAATCTTAATTTCCAACTTTAATTTAACAATCTTTCATTTACCAATTTTGGTCAACATTCTTAGTTTCTTACTCAAGTTAACTCCACAATGAAGAGTTAACATACACTACATAATTCAATTTCATCTAACACAATTCGCTAATAAACAATATAAAAATGCAAACATTTAATTTCTTAACTTAATTACATATATTAAATGATTTAATTATATACTAAACTTATATTTAAATGATTAATCATATGTTAAATACTTTTTATATACAAACAACAATTAGTAAATTATAAGTTTCATATAAATTAATTAACAATTTAATGCATTAATTTTGAAATTGACAATGCTTAAATTACATTAAAATTAAACCAATTGACACAAACAATTCCAACTCATAAACCCAAAATTTTCCAATGCATTAATTTTCTTCATAAATTGAAAATGCCTAAATTACATTGAAATTGAATCAACTCACATAAACATTTCCAACTTTCAAACCCAAATTTCCCAAGTCACTTAAATAATTCTAACCATCACAAAGCATACATGATATAGCCAAATACAATGCAATTGCAATTCAAACAAAAAATACATCAAAAAATTTAGAAAATGCAATTAAGAATTAGGTCAGTTTCGTTTGAATCGGTTCAGGCCAGGCCGAGTTGGGTTGAGTTCTAGATCTGAAAATTGAAATTCCAAACCTGCACTCAATAGACAACTTTAGGCATTGGGTAGTGGATGGTTGGAACTTAGAGAGTGATGGAGAGCGGTTAGGCAATGGGTGGCTATTGGTGTTTTGTGAGTAAGGAAGAGATGATGGTAGTGTGCTATGCGTGAACTATGAGGAAAAGACAATGACGAGGTAATGCTGAGTGCATGGTGGCCAATGATAACAACACGTCAAGGAGAGTCACCCGAGACGAAAGTTGGAGATGAGGAGAGACTGAGAGAGAGATTGAGAGAGAAATGAAAATGTGAGAGAGACAAAATCAAAAAATGTCAAAAGTGAACTGGGGTAGGTGTTAAATTTTGATTTTTTGCAAAATAATCCTTGGACTTCTTGAACTTTACGGTATTGACCGGTACCACACGAAGTTGACAGTACTAGTTGGTATCGTATAACAAGGTTTCGTACCATTTTTTAGTCATTATGGTACCTTTAAGCCAGTATCAGCCGGTACGATACGAAATTTGAAATGTTGATCTTATCACATCCATTTTATTTCAAATTACATTGAAGATTATTCATGTATAAAATCTTTTATTTGATTTATTATCAATATATTTTTTCGTCTGTCCTTGTGACATTCTTTTAAATAAAAATAAAAATAAAAAGATTGATTGTTCTTCCCTAATTCCTTTTTTTTTAAGACACATGTAATCTGAATTTTTATTTTCGAAGAAAATATCAATCTATAGGATAAGTTCGGGAGGCAATTTGGATTCAATTAAAGAATATGCCTATTTTTTATTCTAAGGCCGAGATTTCTCACAACTACCTCGCATTTTTAAGAAGGTAATTTTTCTCCATAAAGTTGGTTGATTAGGATAAAATTATATTCCCTAATGACCATACATGTACCTTTTGATACGTACAGTTCAACAAAAATAAAATTGCAAAAAAGGAATCAATATGCAAATTCCAGCCCTTTTTTTTTATAGTGAGTACTTTTCTCTTCTGACGAGATTTTCTTTCAATTTTAAAAAAAGATGAGTTTTAATAACTATAAAATTTTGTTTATCAAACTTATCAAATTCATTTCTTATTGAAATATAAATTCAACCATGATGTCATTTTCTTATTCCTGAATGGGTTTATTTTTTGATTTCAATTTGAATTTTATTTCTTTCTTTTTAATAGATTTCTTTAGATGTCTATGAAATGTAAAAAATTATATAAAATAAAGATATTTTAACGGTTTGAATAAAATACATTTATACTTATTTTACTTATGTTATATTATACTCAATCTTTTAGTTATAGATTATATTATTTCATTATTTCATTTTTTATATTTATAATTTTATTTAAGTATTGTGACTTAAGGATTGTAAACTAGGCAGATATAACTAAATTTTTTTATAGGGCATGTGGCGATCAATACCTAGTTAGGTTATGAAATCATAACGATTAATAAAATAAAATTTTTCTATAAATCCTTTGTTGTACTAAAATTAGAATTCATATTTTTTATTTATAATTTATATTTATGGGAGTTTCTTTTTATAATAGTTTAAATTATTAAAAAATCCTTATAACATTAACTAAAATTGCCACATTAAGGATTTTTATAAGAAACATCCAAATACTTATTATTTAAATACTTGTAAGGAAAGGGATTTTTTATTAATTTATACATTTCTTTATAATTGTATATTTACTAAAAAATATTCCGTTGAATTGATTTATTTAAGTTTGACAATTGAATAAAAATAGCTTATTTTACACTATCAAATGAGAAATTATGAGGAATCATTACATTTAATATGTAATTGCAAATTGTATTTCAATAGATGTTCTAGTACACAATCATTACATTCATTAGAATTAAAGTTTAAAACAAAACATTGCAATGTAGTGTCATTTTTCCATAACATTTTTAAAAATGACATCCACCAAAGCAAAATAAATCATATTACAATAATCACTCAAATAAATTTCAAGTAATTTTCTCTTTTATTTGCAAATTAATGTCTTGCTTTATGAGCTTTATCTGCTCTTCAATCTCTTTTGTTGTAGTTGTTTTGACTATGGTTATTTGAAACTCTTTCTTTACATATATACTTAATTTCTAAATTAGTTTAATAGCCCTCTCGATAAATTTGTCATTGTACCACTAGAAAAAAAATACATCTTTCAACCTGAAACAAAAAGTAATTAAAAAGATAAACATTACACGTATCAACATTTTAACCCTATTAAAAACAAAAACTTATCAGATATTTGGAGTATCCATTAAATCTCCTCCTTAGGTTATGATCACTCCATAAAGTTCTTAACAGGATATTTAACCCACAATAACAAATCACATTATTATCATTTGAATTTAATATTGTATTAATAAAAGATATAGAGTTCGTAACTTTATAAATTATCACTGCAATCTAACATAAATAAATTGTATAGCTGATCAGAACAAAAGCAATTAAGATAGTTACTATTTCAAGTAATAACCTTTTGTATAATCTTTCCAAACATAGTATTAAATACCACAATAAGTTAATGTAATATAGATAAATCAACATATGAGAATAATATCATAGGATATGCAACTTTGTTCTTGTTCTAATAGCCCTAATCCAATGAGCTTACCAGAGCTTAGTACAAAGGAAATAGTACACACCAAATATAATTTCCTCTCAATTATCTTGTTATCCAATATATAAAGACCAAAAATATTATTGTTACATAACATGTCAGGCAATGAACAGAATAATTCACCAACCTTACTTGTTTTGTCCTTTATCTCTTATTGCTTTTGTAATTTATAATCAATGAAAGGATCATCTTAATGGAGCTATAATAAAGGAAACAATGCATCTTTTTCTCCTATTTTAGTCCCAACCAATGTTATAAATTTATAACACAATATGTCACAACTGATAAAAAGAAAGAAAGAAAGTGAAACTGATATATTTACAAAAATACTATAATTCAACTTAACAAAGTGGCCTTAATATAGGCATACATATTCAAAATTCTAGGAATAGGTTACTAATAAGATCTACTAACAACTAAAGAATAGGACAAAACCAAGATTTAATAAAATCAAAAATAGCAACTGAATATGGACTTATTCAAAACAAGACAGCATTTTATAAATTGGACACCTGGCCAAAAACCTCATGAACTGGACAGTTTGACTTCTATAAGCTGGTGTTGAAATTCAACACTCCCCCTCATCACCAGCTTCTACTATTCTTATCACATTAAGCTGATAAAGAAACTTTTTGAACTTAATGCTATTTAAACCTTTTGTGAACAAATCTGCAACTTGATTTTTTGTCTTGATTTGGTTTAACTCAATTTCACCTTGCAAGACCCTTTTTCCAATAAAATGATAACGAACTGCCACATGCTTAGTTTTGGCGTGAAAAACTGGATTTTCGATGAGACATATTACTAATTGATTATCACAGTACAATGGAACCCCGTGATCAATTGGTTGGCATAAATCCTTTAACAATTGCATAAGCCAAGTGCTTTCTTAAGCTGCCATTGTTGCTGATTGATATTTTGACTTTGTTGTTGACAAAGACACAGATTGTTGTCTTTTACTACTACAGGAGACTACTCTAGAACCTAATGTGAAAACATACCCAGTAGTTGAACGTTGAGTATCTGGTCTCCAGCATGATCAACATCAGAGTAGCCAATAAACTTACAATCTCCTCCTTTTTTTTTATACAAAATACCATGATCAAGTTTGTTCTTCACATAGCTCGAAATTCGCCGCATCGCTTCTAAGTGAGGCTTCTTAGGATTTTACATATATCGACTCACTACACCAACTGAATAACAAATATCAAGCCTAGTTAAAGTAAGATAGATCAAACTACCCACCAATTATCGATACATTGTTGCATATTCTAATTCTCTTCCTTCATGAGCACAAAATTTGAAACTTTGCTCCATCGGAGTAACAATTGGCTTGCACTCAAGCATTCCAAAATTTTCCAACAAATCTCTAGAGTACTTTTGCTGATGAAGAAAAATTCCTTTTTCAGTATGATCAATCTCCAAACCAAGAAAGCGCCTAAGCTATCCAAGTTCTTTCATATGAAAACGAACAGATAAATTCTTCTTTGTACAAAGAACTTGTTCTTCCCAATCTCCTGTTACAATCAAATCATCCATATAAACTAACACAACAGCTAATTTTCCTTCATTAGATTTGATAAACAAACTGGAATCAGTAGGTGTCACCACATAATCAGTAAAAGTAAGAAATTCAGCAATCTTACCATACCAAGCTCTTGGCACCTGCTTTAATCCGTAGAGATCCTTTCGGAGCTTGCATACATATTTCAGATGATCTTGACTTTGGAAACCTATTGGCTGGTTCACGTAAATTTCTCGATCCAACTCTCCGTGCAAAAACGTATTCTTGACATCCATCTACCATAAACTCCAATCTTTGTTGGTAGCAAGTGTAAGTAAGACTCGAATAGTTGTAAGCTTTGCAACTGGACTGAATGTCTCATCGTAATCTAGCCTGTATTATTGAGAAAACCCGCAAGCTACAAGACGAGCTTTGTATCTTTCAATTTATCCATCTATTCGGCGTTTAGACACCCATTTGCATGAAATAGGTTGCATATCTTTTGGCTTGGGCACAAGTTCCCAAGTTTGATTTTGTTGTAGTGTAGCAAGCTCCTTTTCTATAGTTTTAGTCCATTTTGAATTCTGAGATGCTTCCTTAAACATCTAGGATTCCTTGATATCTTCGACAATGGCAGCAGTAACATACTTGGGATTTTACTTTCTGACTCTACTTAATTGCTAAAACGGAACTTAGCCATCATCTTCAATTGGTCAATGATGCACATCTGTTTGGCATGGATTTTGAGATACGCCTCCATCAAGATCATCATCTGTAGCTTCGGATACATCAATTTTCAACTAATTTTGAGAAGATTGCACCTCATCTTTGAAAACATTTGATTCTGACTTGTGCAAGGACCACCATGAAGAGACTTCATTAAACACCATACTTCGGGACATGCAGCACTTTCTAATTGTGGGATCACAACATCTCCACCCTTTCCTTTTGATTGTCATATCCTACAAAAAAGACATCTAACAGCCTTTTTGTCCATTTTGCTACATAGTTGGTCAGATATGAATACATAACATACAAAATAAAAAACTTTAAGATAACTAACAATAGGCTTCATATTCCATAATTTTTCAAAAGGTGAGAGGAAGTATAACCTTTGTTGAGGAAGTTGATTGATTACAAAAGCTGCAGTATTCATCACTTCTGCCTAAAATCTTTCTGGTACATTCTTTGCATGAAGCATACTTCGGCAAACTTTTGTAAGATGCCTATATTTTCTCTTGGCGACATCGTTTTGCTATGGTGTGTTGGAGTATGTGAATTGGTGACATATTCAACATTCTCGAAGGTATTGGGTAAATTCTTTTGAGTTGTATTCTCCACCATGGTCAATAGGCAAACAACACATTCTCTTACCAACTTTAGCTTTAATGGTTTCTTTGAACTCTTTAAATTTTACAAATACATCAGATTTTGCCTTTACAAAATAACCATACATACCTCAATAAGTCATCAATGGAAGCTACCGTATACTTCATTTGTAACAACCCAGACCACCCGCTTGCAGATATTGTCCGCTTTAGGCCAAAGCCTTGTGCCAAGCGCCCTCACAATTTTGTTTTTCCAGCGTGTAAGCCTCTTTAGGGCATTACTCCAGCAGGACTTCCCAGGAGGTCACTCATCTTGGTACTGCTCTTTCCCTAGCACATTTAACTTCAGAGTTCTGATGGGATCCAGTGCGTTGGGGCATGGAAAACGCATCTGCAAGGGAGAGGTTGCCACAGCCTTATAAGGCCTGCTTTGTTCTCCTCTCCAACCGATATGGGATATCGAGTATCCACCCCCTTAGGAGACCTAGCGTCCTCACTGGTATACCATCCAGGTACTGACTCTGATACCAAATGTAATAGCCTAGACCACCCGCTTGCAGATATTGTACGCTTGGCACAAGTTAAGATAATTGGCTATCAGAATAAACAATTAAGGAACTGGGTGATTCCAATGGTGAAAGTCCTTTCGAAGAATCATTATAGTGAAGAAGCCACATGGGAAACGGAGGAGCATAGGAGGACTCAGTACCCCTACCTATTTGACCATTCAGGTAAGAATTTTGAGGATGCTGGATCTCCTAAAGGGAGTGGATACTTGATATCCTATATCGGTCGGAGAGGAGAACGAAGCATACCTTATAAGGCTGTGGCAACCTCTCCCTTGTAGACACTTTTTCCATGCCCCAACGTACCGGATCCCATTAGAACTCCGAAATTAAATGTGCTAGAGCAAGAGCAGTACCAAGATGGGTGACCTTCTGGGAAGTCTTGCGGGAGTAATTCCCTAAAGAGGCTTACACGCTGGAAAAACAAAACCATGAAGGCATGAGGCCCGAGAGGACAAGGCCCAAAGCGGACAATATCTACAAGCGAGTGGTCTAGGCACAGATGCGTTTTTCAAGCCCTAACATACCGGATCCCATCAGAACTCCGAAGTTAAATATGCTAGGGCAAGAGCAATACCAAGATGAGTGACCTCCTAGAAAGTCCTGCAGGAGTAATGCCTTAAAGAGGCTTACAAGCTGGAAAAACAAAATCATGAGGACGCTTGGCACAAGGCCTTGGCCTAAAGCAGACAATATCTGCAAGCGGGTGGTTTGGGCTGTTACATCATTCCATAAACTGATAGTTGTTTGACAAGTCAAAAAATGTGAGAATCCCATATTGGTTAGAGAGGGGAACGAAGTACACCTTACAAGGGTATGGATACCTCTCCCCCAAAGTGGGCTGGGCCTAAAAGTCCAAAGCGGACAATATCTATGAGTGGGTGATCTAAGCTGTTACAAATGGTATCAGAGCTAGTTCCTGACCCGTTGTGCTAGCAAGGACACTAGGCCTAAAGGGGGTTGGCCAACGAGGATACTGGCCCAAGGGGTGGATTGTGAGAATCCCACATTGGTTGGAGGGGAAACGAAGTACACCTGATAAGGGTATGGATACCTCTCCCCCAAAGATGTGTGTTCCTAGCTGGGCTGGGAAAAGCAAAACCATGAGGGTTTGGCAAAGCAGACAATATATGTAAGTGAATGATCTGGGTTGTTACAAAACATATAAGAATGTATCAACTCTAATGGTTCTCTTGCTTGAAACTTGGACTCTATAAATGGAAGTTGATGGGCTTTTTCGAATTGATAGCATACACAAATTATGTCAGTTCTCACTTCAAGTTGAGGAAGCCCCTTTAACATTGACTTCTTCATCATCACATCTAGCTTGGAGTAGCTGACATGACTTAATCACATATGCCATAAATCTGTCGTTTCATTTTTCCTGGTATGGTCTACATATGCAACCCCTGTTGTCATCACATAAACTGACTCCAATCTTCGTCCCTCCATCATTGGCTTTTCCAAAATTTGGACATCTCGATACACCTTCACATCTTTAGGGGTCAAATAAAACAAAATGACTTGAAGATGCTAGTTATGCCACTGTAAGCAAATTTTTGGTCATACCTGGCACATAGTAATCATTTTAGAGAGGCACTTCATTGTTATCACATTTTGGAGAGTCTAATGCATCACTAGTATGAGCAATCGGTACTTTAAGTGGTTGGTTATCACTATGACATGACTTCCCTTGTATTTTGTCAAATTCTACAACTTTTTCTTTGTCACCTATAATGTGATTTGAGCATCCAGAAGCAACAATCAAGTCATTCTCGTAATCAATTTGCTTGGATGTTGGTGTAATGAGAGCTAACTCCTCTTCTGTAGCAAAAAGTGCCTATACGTCCCATTCTTCGTCACTTTTAGAGGTAACAACATTGCTTTCAATGGACTTTTTCTTTGAACAGCAAAACTTTGCCATGTGACCTCTCTTTCCACAATTGTGACACTTCCCTTCAAACTTTTTGTTACCACCATATTGCTTTGATGCTTCCCCTGCACGAGTATTCTATTCACTTTGTTGATGTTTTCCCTTGTCTTTATTTCTTTTCTATCCATCACTACTATACTGTTTTGAATTCCACTTGCTTTTATTAACACAAAATGCCTCCTCTTCACTTTTTAATGTAATTCCTCCCATTTGCTTTGCCAAAGCTTCTTGAACAGCAAACAAATTTTCAAACTCAACAAGTGATGGCTGATTTTTCCATCCTTATATTGCAACAATAAAGCCTCTAAATTTAGGCCTCAAACCATGAATGATAACCCTCTTCATTTTGGACTCCTCGATTGGAGCTTGTCGATCCAACTCAGAAATTTCCCAACATAACGTCTTCACTTTGTGAAAATACTAAGCAATTGCCATGTTGCATTAGGTCATCGACAATAACTCACTCTCTAACAATTGGAGTCTCGTGTCATTCCTTTTTTAGAAGAGCTTTGTTATTGTATCCTAGGCTTTTTTGGGAGTCTTGACATCTCGAATGTGCTTTAGCACATCTTCTTCAACTGTTGTTTTCAAGACGAACAATGCTTTGCTAGCTTTAATCTTCCATTTCCTAAGTGTTCCATTTCCATCATCATCAAGTTGTATAACCTCACTACCATTAACAACTTCCCATAAATCTTGTCCCTACATATATGACGTGATACAGGTGGACCAAGAATTGTAGTTCTAATTGTTGAGCTTTTTTACGCTACCAACAACTTGAAGATCACTCATTTTGCTAAGATAAAATTCCATTACAAACTACAGTAACCTGGCTCTAATACCACAATGTAGAACACAATATATCACAACTGATAAAAAGAAAGAAAGAAAGTGAAACTAATATATTTGCAAAGAAGCTATAATTCAACTGAACAAAGTGGCCTTAATATGGGCGTACATATTCAACATTCTAAGAACGTGATGTTACTGATAAGATCCACTTACAAGTAAATAATAGGACAAAACTAAGATTTAATAAAACTGAAAAATAACAACTGACTACGAACTTATTCAAAACAAGATGGCTTTCTATAAATTGGACACCTGGACAAAAACTTTGTGAACTGGATAGTTGGACTTCCATATGTTGGTGTTGAGTTTTAAAAATAAATACCATATTAGCCCTAATACCGGATTGGGTTCTGGTATGATACTATACCGGTACCTGCCAATACCAAGTACCGTTTCGGGCAATTTTTAAATTTATGAAATATTCTTTAAATTTTTTAAAATTTTCAAAATAGTTTTTTAGTATATTGTATCGTATACTTTATAATTTTAAATTAACCATGTCTTCAAAAAAAATAATTTAAAATAACAAATTTTTATTCATTTATTATTAACATTAATTTTCAAATATTTCACATATAAATAGTAACCACAATTAATATGAAAAAAAGACAGTTATCATATAAATATAAAATTAAGAACAATACAAAGTATTTAAAATATTTTTGAAGTATTCAACACATATAATAACCCAATACACTTAATAGTCATTAACTTGAATATGTTTGAAGACAAATATAAAAAATTACAAACATGAAGTGAATTGAACTTAATAAATAAAGATTTTTTTTGCTTCATTATGTATGACTTAATTATGACATTAGTTTATATAGATGACATTTGGTATTTTCATCTTCTACGAAACAACAATATTAACAAATTAAGGCTTTCATTTACATTATCAAAAACAATGGTCTAATGGTAGCAAAAATCAAAATATAACCTTTTTCCACAAAAGCAATAGATTTTTAAGAAGTTATATTCAACAAGCCATATGAACAATTATGAAAAGAGGTTTCAAATTCAAGAGTAAATTTCTTGTTCATTGTATAGACAGAAAATGATTTCAAAAATTTTTAGGAAGCCTAAACTATGTTATGAAGTAGATTTTGTAAACTATTATATGATATGATAAAATATAAACATGTTTACTGGACATAAAAACATACCAAAAATAGTCAAACAAATTAAAAGAAACATTAGGATGTTAACTTTATGGTGCGATTTTGATGTATATTGATATAAGTAAGCTTTCACCTTTTAGTTTGATTCAGTTGTAGCAATATAAATTGAATGAAGTTTATGTAGTATAGTCTAAATACATTACTTAAGGACATTGACAACTTCTTTTAGTGCAAGTTTTACAAATCTTGGCATAGTGGAAAAGGCGAGTTATGACTTCTAAATCAGTACAATGTTTACAAGAAACAAATTGTTTTTTTTACCTCTAATTGCAGATCCAATAACTAATTTGGTTATTCTCTAATAGTTTCATCACATTAATTGATCAATATCACGTATGAAGAAAATTTTTGCATTTTATTTTATTAGATTAAGAAATTACTTACATTGCTGTTGGATTTAACCATCATCAAATATTTTTAACTTTCAAAATTCAAACTCAAATTTATCAAATCTGAACTCCAACAATTCCAACACAGCATAACCGTTCACAATTCCAACACAGCACAACCATTCACAATTCCAACAATTTCTAACTTTTAAACCATTCATAAATTCAATATTATACAACACAAACAAAACACCAGTCAAATGTAATTCAAGAGTAGGAAAAAAGCAATTAAAAACACACACAAAAAATCACAATTTCAATTTGGTTTGGTGGTTCAGGTCTGGTGTGAAACTAGATCTAAAAAATCAAGTTTTACTTTCAGCTGGCAGAGGCAACAATGGTGGACTAGAAGAGGAGGGCAACTGAGCAGGGAACAGGTGCGGTGTGCAGGGAGAGCAGTAGGTGGAGGAGGTTCGGTGGAGAGGCAAACTAGCAGGTGGGAAGGCGTGGTGGAGAGGGAGAGATGAGGAGCGACAAGCAACAACGTTGAGAGGGAGAGAGAGAATTTTTTGGTGAGGAAGCTGACAATGAGAGTGAGAGGTGTGGGGGAGGGGTAGTTTTGACAATTTAGTCCTTAAAATAGTCAAAATTCATAGTACCAACCAGTATTGAGCTAGAATTTTAAATGTCAGTCAATACCGGCCAATATTAAGCAAAACTTTTGATATTGGCTAGTACCCAAGACTAGTACTGAAGTAGAAGATTTTATCTCGTTTTTTTATCGGTACGATATCTTCTGGCTGGTACGGTACAAAATTCACATCTTTGGTCCCCACACATAAGGAGAATATTGATTCTTGAAGATTGAAATATATTTCTTAGAAGCCAGAAATGAGAAGTACAATAATATATTCTTCGATTTAATAAATGTGGTACATAATCATAAATGATGCTAAAAACATGGACCCACTATAAATAATAACCAAAAATTTTCCAATCCAGATTATGAATTTCAACAAACTAAAGTACTCAAAGCAACTTTTTGTAATAAATAACTTTTACGTACCCTCTGTCAAGGCAGCTAGCTATTTTGGAAAATCTTGGTGAATAGGCACCTAGATTCATCGAACATAATCAATTCAAATATTAAACCCAGCACTTGGGAGTATTATGATGAATTCAACTGTCTCACCTCATCTTCATTTTCTATAGACAAGTTATAAAAGTTAATTAATTATCTTGCCATAGTTTTATGAAGATAAATTTAAGTGCTTGAGTAGAAGATATAACAATTTACAAACCTGTGACAAGTTGACCATCAAATTAGAAGTTGGTGCGCTACAAAAACAAGAGTAAGCTAGTACGACAGAGAGGCGAGGAGCAAGAATTAAATTTGGGATTTTAGTTTCGTTTCACTGTTAGGGTTCCCAAGTTATGAGTTTTAGTTATTTTACTTAATAACTTAATTAAAAAATTAAAATAACAAAACAATTAAATTTATTTTAAATTATTAATAATTTTAAAAAATACACATGATATTTGAAAAATGTTGAAATTGAAATTAAACGCTCAGAACATTATTTAGAACTTAGAATTCAATTTACAATTTTAATATTTTCTTTTTTCATTTTTGAGTCTATTCTTACTTATTCCCTATAAATCCGTCCGTACCGAATTGGGGCTAACTTGTAAGGAAATACAAAATAACGGATACAAAGTATAAATAAAGCAAAAATTAGCGCTAAAAGTGACAATTTTCAAAATTATGCCAATCTTCTGGCCAAGAAATGACAGTACATAACTAACGCCACCACCGTTTCCCTTTCTTTTCTATGTTTCTCCCTCTAAAAAAAACCCTAATTTGGAATCTGCACCATGAACTAGACTGCCCATCAATCACCAATTGAATCAAACTTGTGAATTGGCAAGGGGAAGAGGAGAGAAGACACCGGAACCATGCCGTCTCACGGCGATCTGGACCGTCAGATCGAGCATCTGATGCAGTGCAAGCCTTTGCCGGAAGCGGAAGTGAAGACCTTGTGCGACCAGGCGAGAGCGATCCTTGTGGAGGAATGGAATGTCCAGCCGGTGAAGTGTCCTGTCACCGTTTGCGGCGATATTCATGGCCAGTTTCACGATCTCGTCGAGCTTTTTCGTATCGGCGGCGGCATACCAGACACCAACTACCTCTTCATGGGCGATTACGTAGGTCGGTTGCCTGTGAATTTCTTGTTGTGAATTCGAAATGAGAAAAAAGCGATTTTTTTATGTAACTCAGTTCTGAGATTTATATAAGATTTCAGATTGCAGGCCTGAGAGCCTCAATTTTGAAGATCTATCATTGAGAATTATTTTTTATGGCATTTAAACGAGTTATTAAAACTATGGAGAGGGCTTGTTCTCTATATCCAATTGTGTGCACCCACAAGTGTACTTGCGTTGCATGCACAAAATGATTTGCTTTGATCAAAATTTTTCTCTATAAGGCGTTTGCAAAACACGGCGCTGCCACCTATGGTACTATGACTTGGGACTAGGTAATGATAGAATTTGGTGTTTCCATAGATGCAGAACGTCTAGTTAATTTCAAAATTTTGAACCTTTGACATGGTAGGAATGCGAGTGTTAAGTCTTAAATTGTTGCATATAACCTGAAGGCGAGTGTTTATATAGATATTGTATTGGAGCTACCAGCATTAAATGGCAATCTGTCAGGGATGCTTTTAAATTGAAGTAGATTGGCTGCAAATAGATGATTGAGACTTGGTAAACATTTTTAGATTTGTAAACTTGCCTTGTCACTGTAATTCTGTACGTCTTTCTTTGAATATTCAGTTTGGATGATAATATTTTATCTGATTCAAACGTCCCTTTGTGGATCCTGCTTGTAAAGTAAAATTGTTTGCCTCTGTCTTCTATTCTATTTTATTCCTAGGCATCGGAGTACTGCTATATATATATTTTAACCCTTATGGGAGCATTTTGCAGATCGAGGATATTACTCAGTGGAAACGGTCACTCTTTTGGTGGCACTCAAAGTTCGATATAGAGATAGGATTACAATTCTAAGAGGAAATCATGAGAGTCGTCAGATAACTCAAGTGTAAGAACTCTCATTTCAATCATAGGCAGAACTGAATATAAGTGTTGGAGGAAAGAGCAAACTGAACTTTCTTTTCCTGTTATAAATAATGAATAGATGCAATGATTCCAAGTCTGGCTCCTTCGAAAGAATATATTAGATAGGAAAAATGGGACATAAGATACAATCTTATTTTCTTGTACTTTGTTTTTGTGGTATCTGGTCATATTTCATTTCTGTTGCTATTTTCAACGGCTCAATTTCTTTTCAGGTATGGATTTTATGATGAGTGTTTGAGGAAATATGGAAATGCAAACATATGGAAATATTTCACTGACCTCTTTGATTATTTACCTCTCACAGCTTTGATCGAGAGTCAGGTTTTAATTCTTTAGCACTGCCTTAGCATGATTACCTACATTTTATTACTTTCAATGATCTACAAGGTCTCATCTAATCACCTTTAATTATTTCATTATAGATCTTCTGCTTGCATGGTGGTCTCTCTCCATCTTTAGACACATTGGATAATATTCGTGCCCTGGACCGTATACAGGAGGTATGCCTGCATTTATCATGTTGTATTGCAGTTCCATTTGTAAGCAAGTTGCTTGAGCCAATGTTTTACCATGTCCAAATAAATTATTTTGTATCTATGAGAATCTTTTAGTTTGATGTTACCTTTGAATGAATACGAGTATGCTAAAGAACATATTATACCATAAATGCTAGTATATTTGGGCAAGCATTTTGATATAGTTTCTTATTTTCTATATTTCTTTGAATGAGTTGGTTGACTAGCTCATGTAGTTGACATTGTGATGTAGATGACTTACTGGGTGTTTTGAGAAATAAAAAGACAATCTATATTTGTGTCTTTGTAAGTGGCAGCTATTTGTTATTCTGTGGTTATTAGGTTCCTCACGAAGGTCCAATGTGTGATCTCCTGTGGTCTGATCCGGATGATCGATGTGGGTGGGGAATTTCTCCTCGTGGAGCTGGATACACCTTTGGACAGGATATCTCCTCACAGTTCAACCACACAAACGGCCTTACTCTTGTTTCTAGAGCTCACCAGCTTGTCATGGAAGGATACAATTGGTCCCAGGTTTGTGGGTTCAAGCGAAGAAAATTTTAGTCTTGGATGGGAAGTTCCATTGCTATTTCTAATATCGTACTAATCTTTACAGGAGAAGAATGTTGTCACGGTGTTCAGTGCACCAAATTACTGCTATCGATGTGGGAATATGGCTGCAATACTTGAGGTTGGGGAGAATATGGAGCAGAACTTCATTCAATTTGACCCAGCACCTCGTCAGATAGAGCCTGATGCCACACGCAGAACTCCTGACTATTTTTTGTAATTTGTGTAGCTTCCTCTCAGCTGAAAATTTTTCTGTTTGCGTTTAGTGGTCTTGTAGATGCAATTATGCAACAGAAGAATTTTGGTGCTCGCCTGGAAAGGAGACAACGGGAAACATTTGTTGTTATCATTCTTTTCTTTTGATTGAAAATTCATCCAGCCGTTTCTGCATTGATATGAAAGGTTTACCATTTAGGCGTATTTCTGTCTGTATCTTCGAAAGATAAAGAAGTAGCAATCACAGCAAATTCTTGACCACACATAAGTTTGTGAGTGTACGGCATGTATTTTTTAAATGAATATTTAACTTTTGCCCTTTAATTTTTCAAATTGATCTAGACTGCTATTGTGATATCTTTTTTGCATTTCTGTTTCTGCAAGAACTTTCAGCCGCGCTGCGGTATTTGAACTCGTATGAAACTAACACTCCTATCATGGAAGGTAAGAATTACATTGAATGCTGCTTGTGTTGATATAAATAGATAAACAAGCTTCGCCATAGGTTGCATGTGGAAAAACAGGGCGCTGAAGAACACCATGAACTGGGGGCACGTTAGCAGCCTTCTGCACAGCAGAACAGCAATAGATTAGATGGCAAAATTGCATTTCCTATTTATTAAGCTTTATAAAGTTTTGTAATTGCCTCTGAAGGACAGAGGATTTGCCTGTTTTCTATCTGTAGAATCGTCCTTGACCACAAGCCTTGCGCTTTCTGTTGCTCGTTGCTGTTATATCGTGGCTAAAGAAGAGTACTGTTCTAATTGGTAGTACCATGCTCCCTACTTTCTACTAGTTTGGCACTAGATAACACAGCTCTAAATTCTAGTTCAATCATATTGCTGAGATTCTTCATCGCTGTTTTTTGGATGTACATCAAACAATTCGTAGTTGAGTATTCCACTTAAAAGGTTACTGGTGTGTAAAGTGGGTATATCTACTCTATACTCCCACCAATAGCAGCCATTTAGTTGTTCTGATAAATTCACCTCTAGTACACTAACGCAGGACCTCTCTCCCTTTATTGGTTTAACCATCAGAACCTTGAAATCTGACACAGTTCTCATCCTTTTTGGTTCGATCAGGAATCATATTACTAGTATTTTGAACTTCTTGCATTAGTGCATTTTCTCCAACTTTTTTTAAAAGAGCCAACTTGGATAATTGCCACAGCAACAATATCGGTTGTCCATAGTCGTGCAAACCACCTCAGACGCTACACTAGTTTGTCGTTGAGACTGGATAACCGAGATGCTGTTGTAACTTCATACTTACGAGTTTAAGTTCAAGAACTCGTTTATCCCGTAATCTCCAGTTCTTCTGTTGATGGTGTTAGAAAATCAAAAACTTTAAGGTGATACAGTTTGTAGAAGGAAAACAAATTTTGTTAATAGGTCCATCCTGCTATTAAAGACATGAAGCTTGCAAGGTTATAGGTTCATATCGTATCATGTTACGACTTATAGTCGACAAAGAACTGCAGAAGTTTCCAAAAGAAAAGCTTGGAATTGGAAAGAGCAATCTTAATGGAAGAATGTTGTTCATTGTCTACTTCTGACTGCTGATGAAACTTGAATGATTATTATCAAGATTACAAAGGCTTGCGTGATAGAATTCTGGCCATAGATACACGATGTTTCAAGCTACCCAGTTTCTTGGAAAGCCTTGCTTTATCAGACATGAATGCTCTTCCCCATACCTTCTCTGCATTCTTTATGATTATCCTAGATATTACAAGCTTCAACACATATTTCCTACTGCTCTGAATTAATACCGACTTGCACTAAACCCCATTAATTAGCTTCAGTTGCTCATTTGTTGCCAAGAAATGAGTAAAAGAAGAATTTTTAAGTGAATTGAGGTCGGGAAGAAGAAGAATTTCAGAAGTATACTAAAAAAAATGAAATAAAAGAGAGACGTTTTTTATTTCTAATTTGCTACAGATAAGTTCGCTGCAACAGCTACAAAACACATTCTTTCTTTTTTAGATACATGAAAGGTGTTCAAAAGTTTGTTGGCCAGCCACATAAGCGAACTAGTGCATATAATTAAGGTAATTTTAGTGAAACATAACAATCTTGTTTTTATTTAATTCTTCTTTGTTTCCTGTGTTCCTTCTTCCTCTTTTTTTTTTTTCTCAGAACATAGTACTCCTCTTCAAAGTCTTTGTTCACAACCAGACATCTCCCCCTTCAAAGTGGCCATTTGAGTCAAATCATAAATCACTCATTCATCTTATCCAAATCCATGAAAACTCTATTCTTCGAATTTTATGAACTTGGCTCAAATACCATTAAAGGGTTTTGAGGGGGCCCAAAGAGATATTGATTTGGATTCAACTTAGCCCATATATAACCAAGACATCATATCTTAGCCCAAACTTTAAGACAGTGAGTTATGAGTTTCATTTTTATATATAATTCACTTATTTCTAATGTCTCTTTTCGATATGGGATTACTTCACTCATAAATTTCCAACACAGATAGTGTTTCTTAAGTTGCTCCTTCAACAGAACCATCTGACGATTGTACTGATATTTGTGTGATTGATTTATTATAACATCTAATCATTCTTCGATCTAGTATAATCATTGGAGCTTGATCTACAATTTTGAGTAATGTTGACAATTCCATAAATAAGGATTCAAGTTCATAAACATACTTTTATGAGTTGTGAGACTTGAAATATGGGATGAATTAAGGATTATACCATCAATTGAACCTTATACGTAGCCTTTCTAATTTTTTTTCTATAATATGATAGAGTTTATAATATAATGGAGAAAGTATGTGATGAACTCTCTTTTATACTAAGTGTTGGTTATAAGAAGGGAAATTAAAAACACTTACTGATTCGTCTTGAATTTTCTGTCTGACCTCTTTCTGTTTTGTTGTTGTTCCATTCCATGTTGTGCCTATTGATGATGGGATTTTGCAACCAAAAGAGCTACCTCCCTATCTTTCATTGATAGGTTCAACTTTAAGATCTTGCAGTTCAACAAAATAAAGAACATATATAAAAGGATGCTAGTTATAGAGAACCTCAATGGGAGTTGAATTAGTGGCCATATGATAGGTAGTGTTGTACCACCATTTTACTATGGAAATCTAGTCTAACTATTTCTTTGAGTTGACATTATAGATATATCTCATATAGGATCTTATTAATGGCTCCAATTTTTCCATCAAATTATGGTTAATAAATGGTGTAGAATCTTAAATTGATCCTTGCAACTTAAATGTTTATTGCTGAAAGGCGTTTAAAAATAGAGAATTTCGATTACTCACAATAACTTTTGACATTTCATAAAACTTAAAAATATGATCGATAAAACATGTGCAATTGTTGGGGCTATATATAAACTTTTTTTGAAAAATTAAAAAATTTCATTAAAGAAATAGAGAAGTTACAACTTGACACATCGGATAGACCCACTTGAAGATTCTAGATTGTTTCAGTTATAGCAACCGGACAACATCGTTTGGAACGAAATAAAGTAACCGACTTTTACAATTAGGGTATAACTACCCACAACTTTCTCGACTCTTCCTTGCCTCTTCGTTTTTGGAAACAGAGGCCAACCTCTGGATGTGGGCTGACGGTGGGTCTCCTTCCTCCTTCCTCCTTCCTCTCATGGTTTCCTCCTCCTTTTTCTTTACCATGGAGCTCTATCTACCATTACAATGATCACAAATTTGCCTTTAGATGAAAGAAATCTAAAATTCATGTATAATATTTTTTTTAAGTATTAATAGAGGTTATAGTGGTCCAAAGTATGCAACATGGTCATGTTTGCTCTTTGAAATGTTAATTATTCCTTGGACAAAGTTTTTGATATCTTTATTCAAACTCTTCCAATAAAACAAAACTTGGTTTGTACCTTTCTAACGTGACTCTTGCATGACCACCTTGAGGAATATCATATGCCATAAATATTGATTTATCTCTTAGATGTTTGCTAAAACCAACCACCAGTCTGCCTGTTCACCTGAGTAACTCCCATCTCCATTCATTTATACCTTAACGTAATTCCTTGGTTTCTAACTTCTTGATTAAATCTTGAATAATAGCATCTTCTTCTCAACCTTGTTTAATTTCATTAAGTAAATTGGAATAATCCTACAATATTGTTAAGGTTAAGAGTTAAAGTTTTGTTATTTGAGATAAAACACCCACTTCAATACCCATAGCTTAGGCAGCTATGTTTATTGAAATAGAGTGGTAATACTTCACTCCAATAGACAATTGAGGCTTTGATAGTTTGTCTATATCCCGAATGACCTCCCATTTAGATAATGATACTATTGTTTGACAACTTTTATGACCACTAAGAACTTCCTCTTATATGTGAAATGTCCTAAATATTTTGTTGTTAGTGTCTTAGAAATGCAATGGGATGTTTGTTTCTATTAAAGGACTACTATCCTTATACTTGAGTTTCTATTGTGAAACGTTTTACAAAATCAGGCAAAGCTAAAATTGGTGCAGATGTAAGCACCTTTTTGAGTTGTTCGAATGCTTATTGTTGATCAATTTTCCACTTCCATCTCATAGGATCGAGCTTGCTTCTTCAACATTCCTATGAAGGGTTTTGCTAAATTGCCATAATGCTTGATGAACCTCCTGTAATATTTTGTGAACCCTAAAATTTCGTCAACTCTTTGAGTGATTGAGGTATAGGCCACTTTTGTATAATCTCAAATTCATTCACTTCTCCTTGAGTTGAAATAAAGCGAACCAGATAATCTATTTATCTGGCTCCAGAAATGCATTTATTTGCTTTGATAAAAATCTGACAAGTTTGAAGGATCTACATAATCTTTTGAGGATGTTCTAAATGTTGATGAAAGGAGCTCCTATAGATTAATGTGTTTACAAAGAAAACCAGAATTTTTCTTTAGGTAGGGCCTGAATATTGTGTTCACGAGGCTTTTGAAAAGATGATAGAGTATTGATTAAGCTAAAAGACATCATTAAAAATTTGTAGTGACTTTTATGTGTCCTAGACAATGTTGCGAATATTATATTGGAGTTGGCAACAATTTTTACACATGTCCGACATAATACTAATAATGATTAATATGTGTTATCGTTTTATATAATTAAAATATAGCCTCTTATTAAAAAGCATTATATTAATTCTAATTTTTATTAGTAGTTAATATTCAATGGTCAAATAATTTTATTTATTTGATGATAAAGTTAGATTATGCTAAAAACTAAAAAAATAAATATTCAGAAATAATGTAAAAAATAAATTATAGAATATAAACATATTTAAAGGATGAGGGTAATCAATAAACGCAAAAACTATTTTTAATTATATAAAAGTTTAGTTACCTATTAAAATTTAGTTCTATATTATAATTAACATTTAGAAATAGTTCAAAAATTGGTTCAATGATTCTATTTATTAAAATTAACATAAAAATAACCTTTAAACATAATAAATATTTTGAAAATATTTTTATGTTTTAAAATATTTAAAAATAAAATACATTTTTAATTTAATCCTTTCAAAATTTTTAATTTACTAATTTATTCTAATATTTTTTGGTATTACAATGTATCGATTGGCAATAACTAATATGGCCAATATAACTCGAAATTTTTTAGTATAACACAGTACTTCAATCCAGTATAGTATAAAGAAATTTGATAATTATGGTCAATATGATAAATACTAGTACAAATTCAAAGCAGTGGTCCTAAAAGCTTTTTTTGGAATTCAGTAAAATCTCATTTTCCAGGTTAGTTTTAGCTTGAAGTGTTGCTTGTATTGGAGCCCATTTCATGCCTCCCGTGCCAATGCCTCCAGTATTAAGAAAGGGTTAAGTACCCCTTTTGAAGTGATGCAATTAAGCATTGGCTGTGACTACAACTTCTTGTTTCCTTGCTTTACATACGCCTATTGGAGGCTCTGAGGATCAAACAGCTTAAACTTAAGCTCCAATTCTTGTTCAAGTCCTTTTAAAAGGAAACCTGTCAAATAATCCTCTAGAAGTACTAAGTTATTAGAATATTTGTCAAAATAGACGTAATTCTCTTAAACTCAACTCTCTTATTTCGAATCCTTCATATCACCAACTATTTCTTCATCAGAACTTTGGTTGAGAGTAGCTGCAAACTCCTCCCGGTACATCTGTTCCTATTGATTTCTATTTTTAGTAACTAACGCGGGTATCATTCTTGAACTTGGCCTTCCAAATATGTGGCTGTAATCCCAACTCTAATGTTGTCAGCAATATGGTCTAGTGTGAAAGATTATTCACACCTATGGAATCATCCTAACTCCCACTCCCTCAGGTATCAGGAATTCATTCTTATTAAATCTCGTACAGTGTAATCTTCATTCTTCTGGCAATCCTACCTATATTTATTTCGCTCCTAGCTGATGTTAGTTCATTGTTCCTTCTGAACTTATGCATAAAGTGTCAAAATCTTCTGTCTAATATAACTCTGTCTTATTCTGTCTAACTCAAAAACCTCGTCGTTATTCTTAAATTTTAAACACTCTGTTATTCTTCTTAAAATGCGTAGATTATTAGTCAAGCTGAACCAGCTGATCTCCTCTGTGAGCTTCTTCGTATCACTGCAGAAATTGCACTCTCTTCTCTTCGTATCACAGAATTAGGGAGAAAGATAAAGCATGAATAATCATGAAGCATTTACTCTGTCATTTTATTTGTAACCCTGTCTAATATTGGAGCACGCACAGCCATGCAACCAAACACACGACATTGCAGTGCCTTGAGTTTTCAATTTTTATGGAAGAACAACCATAATTTTGAATTAATTAGTACAAACGTTAACAAAAAATGTAATGATTGAAATTAGGAAATAAATGTAAAAAAAGTGGATATTGTCGATTAAATTTTTTATATTTATTTATTTGTGCATTAACAAATTAAAATGAAAATTAACAAATTACAAAAATCCAATATTAATATATTCATTACAAATAAGATTACGATAATGATGATGATTGTAATCGATAATTGTTTGTCATTTCCAAAGCAATGTTTAACTAAGATTTCCCTCCATAACTTGTTTGTTTATGCTCGTGATATGATTTTGAAACTTTTTTTTCCTTCTCACAAAGCAAATTAACTTTGTTGGTAAAAAAATAGAAGATCACAAATTTTGACAATATAATTTGCTGGTAAAGAAGTAGAAGATCACATTAGGGAAAGAAAGGTAATATTTTGACGATTTTCAAATATCTTCTCAAGTAATTTTTGTTTTTTTTTGTTAGTTGTTTTTATTATCATTCCCTCTCTCTATATCTCTCTCTATCTCTATGTTTAACTAATTCTTGAGCTTACTTTTTTTTTACCATTCTCTCTCTATATCTCTATCTCTAAGCAATTCTTAAGGAATGACTCAACAGATCAATTGACTTTGTTGCTGAGAATGCATCATTTTGTTTATTTACTTTTCTTATTAAATTTAATGTGGAGAGATATAAGGTACGTTAGTCGTTGCTTTTGGTGGTTGTTAAACTGAATTTGTTATTTATATTTTCCTTACAATAAGTGTTGAAGATATTTGGAATTCATTGGTATCTAACTTTTTTGTTTTTGTTTATAGTTTCTATTTTTACATATACATGAGTGATAATTAATGTATATTGTAAAGGTTGAGTTGCTTAATAATGACTTGTGGTTAAGACCTTCTAAAGCATATTATTCATTTTAGATGAAGAATTTACAGTGAAACCTTTAATCCTCCAGTTACGTTTTCTGTTATAAGAATTAAATAAGTTATGCATGGCAAATTAAAATAACTCCCAGTATTTTCTTAACACTTCTTTTTTGTTATGTTAATAATGTTATTTGAAAATAATGCAACAATGGTACTTCGTTTGTGAATTTGACAGGTGTAGAAATCGAAGGTAGATCTACTCCATACCATAGTTTAGATTATGAAATTGTTAAGGAGCAGCATAAGAATGATATTGGCATTGGGAATGAAAGTAGCAATATGAATTCAACTGATTTGGTTGGCAATAAGACTCGAAATATGAATTCAACTGATTTGGCTGCCAATGAGACTCATAATATGAATTCAACTGATTTGGTAAATTCAAATTCTGAGGGCAATAAGACTCAAAATATCAATTCAACTGATTTGGCTGCCAATGAGACTCATAATATGAATTCAACTGATTTGATGAATTCAAATTCTGAGGAGAATTTGAACAAAGTTCACTCAATTGTTTTGTAGCACTCCCTTACCGCAGGGTATACACCGGGACGCCCGCAGGTCATTCCGATACATATCCTAAGATAAGGGTGAACTACGATCAATCATTACTAACACCTCACATGGCATCATAATAAAACATCAGTATAAAAATCACAA
>JAOSBN010000007.1:26229733-26258889 GCA_027563595.1 Erythroxylum suave
AAGTGTGTAGTTATCAAATCTCATCAGATTGTTTACATTATTTTAGGGATTTAAGTGTGATTTGGTTGATTTAGTCCGTCACAATTATTCTATATAAAGTGCAGCATTTGTATCAAGTTTAAAAAGAAGAAATAAAGAAGCACAGTTCATTATTTTTCTATTTTTCCTGCTTTTGTTTTATTATTCCAGATTTCTATTTTTTTGTCTGTTTTGAAATAAGTTTTTATCAAAATAGAGTGCTTTGTGCTTTTGAAAAACTTGATAGATTAAAAATTAGTGAGTTAAAGTTGGATTTTTTGTTAGGGTTTAGTTCAAGTAACCTAGCTCAGGAACAAAGAGTTACATGTTGTTGATGATGATTTTGGATTCTATTAACAGGAATGGGACTGAAAATTGAATTAATATTCAATAAAGTAATCACCGTAAGGATTAAGGAAAGAGAATAAAATCCTAGAGGAAAGGAACTAATTCTACGCCCTATTTTACCTATCTAAATACTTATCTTGGCCTAAAATAAGTATCGAAGAAATGGGTATTCTGAAAGAAAAATAAAATTGGGTGTGAGTTTAAAAAGCATGTTGAAATAATAGAAATAAATCATACAGTTGGTGGTTTTACCTAGGATTTAAAATTAAAAGATTTAAAAAATTCCTAGACTCTCGATTCAAACAATCTTAAATTTTAGTTTGAAAAAGGGTAAGTTTAGTTTGTATGAAATATTCAATTTGAAGTTTTAAAAAGTTATTAAAAAATTCTTAATAGAATAGAAGAAACAAATGTTAAGGCTTTTATTTGAAATTATAGAAGAATTTGGAGAAAAAAATACTGAATTTTTAATTTGAAAAAGACTACATTTTAGAAAAAATTTTGATGAACTTGGTTATTTAGTTTGAAAACAAAAATATTGGAATTAATGTTATTGGGCAAGAACTCTTTAGATTCTAAATTATATATTTACGTAAAATAAAATTAGGTATAAGCATTTATTCAGTAAAAAAAATTCTAAATTCTTAAAGGTTTAGAGATGAAGACGGCAACTAGATCCAGGCTTAACTCGGCCACCCAACCCAACCAGAAATTAACGAGCTACACTTAGAAGAAGCCCGATTTTTTGAAAAAATGGGGATTTCAGACTGCCCAAACCGGGCCCAACTCAACCCTTATAGGTAAAATGATGTTTTTTGTATTTTTAATTTTAAAAAAATTGGGTCATGCTAAGTCAGATTGGGTATGATCAACCCCCGGGCCTCGACAATTGGGTCAGATTAGGCTAGCCCCGCCCATTGTAATCCTTGTTTAGAGATCCAGAACTAGATTCAAACATAATGAGCTAACTAACCCCAACTTAAAATAAAATACTAACCACTACCTACTCCTAATAGGTTTGAAACCCAAAGTTAACAAATAATAAAGATATAAGTTTATGCTTATTTAGAATTACAGGCCCAACTAATTTTTTATTCCTAATAAATTATTTTTCACTAAAAATAGACTTAAAAAAGGCAAAAATCCTATTTTCCCCTTAACGTTTTGTAGAAAGGAAAAAGTCTAAGACGACCTATTTTGTTATCTTTGTTACTAGTTTACCCCTAGCATTTTCAAAATAGATTAATTTGCTAAAAAATATGCTCACTTCATCAGCCCCACGCCCTTTACATGTTACGTCCTATTATAATGGGCCACCTAGGAATGTTGGATAAAGTTAGCTATCAATACAATAGTTTAAGTGTAATTAAATATCAATTTCTTATTTTTTAAATTAATTAATATTTTAATTATTTCCAAAAAGTTAAAAGCCAAAATGTAATTTCTCCTAAAACCTAATCCCGATTGCTTTTATCCCTAATTTGCATCTTTTATTCGTAATCTGTGGTAAATGCCTAAAATTTGATGCTTCCTGTATCTTGTTCGATTGAAGCAAATCTTAATAATTATTTATTCTTCTTGATTCTTTTTCATCTATCTTCATTAGTTTCTAATAATTTTCAGACATCTTTGTCCTCCACTCTAGTCATGACTTCATTCTCCACCATAAGTATGATAGTCTCACCTCTTTCTGTTTTGTTTAGTGTTTATAGCCCATAAATAAAGAATATTTTGTGTTTATAAGGTTGAAATTCTTGTTTGTAGAGGCTGCAACATTGGAGAAAAGTGGTCCCCTTATGGTCCTTTGTGTTTCATATTACTAAATTGAAGGTTAGTGCTCCAACATTTTCACCTTATAGTCCCTCGTGTATCATATTATGATTAAACTCTATTATTGCATTAAACAAGTTCTATCTTTACCAATTTAGCAATATCTTTACTGGATTATGAAATACAAACGTAGTTTAAAAATGTAGAAGTTAAGCAAAGATAGGAATTGCAACTTCATATGTTATTAGTACATAAAAAACACATTATGGATTCCTATTTTGAACATGTTTATATAAAATTATAACAAGGGATTAAAATGCAGTTTAGAAATATAAATTTTCTAGTTTAGAAATATAGTTTAACAATATAGGTATTATGAGAATGAAACCAAATTAAAGGAAAATTATTAAAAAACCACATTGAAAAGTTCCAAAAGTACTACAAGTCAATATTAGAACGAACAAAATCATAATAGAGATTGAAGTTTAGTGGTGTGACAACAAAACTAGGTAATGGAGGATAAAGTGGAGACGCTTAAAAGAGCTTGGACAGAGCTGGTATAAGGTGACTGTGAGTGTTTATTGGCAAAATATATTTCACGTTGGACTCTCTACCTTTCAAGACTGATAGGGTTATGATCTATATAGTGTGAATGACTAGTGAAGCTAATATCTTACAACATAAGTTTGTCTCCATCTTCCAATAATAGCTAGATGAATGTTGCTACTTCTCAATATTCTGGAGTTACTTTTGGATTATAGTGTCATATAAATTTTGGAAGGTTTCAGCTTTCTATCTTGTTATACGCTTTATATAGTAGAGAAAGAGTAGTTATAATTATGTATCTGAAGATAATTTTGGTAAAATTAGATATATAATCTCGCAATTCATTTAGTGACAGTAAAGTTGCTGCAAAATGATACAAAAAAAACATGTTTGATTCTTTACTATTTAGCGACATAGAAGCCTCTAATAACAAGTTTGATTCTTTACTATTTAATTATGTAGTGATATGCCTAGCATGTTGCCTCTATAATAACATGCTTGATTCTTCTTTCAAGATATGTTATTTTCTTCTTTCAAAATATCTAGGATGTTTAATATGGCCAGCAAGTTGTTTTCTTTCAATATAGGTCTATATTCATATGTTATTTGTTAATAGCTTGTTGCCATTGTAACAACTATATAAGAACTTTAGCCCTCTAAACACAAAATATTCTTTATTCATGGGTCATAAATACTAAACAAATAGAAAGATGTGAGATTATTATACCTAAAACGGAGAACAAAGTCGCGAACTAGAGTGGCGAACAAAGACTCCAGCAAATTAGAGATAAAAGCAATGGAGGTTAGGTTTTAGGGGGAAATTAAGTTTTGGGCTTAATTTTTAGAAATTAATTAAAATAATAAATTAATATTAAATTACATGTTTTCTTTCAACTAGCATGCTCAGGCCCAACTTAGTTGGAACATAACTTGCATTTACAAAAGGGTGATAAAGTGAGCATTTTTTAGGTAAATTGCTCTATTTTGGAGAAAGTTAAGGGGTGTGGTACAAGAGATAAAATGGTGGGATTCATCTTACTTTTGGTCAAACTTTACGAGGCAAATTAGATCTTTTGCCCTTTAAAAGAAATAATCAAATAATAGACTTTCAAATAAAATTATTTTTATCTGATTATCTCTCTCTCTCTCTCTCTCTCTCTCTCTCTCTCTCTCTCTTCACTTATATCCTTTATAGATTAAACAAACTGATAGAAGAAAATATCCACAAATAATAATATATATCCAAGTAATTGATTTTAGATTGGATTCTTAAAAACTATCATTGAAACCTTTGTTCTTAAAAAAAATCTTAGGCCTAACTTAAAGTTCTTGAGAACCTAAAACTTGAGTCCAATAAGGGCTTTCCTATTAACAAGAAGTGAACCTAATAAAACCATAATTGAAATAAAATATTCAATACATTAATATAACATTAAAAAAAGAAACAAGCCAAGCCCAATTAAACCTTCTTTTTTAGATATATATGAGTGATTTTTGAAAGCTTTCTTAAGTTTGAGTACAATGAAGTCTCTGAAACTTATAATTGTGCTTTTTGCCTCCCAACCCACCTAAAACAAAATTTTAATCCAATAAAAATTATATCAAAGAAGAAAACTTTTAAATAAGGCCCTAAATTGATCAAATGAGATGATATGTTCAAGCTTGCTTAAGGCCTCCATAAAATAGAAGACCTAAGTGAGCTAGCAAAAAACACTTACACAAGGGAAGTGAACCAAGACATTGTATAAGAGGGATGAAAAAGAAAGATGGAAACATGCTCTAATGAAGATGAAAATATAATACCAACATAAATCAAAGGATGGAGTTGAACCACCTAATATATATAAAGAGAATGGGGAAAAAAAATAAATTTGCAACAACTATGGAGACAAAAGGACTAACTAGCGTTGTCAAACCCTTGCTTTCTCTGTTAATCTTTCATGGAGGTTCATATTAGGATGTTTCTTTCCTTTCCTTAGACTGGTTAGTCCTTTGTCAATAATAAAGAAAAAGATGGTGAAGTAGATTGCTCTCCTTTGTTTTTGGAAGCTTAAGAAAGAAAGGAAAATTGAAGTTTCTATGGAAGCAAGATGGAGGTGACAAGAGGCATGACAAAAGGAGAAAAAAAAGTTCTCCTACTTGGAGTTAACTTTAGTCTATGTTAAGTGATTAAGAATAACATAGCTCCGTTGGAATTTCTCAATAGAAAATTTTGATGTACCAGGATAAAGGTAAAGGATCTCGCTATCTTTCTCTTTATTATAGATTTTTTTAAACATCTTCTTTCGAATCTTATGTCTTATATTTAGCCTAAACATTTTATTTATAGTACTTCTCTCTTACTTACTTAATTTAAACATTTCTTTACTTAACCTTATTTATTTACTTGTTTTCTTTCTAATTTGAGTATTTATTTACTTATTTTATCTTTTAATTTTATTCTTTATCTTATACTATGGCCTTGTTGGTAAATAGCTTATCATTTGTTTTTTGGTGGATTTAGAGGTATTTGGTTGTTTGACTATGTCAAACCTCTAATAATCATGTTTGGTAAGAAGTTGATCGGGTTAGCGTATTGAACCCAATCCACTGTTTTTGAAAACGCTCCTATGAGGAGCATTTTGCTCCATTAGCTAAGAAATTAATCGACGAAAAGACGATTGTGCTCAAAAGTTATTACAAATTATTAGAGAGAGAGATAGAAATAGAGAGAGATAAGAAATCAATTTACTCGAAGTTAAAAAAATTCAAAAATTAAACAAAGTTGGAATTTTTTCTTTAATAAAATTCATATGATTATTTTTAAAAAATCATTCCATTTTTAATTAAATAAAATAAGTATCATTGGATTTGGTGTTGTGCAATACAAAAACTGCTACCAAATTATTTTCCAGTAACCAAAATTTTCTATAATGTTAGATTTTGGATTTGGCAAGAAAGTTTCAAGTTGCATTCATTATACTTATTAATACTTGGATTAAATTTTGTAATTAACAAGAATTAAATCATTAAATTAAAAATATTTGAATATTTTAAACATAAACATGTTTCCATAAATATTTATTATGTTTAAAAAATTATTTAATGTTAATTTTAATGGAAAAATTATTTTTAAATATTTTTTATTTTAAGTTATAAGATAAAGCTAATTTTATTAAGGGATTACATTTTCATATAATTAAAAACAAGTTTTATGCTCATTAACTAATACTATTTTTTAGTTTAGTTTCTATCATTAATTTAAATAATTATTTTTTATTTTGAACATAGGCAAATAGGTTTTAATTTGTTTAATTTTGACTTATTGATTGAAGCAAATTGAAACATAGGCATAAAATTGTAATTGAATAAGTATTCATTGATAGATCAAAATAGATTAATTTGTGCAACTTTTGTGTTGCATAACTATATTAAAAGAAGCACATTTGGCGACTTGGCTTATAACATTATCAATCAAGATCCTGAATGTATACCTCTAGATGTATTTGAAGATGTTGAAGTTAACTCTACATAAGAAGCTAATAAGTGTAAATTACATCATGTTTTAGGGCATAGTTTGATATGTGTTTAGCTATTAATTCAATCATTTAGTATGTGTTTAGGTTAGAATTATGTTAGTTTATTAATTATTTACGTTTTAAGTATTTTATGGGTTAGTACAAGTCTTTGAGCTTAAATATTATGATTTTGAGGTACCTTGATTTGTTTGTTAGTGTTTCAAGGTCAACATCAAAGAACTTAAAAGTTTTGGAGACATTCGGGCAGAAACAACGACCCACGATTGTGGCACAATAGGCCACAATCGTGACAGAAGCACCAAAGTTGGCCCACGATCGTGGTCTATAGTGACAGAAGCCCAAGACATGGCTCACAATCATGGCCTACATGCCATAACCATGACAGAAACCTAGGAAATGGTCCACTATTGTGGCTTGCGTCAAGCAGACGCGCAGACACTCAAGAACGTCAAGTTTCAAGGGATTTTTGAATCTTTTGGATCCCCAAAAAATCCTAGGGTTGTCCAAAACACAAGGGAATATTTAAAGAATGAGAAAAAGATGTAGAAGGAGCTTTGGCATCAGCCACCTTGAGGAACTCTAGAGGGAATTCATCGAGAGATTGAGGAAGAGAAGAAGGAAGAGAGAAGAGGAGAAGAAGCTGACTCGACGTACTTCCTGAATCAAGAGGTTTCCCGATGTTGCTACCTCCCATCCTCCATTTCTATTGTATTTCCTATTTATTTTCAGTTTTATCATTGTATAGATTTGAATTGAATAGTTGATAATAGAATATAGAATGTCGAGGATGTTATAAACTCACCTTCAGAGTTTTATTCTTGAATTAATGGAAATATCATTGTTTATATGTTTATTGGATTTGTTGTGGTTTGATTCTGCGATTGCATAATTCGCTAATAAACTAAGAGAGTGAATCGAATGAAAAATGATTAAATTGGACTAAAGAGAGTTAGGTGATTTAATAGAGATAAGAATTGAATCAAATCAAGAAATTGTGCGAAGAGAGACCTTGCATAGGTTTCTGATTGTTTATTAGAGAACTTCAGAACTAATTAGGGTTTTGGATAGGTTGTGAATTGAGAAATTGCAACTTCCATAATCTAATTAGGGTTTATGATTTAAGGTTAATGGTTATAACTCGAGAGAGAGTAATCAACTCCAGGATAGTTTAGAACCAACAATTCGATAATCCATAATCAGTTAGGTTAGCATTAAGGATAGGTAAAATTCTCTTTCTCTCAATTCGTAATTTCTTTCGGTTGATTTTTTGGTGAGTTGCAATTGCTTAATAATTAGTATATTCATTTTTTATTCTCAATTTGATTCATTAAATTAAATTCTCGTTTTTAGTTTTATTGCATCTTGGATTTCTATTATTGTTTTTGGCCTTAGATTTTAGGATTAAATTAACTCCCTCATCGTGAGATCGACACCTTTGATACTAGACTAACGAACCGTATGCTTGCGGATTATCGAGGGTTAATATTAAAACTTACATACAACAAACACCCAATCAGAAGGCGTTGAAGAATCGAGAACTTGGGAGATGACAATTATTCATGATAATATTGCTTCTAATTTAATGGCAGTTAGATCTCATTCTTAGATTATAATAAACCTTTGCTTTAAATGATGGGGTTGACTGTTTTTGCTCTATCTAAATTCTTATGAGAATATTCAAACAAATACTAAAATATAAAACTCATGTCTTACAAATTTTTAAGTCATGCCCTCATAAGTCATTTTACACATAAACAGATAATATTAAATAGTTAACTTTATTAAACATCTTTAAATAAATAGTTGATATTATCCGCTAGTCAAATAAGCTATATTAATCCGTTGTTAGCTAATTGTTAATAAAATTAGCTAACATCTAATGCAATCTATTAATTACCAAAGAGGGTCAATATTTATTGTATGACTTTTTATATCCTTACATATTTATTTATTTATTTATCTTATTATTATTATTATTATTATTATTATTATTATTATTATTATTATTATTATTATTATTATTATTATTATTATTATTATCTTCTTTTATTTTTATTTTTAATCTCACGTATGGTTCTAGAACGGAGATACTTTGAATCAAATGACTACCGTAACGGATGTCTGCTCAATCCAAAAGAAATTATGCAAAAGCTTTACATAATTATTATGAAGCTCAACAACCTTTTTATTAATTAGAAGGAAAATTGTGTACTTCTAAACTTTCTCAGACTCCATATATTCAATAGAACTTATATTGAGAAATTGTTGTTATTATTGATGTTGTGATAGTGTCATTCACGTCCTGAAATCGCAATGATTCTCTAGCATAAGAAATGCTAAAGTCATTTGTTTCAAAAAATGGAAGTTGATAAAGCAAACACACGCAAAAGGGAGGTGAATTGTGTAAAAAACATTAGCAAGATACTTTTAAAATGATAATATCCTCCTAGAAAAAAATAAGTCTATAAATAGGAAGGCCCTATCAACTTTCAAAAAGATCTTGTTAATGTTAAAAACAAAAGGATACTGTTTATTGATAAGAGCCTGCTAGCGATCAAAAACGAAAGGAGCATATTAATCGATAAGAGTTTTTTAACGCTAAAAAATGAAAGGAACCTTTTAATTGGTGGGAGCTTGTTAACGCTCAAAAAGAAAAAGGAACCTCTTGCGATAGAAAAACAGAAGGAGCCTATTGTAAAACCGAAGGAGCCTCTTGAAAACACAATCTTATAATGCGGAAATTTAAAAGTTAGAAAGAGAACAAAATTGAAACAATCAATTTATACTAGTTTGTTTTATAACGAAGGCTACGTTTAATCCCCAAGTATTAAATTTGAGCATTTCGCTATAAAATCTAAGTGCTAAATTTTCACAAGCTTCTCCAAGCTCACAAGTACATATTTTTCAAAGTTCTTTAACCTTCCATACTCGTAGTATTTTACAAAACTCTACAAGCTCTCAACAAGAAATATATAAAGAATTTAACAATCTCTCTTAATAGAGTGATTTCACTTTTTGAGGCATAAAGAATTTGATAAGACTTTCAAGAATATTGATGTCACTAGAATTTGCAAGTCTAGAGTATTTTGCAAATGCAATGGCTCTTCCTTAAGTAAATATTTTCTTCAACTAGACGTTGCTTAATCTTCGATATCATCTCTGCTGAAATCTTTCCTTCCAGATTTCATTGAGTTATTTCTAATTAAGTAGGTTCATAGAGAAAATTCCTGCAAGAAAGGAAGCAATTATCCTATGATTTTATTTCCATTTAAGAATTATACCGTTGCCTATATATGGAAATAAATCTAATTTGAATTTTGAAATATTATAAAGTTATCATCAAATTCGTTAAACATAAACCTTGAGCTAACAAAAGTGGGTTGATAATTCACCTTGTACTGATCGTAGCTTTGGAGTAGAAGACACAAGTGTTAGACATGAAAAGAAACGATATACACGTCTATTATGATTTAAAAAAACAAAAATGTAGAGTTTCGATCTCATACCTCCTGCTATTGATGTTGAGAGATTCAAATGGGTGAGAAGGCTCTTCTAAGCTTTTAGCAAATGCAATCAATTGGTATATGCAGAAAAAATGCTAAGTTTAGGGACCCAATACCATTTCACAAATTTTATACTCCCTATTATTGATAAGTATAAATTGCATTGTGCATTAGGGCATAGTTTGATATGTGTTTATCTATTAATCCAATCATTTAGTATGTGTTTAGGAGCCGTTTGGTTTTACTTCTCCTTTTTTTGTTCTTTTTCGTTTCTGTTTTCTATTTTTGGCTTCTATTTTTTCCCTTAAAAAACGAAAACCTATTTGGTTGAGATTGTAATATAAAAACTGAAAATAAAAACTTGTTTGGTTGAAATATGCCCATTATATTATAATTCTTGAAAACATAATAATAGTATCATTTCAATTAAAAATAATATAATCACTCCGCGTGGTTATGTACCTACTAGCAAGCAAACTTAAAAACCCAGAAGATATCTTATGTTAATTTTTACGAAAGTCTTGTCTTAATGGAAGATAAATTGCCACTGGTGACTATCTGAATTCATAAATGTTGAAGGAAATTCTCTGTAACAACATGGGATTAACAAATGTGAATTAATAATGCTAAAAAATCTTGTTGATGGAAATAAAGCGTGAGAAGAGAAGATGATAAGCTCCGGCAAACCAAAGAGAAGAGATGAGAAGAGTGAACAGTAGCTTGGGCAAATATATTAATTCGTCACATCAGCTACGTACAGTGAAGAGAATAGTAGTGGAAGAACCAAGGAAAAGAAGAGAGTTGGGAGAAGAGTGATTTCGTGCGTGATTTCAAAGAAGAGAAGACGATGACCTGTTTATGATTCAACGCACATAATAGCAAGTTACAACATGGACATTAGTAGATAGAAAATAAACTTGGATATCACAGATGGCAGAAAACACAGCAATAAAGCGCAGAAGACGCGGAAATCACAGCCGATGGAAAAACCAGAAGAAGGTAGATGACGACAAAAGAGGCTGAAGATGTAGAGTCAGTGTAAGAAAGCCAGACGTAAAGTCAGCGCAAAAAAATCGTTTTCGTAAAATATAAAAACCTATTTTCAAAATATATTGAAACGTCTTTTTTACGTTTCCAAAAATTCATTACCTTTTTTTATTTTTAACAACAAAAAATGAAAATATTCTTAACCAAACAAGTTTTACGGGAATGTTTTATTTTTTTCAAAAACCACAGTGAAAAACTAAAGAAAAAAAAAGGAACCAAACACCCCCTTAGGTTAGAATTGCGTTACTTTGTTAATTATTTTTGCTTTAAGTGTTTTATAGGTTAGTATAAGCTTTTGAGCTTAGACATTATGCTTTTGAGGTACTTTGATATGTTTGCTTGTGTGTCAGGGTCAATATTGAAGAACGGAGGAGGTTCGGAAGAAATTTCGGCCGAAACAATGGTCATGATCGTGACAGAAGGCTTAGATGTAGGCCATGATTGTGGCCTATTGGGCCACGGTCGTGGCCTACGTCAAGCAGATGCGAAGACACTCAAGAATGTTAAGTTTTAAAGGATTTTTTAGACCTTTCGAACCTCAAAAAAACCAGGGTTACCTAAAACACAAGAGGATATTTAAAAGCAAGAAAAGAGGCAGAAAGGGAGCTTTACATTCAATCACTCTTGAAAACCTTAAAGAGAGAGAAAAAGAAGAGAGGGAGAGAAGAAGAAGAAGAGGAGGAAGAAAAAGTGGATCCTAACACCGTTGCTCCCCAAATCAGGTGGTATCCCGACGTCGCTAGCTTCCTGATTTGTCCAACCTAAGTTCCATTTTCTCTTCATTTCCTTTTTCATTTAAATGTATAATTTTGAGATGGACTGTATGAAAATGGATTTCGAGTTGCTGATAATGTTTTGAACTCTCCTTCGGAATTTTACTTTGAGTTAATGTTGATTTAGTTGTTTTTGTGTTTATTGGTTTGAGTGTTGTGATTGATTAATATATTTGTATGTTTTGGTAACAAACCGAGAGGATGAGCCAGATAAAAATGATTAGATCGAATTAATAAGAGTTAAGTGATCTAATTGACCACTTAATCAATCTAGTCGATAATTTTATAGAGAGAGATCATGTGTGAGACCTGATTGTTTATTAGAGAGATTTAGAACTAATTAGAATTGTGGGTAATTTATGAATTGAGATATTGCAAGTTCCATAGTTCGATTAGGGTTTACAATTTAGGATTTAATGGTTATAACTCGAGAGTAAGTAATCAACCCTACGACCGTCAAGAGTCGACACCCCGTAAACATATAAATGACTAGATTAGCATTAATGATAGGTAAAATCCCCTCTCTCATAACTTCATTAACTCTCTTGACAGATTTCCATTGTGACCCGTGTGACTGCTCAGTTTAATTATGTTTTGTTGAAATTTCCACTTTACAATTCTTGAATCAATTTCTTGTATTTACTTTCCTTGTTTACTTGTGCAGTTTTTATTTCTTTTTATTCTTTCCTTTAAGCCTTAGACGACTTAGGATTAGGCTAGTACTCTCTTCATGGGATCAACATCTCTTATACTACAGTCGCGACCCATGCGTATCTGGTATCTGAGGGCTTATAAACTTTAAAGCTCGAACGACACGATCAGTTGTCTTCCGTCAAAACAACAAAAGGAGATGACGGTTCATATTGGAATTTCGTGAGGTTTCAAAATAAACAAAGACAACCCATCACTCTTGTTATTTTTGGTCAAGAAAACTGCAGCTAAATTGTCACAGTACATTTTTAATGGCTTAAAAATGGAATCCACAATTCTAAGCCCATATATGAATTCTTCAACCATACACCATGTGAGGTAGCCTCAAAACAATAGACGAACTCAGCCTCGATGATATAAGTAGCAATCCAAGTCTACTTTGAACTCCTCCAAGATACTGCTTCACTAGCAAACATAAACACATATCTAGATGTTGACTTTTGTGAATCAACACAACTAACAAAGTCCAAATATGAGTAACCAACTACTTCAAGATTGTCAGTTCGTCTATACAGAAGCATGTAATCTTTAATCCCTTGAAGGTATCTCATCACCTTTTTGGCAGCTCTCTGGTGATCTATACCTAAGTTACTCTGATATCTTCCCAACATTCTAACAATAAATGCAGTGTTAGGTCTTGTACAAACCTGAGCATACATTAGGCTCCCTATTACAGAAGCATATAGAATATTTTTCATTTGTTCCCTTTCAAGCTCATTCTTGGGGCACTAGTTTAAACTGAACTTATCACCTTTCACAATAAGTGCTATACTCGGTGAACAATCTTTCATCCGAAATCTTTCTAAAACCTTATTGATATAGGGTTCTTGGGATAAACCAAAATGTATTGAGATATGTCTCTATAGTTCTTAATGCCAATGACATAAGATGCCTCACCCATATCCTTCAAATCAAAATTCTTAGAAAGAAATTATTTCACCTCATGTAGCAAACCTTTGTCATTGGTGGTAAGTAAAATATCATCCACATATAAAACAAGGAAACAAATTTTACTCCCACTAACTTTCTGATATATTCATTGATCTGTGATATTCTCTACAAAACAATATGAAGAGATGATATCATGGAATTTCAAATACTATTGAGGGGAGGCTTGTTTCAATCCATATATGGATTTCTTAAGCTTACACACCAAATGCTCACCATCACTAAAGAAGAATAATTTCGATTGTTTCATATAAACATCTTCCTTTCGGTCTCCATTTAGAAATTTTGTTTTCCAATCCATTTGATGTAATTCCATATCAAAATGGGAAACTAATGTCATAATCACTCGTAAGGAATCCTTATTAGATATAGGAGAAAGGTCTCTATGTAATCGATTCCTTCTTATTAAGTAAATCCTTTGGCAACAAGTCTAGCTTTATATCTTTCAATGTTGCCTAATGAGTCCCTTTTTGTCTGGAAGACCCATTTACATCCAATGACCTTTGTGTCATTAGGCAACTCAACAAGATCCCAGACCTTGTTAGATTCCATAGAATTCATCTCATCTACCATGGCATTGTGTCACAATTGAGATTCGTTGCAACTCATGGCTTATGAAAATATTTCAAGGTCATTTTTGGTTCCAATATTATAGTCTACTTCTTATAAATACATAATGTAACCACTAGGTATTCCTGATTTCTTCTATCTAGTTGATCTTCTTAATGTTGTATTAGCGTCCTCCTATGGAGGAGCTTGTACAACTGGTTGCTGAACAACTTCCGGTGATTGTTGAATAATCGGATCTATTAAATTGTCATCAACAGCTTGTGGAACTTCAATGATTGGTTGTTCAACACTCGTTTGACTTTGAGGGATGCTATGAATGACAATCAATCTATTACTTGAAGTAGAAATTTGTATTTCACAATGATTCTTCTCAAGAACTAAGTCCCGAGATTGATCACTGCCACTGATCAATTCATTCTCAAGAAACTTTGCATTTCTTGATTTCACAAACTTAATACCATGAGATGGACAATAAAATCTATACCCTTTGGACCTTTCAACATATCCAATGAAATAGTCACTTATAGTCCTCGGATCTAGTTTCTTTTCTTATGGATTATAAACTCTTACTTCAAAATATGTCACAAACTCGGTTTCCAACCTTTCCATAACTCAAATGGTGTTTTTGAAACGGTCTTAGTTGGAACTCGATTTAATATATATACTACCGTTTTAAGAGCTTCAGTCCATAAAGATTTAAGTTTAGAACTACTAAACATAATTCACACCATGTCTAATAATGTTTGGTTTCTTCTTTTTGCTACATCATTTTGGTCTAGAGACCCAGGTATGGTGTATTGAGCTATTATCCCAT
Source organism: Erythroxylum suave (assembly GCA_027563595.1). NCBI lineage: Eukaryota > Viridiplantae > Streptophyta > Magnoliopsida > Malpighiales > Erythroxylaceae > Erythroxylum > Erythroxylum suave. The sequence goes on from JAOSBN010000007.1 coordinate 26,244,300, forward strand.
GCTCCAGAAGAAACTTTGCAAATGGACCAAGTGCTTGTCCATCCTCAGTGTATCTACAATAAAATTCTCCACCTCTATCTGATATCACGATCTTTATTTGCTTATTGCATTGTCTCTCTAATTTTGTTTTAAATACCTTAAAGGCTCTAATGCTTCATTCTTGTTTTGAAGCAAGTAGAGGTACATATGTGACGAGTAATCATTTATAAATGAGATGAAGTATTTCTGACCATACGAGTCCATTTATGGACTACAAAAGTCTATATGTTGATCTCTAATATGTCTGAGTTCCTCTTAACATCTTTCGTTTTCATATTGGTCTGCTTGCACTTTATGCAGTCCACATGGAAATATGTCCTAATCTTTGGTGCCACAATATAGAGGATTGTTCATTCATAACACATTTTCTAATACTAGCACTATTATGGACATGCGTTGTATTGTGAAAAATATTTTCTCATAAATTAATTTGGAAAAGACCATCAATCATTGTACCATTCCCAACAAGATTAGATCCATGATATAAACCAATGATGTAACATCCAACTATCATAGAGTATATACCCAAACATCCAGAGGATATTTAAGCACAAATCATATGACAATGGTATGTTAAAGCAAACATAGTCTCTTAAATGGCATTATAAAGAATACACAATACTTAAAAACCTTAACTTTTCATTTCATTCACAAAAGTTTACAAAGTATTCATTAAAACCAATATTTACACCCTTTATACACAAGTTCTACATGACATATGTAAACTACTTAAAAACAATTACAACTCCTCAAATGCTAGGTAACAGACCTTTGAGCCATATCTTAGTCCAAAATGTGCTTCTAGAGACTTTTAGCAATCTAGGTCTCCTGTTTCATACCTGAAAAGCCACGTCGTAATTTTTGATGAGTTTTACGAACTCAATGAGTGAACCATCATTAATGATCTCGCTCTAGGAAAATACACAGATATCATACAACCAACCAATTTCACAACATTTTCATCACAATAAGACTTAATGAATATTATACACTTCACATGCATTCTTTCAGAACTTGTACGACCCAATCAATCACATTACACATACATTTTTTTCAGAACATGTACAACCTAATCAATCACATTATCATGGCATATCACTTTAACATAACAACTTCAAAAAAGTTTTCATAAGCATATATTTCATAATCATAAATATACAAATGCATATAAGACTCCAGGTTCGTTATTATTTATTGTGACCAAGTGCCTTTCAGATACAGATACAGATGTAGATACTGGCCCATTGGGCTCAGTCAGATACAAAAAATCATGGAGCAAAGCTCTACATGCAGAATCTGAGCTTAAAGCTCTTTCAGATTGGCTACTCTGATCACAACGCCTTTATCTGAACATGTATTTTATGAAATGCATCAAACAACAGAATATGTCATGAATTACATTCACTTATGATGCACAGATAGAATCATATATTCATCAGACCTCAGTCTGGCGTTTAAATTTTGTCGAGTATTCAGAAAATCAATCAAGTTTCAGTAGCAAACAAATATCATTGAAATTTCATATGCAAGTAGAACACTTCTGATACATTCCCAAATATCAAACTCCTCAGACCTCTAAAGTCCAGAATTCATATACAAATCAAAGAAAATCAATCAATTCCTAGAAAGATCATCTAGGTTGACTCACAAATGCTCCCTTTAGCTTATTGCCTTGAAGTCCTGGCAATGTCTAGAACTGGTCGCTCAACGTGCTCTTCTATATGCAATCACATACATTTATATGTCACTCATGTGCATTTTCATATGAATAATCAGTCATAAGTGCATTTATGAATGTATCATATATGATGCATGTTCAATGATAAATTCTTGGGTATGTTTCAGTATGTTTCTTTAATACACTTGATTACCTTCAATTGATCACTCATACATATACCACTCTTTTTCCTAGGATTATACATTCCCACAATTTCCTAGTTCTCATTCAATCAATCTCAATTCATTACTTACATACTTTGAATCACATTACATTGATGAGAACATCTTTATATCATTATCAACTCATGTTTTACTTTTATATCTAAAACTTTAGCAAGCTACATCTATACATTCACCAAAATTTTGCAGCAACATATACTCATTCATTCACCCAATTTTCAGTCATAAATACCCTATGTTCTTCAATGCTAATTCATCCATACCTTATACACATTTCTTATGTTCTTAAGATCATGTTTGCATTAAAGAACTCATGTATTCTTTAAACATATCAAAATTTCCAGATTTGAACTCATTCTCATCAAAACAATTCATTGTTTCAGGGTATGACTTCAATTAACTACATAAACTTACCAAGATATCTTCTGGCCAAACTGTTTCACAGAAGCATTATTAAGAGATTAAAAATCATTTTTCATGTTTTATAATTTGACCAATTCGAGCTCTAAATTCCCCAAAAAAAGGAATAATATAAGGTTCATGTACAGGGGTCTATCATAGGCAGTATTAGGAAAACAAACATAACTCAAGCTCTAGTCACTATTTTATCAATCCACTTTCACAAAGGTCAAGCTAGGACCTATATCTACAACTTTCATTCTTTGAGTTTCTTTAAATTCATGCCCTTAAGATATGTAAAATAGGCCGAAAGAGGAAGATAAAATTGAAACCACAATTTCGACTTATAGCTCTAATCTTCCAAATGTTTTTTTTAGACAGATTTTTTGGTCAGTTTTGTATGACAATTATGACCTAGAAAATGAGGTATTTAGGCAACACCTTCTCCAAGAAAATGTTCCACAATGTCTTAAGTTTCTAATGACATCAAATTAATGCATTTTGGTTTAGTATTATGCAAGTTATAACCAATATATTATAGATTGTTCTCATACCACAATAGTACACAGTTTTCAAATTCAAGCCACAGTTCAAGACTCTTACGGACAGAATTAATATTCATTTCCTTCATGAAAAATGTATCCATATGTGTCCAGTTTACTCTAAATCAAAATTTATCTAATTTGGATATTCACAAATCAAGTTATGTTCAAAATACAAATGTATGTTCAATAAAAACACTGCATATAACATGCTTCAGCTCACTTTATTGCTAAAATCCTTCATCTTGTTAATCATATCACCAAATTTGCTTCTTCCTTCACCACCCACACATGCATCCACACCATTCATGCATCCAGCAAGCCATAAACATGAAAAAATACACCACTCACGCATGCATCCATTTACAAACATTAAAACCTCATCCTAATGTCATTTACACTAACTTAAAGCCTAACTTACTTGATTTACACTTCAAATCCTTCAGCAAAAATTCCAAAATGAGGAGATCGAATAAGGGGTTTGGTGGATGGAGAAAAACTAGAAGAGAGAGAAACAAAACAAATTATGGACTAGAATGTTTTCTTGCAAGATGTAACATTGATGAATTAACCAAAAGCCAATACCAAAATAAGCAAAGATGGTGTTTCAGTGATGGCAAAGCAAGAAGGAAGGTTTCGATGATTTCGGTAAAACCAAAGAAAGGAGCTGCAGAAACACATTTCCTAAATGACTAGGTGGCTCCATTATGCAATGTCATGTGTCACCATTGCATGTATAACATTTGTCCTCCATGTAAGGCTACCAAATGTCACTTAGCTATTGGCCCACATGTCACAAATTAATTTGTTCATTTGTCACTCCATAATTAGTGCATTTCAATTTATTATTAATCCAATTGTCACACTTCCATTTGTCTCTTATTTCTATATTTTTATTAGTCCAAAATACTTCAAATTTTTAATAAATTTTCAAAATATCCAAAATGTCACCAAAAAATGTGAAATTAATTCTAATACACACCAATTAAATTTTCAAGACAATTAATCCATAATTCACACTTTAATCACATTAAAATCACTCATATCTGAAAAATATCAATGAATGCATGTACAATTATTTTCATTAGTAACAACATTATTCACGTGTATGTGTATGCCATATAATGCATGAAATGCACAACTAAATTATCAATAAACTCTCATATATAATATCCTAGGGTTCTAACCCTAATCATGGGATAATGGAATGTTACAAATGATGTATTTGAAAAGTTAAAGGAACATCCTAAAGTTACAAGTCTTAGTACTGAAATTAAATTTCTAAAGAAACTTGGAATATAAAATGTTGTTTCCAAATTCAAAACAAAACTAGATTTTAAAACTAATTTGCATATCCTAACGGTTTCCACATGTGAACACATCTTGTTGCCTGAATAGATGTACTGTCCACTACCCACTGGTTTCCTGTGATTTAGAAAACCCTGCAAGGTATTGGAAATATGGATTGTAGAACTAAAATCAATCCACCAAGTGTTATGACAAACATCAAACATATTAGATTCATATAAACAAGTGAGATTGAAATATCTTTCTTTATAAGCCAAGGCTTAAATTTGGCACAATCCTTTTTTTTTATGTGTCCTTTCTTTTTACAAAAGTGACACTTGAGATTGAAATCTTTTTTTATCTTAGTATCGACTGTCATTTTACCCTTTCCTTTTTGTTTAGCTTGCCCTCAAATCCTTCCTATTGTGGCCATATATGCACTTTCACCTAATTCCATTATCAACCTCCCTTCCTCTTGAACACACATGGTCAACAGTTTATTCATAGACCATTTATCCTTATGTGTATTGTAAGAGATTTTAAAGGGTTCATATTGAGGTGGAAGGAAATTAAGTATGTAATATACAAGGAAAGACTTGGACATCTCAACCTTAAAAGACTTTAGCTGAGCCGCAATGTCCTTCATTCGCATGACATGCTCACGCACACCTCTAAACTTGTGAGCTTCGTTGATGATAACTTGGTCGCCTTATCTGAAGACCTAAACTATTGGTCAATAGCCTTCAATAGATCCCTAACATGATCATACTTTCCAATAGAACCACGAATATTGGTCTTTATGGACATCATGCTGAGGCTAATAGATCGCTCCCAACGTTCATAAAAGGCAGTTTCAATCTGAGTGCTAGTTTTAGTAGGTGTAGATGGTTCATCTTTCTGGATAACATAATCAATGTCTATCCACCCTAATTGCAGGAGAATCCTCTCTTTCTATATTTTATAGTTATCATCATTCAATTAGGGCATATCAAATTATTAAAAAAATTCATAGGTTGAATAACTGCACAAAATTCAAATAAACATGTTTATGTCACTAAATTTGTTGAAGCAAAGAAACATGTATCATTTTTTACCAATGTTAAAAACATGCAATCATATTTCAAATGTGAATCATATAACAATTAAAACTGCCTGTGGGCTAAGCTTTAATTAAAATATTCGTACATAACCTTTATGATGAAACTATCAAATTATATTCATATTCTTAATACATGTAGGTAAATTAAGAAAAAGATAATTTACCATTCCATTCTAATTAACCATGCAAATATAATAAATCTTCTTGTGGGATAAATTTTATTTTATTTGAATATGATTAATTACAATTTGTATTATCTTACTATATGTGATCCATAGCACTTAATATATAATTTTTCTTAATCAAAGATGTTGTGGTTGATCTTAAACTAATTAAAGTTATATTGATCTCATGAAACCTCATTTTATGCAAAATATGAATAATAAGGTTCCACATAATCCTTTAAAAATTTATTAATCATGCATCAATAAAATATGAATAATAAGGTTCCACATATCTGGTAGGGAATCTCTGCTACGTGGGCTTACCTTCGACAGGGCATGGTGTGGCTAATTGGGAACGGACAACGGACTCGTTTTTGGATTGACCAATGGTTACCTGGTTGGGGCCCGCTGGTTCATCAGACCGTAGAACCCCTTCCCGATACAATGTTGCAAACTCACGTCCAGGAGTACGTGGATGAGCGCGGGTGCTGGTACTGGGATTGGATTCAACCTTACCTCTCGTCCTCCCTGTGTGAGGACATTGCAAACGTGCAGCCTCTGGCGGGCCACCGGGATGAGGATGACTGCATTTGGGGCCCGAAACCTTTCGGAAAATTTACGGTGGCCAGCGCGTATGATTTAATTGTGCAACTGGATCTAGTGCCGTCACCTTACCTATGGAAGACAGTATGGAAATGGACGGGTCCACAACGGATCAGATGTTTCCTCTGGCTACTGGCACAATAGAAACTCTTGACAAATCATCTGCGATTCACACGACACTTCACCACAGATAATAGGTGCTACCACTGTGGGCAAGTTGAGACCAACCTGCATGCTCTGAGGGACTGCTCCCGGGCGCAGGACCTCTGGCACAAGTTGTTACCTCCAGTCGTAGCAGCGGGCTTCTTCCAGCAAGATGTGATTCCATAGCTGGGATCTAATATCATTTTTCATGTTGACACAAGTGCGGGTACTTGGACCATGGTGTTTGGAGTAGCTTGCTGGTTCCTGTGGCAATGGCGGAATCGTAGTCTTTTTGAACCAGATTTTGTCTGGCCGGGGGATGGGCATAGGGTAGTGTTCGATTATGTCCAATGGATCAAGAAAGCGCAGGACGTGACCGGTAGAGCCCTCCCGCCCGCGGGACTGCCGATAGGGCAAGCAGTACGTTGGCAACCACCGCCGGTAGGGTGGTTCAAACTGAATACCGACGGAGCCTTGCCTCGGGGGACCAGGAGGGGTACGGCCGGGGGGTACTTCGTAATGATGCGGGGCAATGGTGCGAAGGGTTCATCTCCAATTTTGGCAGCTGCTCGTCCTTACACGCTGAGCTTACAGGGATCCAGGCAGGCCTCCAGCTGGCCTAGACCTCAGGCGTTCGCAGACTAATCCTGGAGACCGATTCGTTAGAAGTTATTAATATTCTTTCATCTTCAACACGAGCTCTGACTGATCTCCATGTGTTGTTGCAGGATATCCGGCGACTGATGGATAGCGATTGGTCACTCCAGATCACACATGTGTATCGAGAAGGCAACCAATGTGCGAACCGACTGGCGTCTATAGCAGCGATGGAACCTTCGGGGCTCTATGTCCTAGAGGATGCCCTTCATGCACTCAGGACGTGTCTACATCGGGACAGCCAAGGCGTTTCTTATCTGCGAGGATTGTTGTAGTTTAGTTGTCGTTGTTTTTGTTTTCCTTTATAGATTAAAAAAAAATCAAACAATGATTTAAATCATGCAATTTAATAAAATTGGGTTAATCTGTCAAAGCTGAGATATTTATAGTTACTATATATAAATACAAAATAAATATGGACCATAATGCAAATACATTATATTTTACACCGCCTTTGTTCGCTTTCATTCACGAAATATAAGCTTCAATTCATGCACAACTTCTACAGAATTCATGTTTGTCAAGAATTCATGCAACAATAGAAGCAAATGGTGGCCCCTTGAAAGTTTTTTAAGCTACAAAAATTATGTCAATGCTATATAACTAAAGCTTGCAATAATGAAACTCTCTAAACAATGGGCCAACTTGGGCCATGTTAAAAGGTTTTGAATTGTCTGAAGTCATACAATGCAAATGCATTAAACAATTAAAGCACACATGGTGGACCCATGAAAATTAAATTGTTAATTTAGCGAAGAATGAAAAACGCAAGTTTATTATTCTTCGTCTTCAACCTCTTGACGGGTCGACTTGACCCGCATCCAACTCATTTTACAAATCTAACTATATCTTAACTTCTACAACTCTGTTTTTTATGATTCAAAAGCTGTTGTAAACATAATTGAATTTCCTATATTGACTCTAACAACATCAATATATTCAACAAAAACATCGCCCATTCATGTATAAAATCACATAAATTCAATTACATATGGATAGAGGTAAATAAGTGCTCTGATACAACAGTTAGACATGAAAAGAAACATTATACATGACTATTATGATAAAAAAGGAAAATGCAAAGTTTCAATCTCATACCTCTTGCCATTGATTTTGAGAGATTCAAATGGGTGAAACGGCTCTTTCAAGCCTTTAACAAATGCAATCAAATGGTGTGTGCAGAAAAAATTGCTAAGAACCAATATCGTTTTACAGATTTTATACTTCCTGTTGTCTTTTATCAAGACAACAGAAGGAAATGACGGTTCGTGGTGGAAGGTTGTGAGATTTCAAAATAAACAGAGACACCCGTCAACGAGAAGTTCTTGCAGGATCTCAATTATATGAAAAATCTCAAGCTTCGTAATCTTGAGGGATTCCTACAGTAGCAAAGGCAAAGCGTATATTGGTTTATTTTCATGATCAAATTGAGAACTCATCCACCAAGCTTAATGAACGCAGCTACATGAGTCCCAAGATCCTGGTGCAAAGAATCAGTCTAGTTGTTCACATTACAAAATAGCAGGACCATTATCCAACTAAGTACATAATCCTCCTCCTGCCAATACAATTAAAGAATTGAACGTGCTATGTTCTAAATACGGTAGTGCTTTGTCATGGACACACATATGCAATATATGTGCAGGGTTGAATCCTGACTCTCCTGTTACTTTACAAGGAAAATGTGAGTTACTGAATCATGCTTTTTAACATATCATATTTGGAATTCCACTCGAGTTTTTATAGGTTTGAGCTTGATGCCTAGATTCTCAAGGGAGAGAAGTTCTGGTGCTACACGCGAATGACTTGAGGGGCTGGCAGGGTTAGAGCCATTACTTGACGTGGATGCAAAATTGGATCGTCTATAGTAGCCAAATCCCATCAAAAAGAACTCAATTGGAAGTATCATCGCATATGGGTGCTCTTCTGTTACCAGTGAACCGCAGGCCTCAACCTGTTTAAGATTTCAAAGAGAACGTCTGAATAATTGATCAAGTTCAGATATGTAATGCCAAAACACTCAATATATCCTAGAACATTAAGCATATATGAATCTATAGGCGAATTTGCTCAATGGATTTAAATACAAGGCAGCAAAAGCAGCCTTGCAGATTACCAGTTCTCAGTTTATAGTTTGAGTTACTCTTTTAAGAAAAAGAAAACGGATGTAAATGCAAATATTATTAGTTCCTCCCTCCCGCACTCAAATCAAAGAACAAAGGGATTGACATTAAAAAAAAATCAACTTTTGACTGGACATATTGCAACTAAAAGATGATATTTCTAAGTTAAACACTACAAAAAGAAGGGAAAGAACTGGTTGAAAGCTCGCCTACCTCAACAAGAGCACAGCTTTTATTCCCCATGTTGGCACTCATATGTATAGATTCTTCACGAAATAGGCTTCTTTCACCCACAAAAATAAGTGTCTTGCATTGCAAGTTCTTCAAGCCTTTTGTAAGGTCATGCCTCCTGCTAATGAATGAGACAATTAATTGACAGTGGTACCATTTCAACTTGTTTTAGAGGATGGGAAACAATCTGCTGTTCCCATAAGAGATATGCAGGTTTGTCATATAAACAAATCATGGCAAGTGAAAACACCACCAAGAAAAAATTATAGGATATCCATCTTACAGCATGTCAAATTTGAACTAACCGGAACTCACTCATTAATTGTTTGGAGAAAGCGCATAACGTTCAAACTTTGCCTTTCATCCAGCAACTGTTACCACATGTTAGAAAAGAAATTCAGCACCTCAATGCATGCTAATAAAATCAAGAAAGACAGAAATAATTATGGGAGATGCTGCAAATATTCCAGAAGCATGTCATTCGACTTGTTTGTCTCTCCTTTCAAATACAATTTTCAGGTTCTCCACTACGCAACAGAAAATAATCAGGGAAAAATAAACAATTTATGCAATTTATTCTTACCTTTTTGCAAGTCTGAATGATCTCTGACTCTGCACCATGCATACAACACCTAATTTCCTAGATGCAAAATTGAACATTATGACACAGACAGATCTGGAGGAAAACCAAATTAAAGTAACCTTTTGTACCTTGCTAAAGTAGCGTTGCAGAAGACACTCCTTCAGTATGCCACACATACCATAAAAGTATAACAAGTTTATTAGCACCTGAAAATTAGTACACAAAACTTTGAGCCAGGTTCTAATGTTGATATGAATATAGAAATGAGAATATGCATGCTTGTTTCCTTCCCTTCTTAGAGATATGATGTTCTGGTAAGCTTGGTTTCCATTTAATAACAGTTTTACTGCATAAAAATAGTAAGAACCTTTGATCTCTTTAGGAAGAAGTGAGAGTGTTAGGAGCTACCGACGAAAGTAAGGAAAAGGGCTTCCTATTAGCAAACTTAAATGAAATAACACTTAAAGATTGTCCATATGGAGAGCAACAGACTCCAACACAATGACTCAAAGTAATTCTGCCTTCTTTTTATGAACAAAACAGACTATTTAAACTAGTAAGAACATAACAGATTCCTAGGAATTAGCAAAACTAACTAGAAAGTGGAGCTGAAAGTAATAATCGTGTAGAACATGCAAGTGGAGTGGTTGCAGATTTCCCTAAATTTATGCATGACTCAGAAAATGCAATATTCTATTAACTTCTTCGCTGCTGACTTTTTCCATGTTCATGTGATTCCATGTGATGCCTTATTTTTCCTTCGGGAACAAGTCTTTAAGGGAGGTGTTGTATCAGAGAGGAATTGCAGGGTTGGCCTCAAAAAACCATCAAAGCTACCATTCCTTTCATTCATTTGGTTAAAGGAGATAGATGTAGTCATAGCATAAGACATTTTCATAGTGTTTCAGGTTTCCAAGAGTCTAGTATCTGACAGAAATATAAATTTGTTGGTGCAACCTTCATTAATAATCACTTTTTCTAAAGTTCACATTTCTAATGTTGGAAAATTTATAAACGCCAATCACTAGGATGCATTAGTTTACAGAATCAGCCATTACTCGGGTCTATCGAATTTCGAATTGGTACTCATAAATTGCTATCTTCACCATTTTTCTACTAGAATCCATGAATTATGTTTAGATGAATGAGATGATAGAACCTTATTGTAAAGCCACTCAGTCCAGGAAGGCGCTTTGCAAATAGGGGAAACAAGAATTAGCCCAAGAACCCGTTCTTTATGTCTCAGCTGGCATATCAGAAAATATTAATGTCATGTCCCCTACATCGGAAAAGACTATAGAGTAAGAGGACTATGGGCAGGGCAACAAATTAATGCCAACTTACTGCAAAAAGAGTAAGGATGTAAGCACCAGCAGTTACACCTAAGCACAGAACCTCCTTAAGCCTGATAGAAGAATCAATTAAAAGTCAAATCAGCTGCATCCAGATGTAAAGGGGATGAATCGGAATTCATATATGGAGAAATGTATAAATGAAGAAAGCTTGTGAAGCACATCTAGAAGTTATGGTAGTAGAGGTGCACAAAAAGGAAGCTGGGATAAGTAATATCATGGCCAATCATTATTTACCTTGCAGCATCTTACAACTCCTGATAGAGATAGAAAGTGTGGGGGAAGTGTCTAGGTTTATTTTTACATTCAAATATTCTGAAACCATGCGGTTGTAGGCCTACAGAGTTTACTTGCTTATTTCAGTCCAGTTTCACAATTCTTATGCCCAATTCTGAACCATAATAAGTTTCTGTTGTAAACAGAATTACACACAGATCACATCTGCTACCCCAGGAATTATCGAATCATGATATCTAGTCCTGACAATTAGTAAAATGCTTATGCCATGAGGCCCAGCATTCAGAAGTTTAATATCTGCTCCCACACTTACATACAGGAAATATAGATATGAGTTTGAGACTTAGTGGTTAGGAGTTACACACCCAAAGAAATCAAGAATTTCGGCAACCTGGTCTGCCAAGTCATCCACGCTGAGTAATGGGATGTCAGAAGCAATGACATCAGCTCCCAACTGCAAGGACTCTTAAGCAAAGGGTGAACAAAGTTTCATTAGTATAATTTAGAGGTTGGAAGGAAAAAAAAATTAAAAAGAATGAAGAACCAAAAGGACCAAAGAATAAGGATACAATTAGAACTAAAAACAAAAAAAACTATGACACTAACCTCATGCCCTGGAGCATCTATGTGATAGATGCAAAAATTAGAGAGTAATAATGAAGCTGCATCTGGGCAATACAAAAGGCCTTGGAAACAAGATATGTCTGAAAGAAACCCGAAAGAAAATGAACACTACACTTAAAAAAGTTGAGTCAAACCCAGCACCACCAGAATTTCAACCTATAAATGCTTGGATGGCAGATTCAATAGTTTTAACCATCTTACTAGATTGAACCACAAGAGCCCATTTAACCGACAAAGTCAACAAATACTAAGAAGCTACAAGTATCCCCAAAAGCAAAAAATTGCAGCAATTTCACCCAATTTTTCCAACTAAAAGACGACCCTGTAATCTGTAAAAAAAAAAATGAAAGTATCTCCAAGAAGGCACAAAATGGCATAAGTGTATTAGCATTAGAAGGCCTAATAAGCCCCCAAAACTCATTTAATCCCAATACATATGAGTTGAGCAAGTTGAAGTAATTCAAACATACAATTGAGAGCAACATCTGGATATGTAATCAAAGCAGGCTTCTGTTGATCCCCACAAACATACACGGACACGGAGCCTCTGCTGGTTTTCACTATGCATTCCTGCAGCATTGCATCAACAAGGAAAACACAATACACCTCAGAAACGTGCTAATGTCAAAGTTCAAAACTTCAAATACAAAATCTACGAAGACAAGCAAAACAACAACAATAACAACAAGGCATTCATGTAAATTGAGAAGAAAACGTATTTTTTTCCCTTCCACCTTCTTCATTGGTTTTTCTGCAGTAACTCACCTTCCCTCCGAAAGAAACCACGTCAATGTCTATAGAAACCGAGTCACTTGACTCACCCATGGCTCTTGGCTCAGTCTGCTCCTCTTGTTTATCTCCTCTTTTGCTTCCCTGAGTCTCTTTTCTCTCTGACTGGTCTTCTTTCACTCTCGCAACTTGTCCGAATTGACCAAGTTGCCCTGACCCTGAAAGGACCATAAACTGGCCATCAATTATTTCAGCTAAATGACGGTATTGCCCTACACTCAACTAATTGACTTTTGGTCAGTCGGTTGTTTTTGAGCTGACAAAGGTGACCGTTGGAGTTTTGTAAAACGGTCATGGAAGGGCAGTTTTGAAATCAAAAAAGATTGTCGGCAAGGCCGGGGGGTTGGTGTTTGAGGGTCCCTACGACAGCGTTTCTTTGATGGGGGCAGATCGGACAACTGTAAGACACCTGGAAGGCACAAGGAGAGTAGGGCCCACTAAGTTAATCTATTGCTCTGCTGTGCCAGCTCATCGCCGACCACGTTTGCTCCCTCTTAACTATGCGACATGAAATCATCTGTTCGTTTATTCAGCTCCTATCTTTTGCCAATAACTATTATCCACAAACTTCACAATGATAAATTTATGATGAGAATTATTGAAACAGAAAATCTGTTTACTCAATTCTTACCCTATACTAATAAGTCTCCTAGTGCGTTTTATTTATTATCTAAATAAAAATATATTATTTTTAATACTATTAGATTAAATTATAAAAGCTCTTTTTATTTTGTTAGTTTATCATATTTGTATATTATTACTAATATTAAATAGTATAAATAATTAATATTATTTTAATTATTAATTTATTATTTTTTAATAATTAATAATATATTTATTAGTTTCATATGAAATTAAATTACATATTCCATTAAGTATTTATATATTATCTGATTGTTATAATAAGGAAGATGATTAAACTTCTTATCCCTTATTTATAATTAATAATTTAGAAATATAATTAAATATTTTCTACCTATTAATCAATAATACCTAATTTATTTCTTTACCTGATCAACCGTCCTATTATCACATTAGCCTGTTAGAATTAGTGTAAGTGTTGGTTAATTTTTTATATTTTATTGGTCTACTTAATTCAATGCTACTGCTGAATAATATTTTTTATGATATCAACTCATCAAACTCAGTTCTAATATTGAATAATTTTTTTATCTTATTGTTTGCTGGATTCGATATCGGTGACGAGTAATTACTATTAGTAATAAATGTTTTAATTCATTAACAATAAATTAAACAAAATAATAAATTTATTATTATTTTATATAAATAAGAAATTAGTAATCTTATTTTACTGCAAGAAAATTATAAATTATCGACAGAAAATTACCAATAGAAACAAAACCATAGTAAATTAGCGATGGAAATTAATTTTCTGTCGTTAACATTGTCAGAAAATTTTATATTTCGCAACAAACAAAATATCCGTTAGTAAAGGTAGAAGAAAATTATCCCGGTATTTTTGCCAACCCAAAAACCATGTTTGTCAGTAAAATAGGTGGAAATGGTTGGCAACAAATATAAGTATTGGGGTGTATGAACAGAAGCAATGTTTGTTGGAAATTTACCGACGAAACTATCATTCCGTCGGTAAAATTGAGGCTTCTAATAAAAAGAAAACGACATCATTTGGTTTAATCGGGGTGTACCGACGGAAGCAATGTTCGTCGAAAATTTACCGACGAAACTATCATTCCGTCGATAAAATTGAGGTTTTTAATAAAAAGAAAACGACATCATTTGGTTTAACACCAAATGACGTCGTTTTCTTTTAACCTTAAAACATAATCGAAGCCCCCC
>JAOSBN010000007.1:26258989-26284387 GCA_027563595.1 Erythroxylum suave
TTGTGTTATTCCTAAAATGTTCCTATTTGTAGTTTCATCAAGACGGAGTATTGATAAAATGGTTAGACTAACACATATTTGTTTCTTTCTTATGAAGAAAGTAATTGTCCTCATAGATTAAAGTGTGGAGACATTTAAACAAATATGTGGGTGCTTATTAGAAAATAAGTTCACTGAACTGACCCGATTATGAGAATCCCGAATGGAACATTACTTGTGTATCTATGGATTATTTCGTAATGATGGTTGTATAATTGATCCTTAGACTTGAGATTCCAAAGGTATATAGTGTGGGAATTATTGTATTTTGATACTACTTATGAATTGTCCTAGGATAATTCAGTCGGTAATAATTGGATACAGTATTAATCATATGTAGATAGTTGAGTAAGTCAATATATGATTCGTCACTTTAAAGTATTTAGAGAGAATATTCTATTGTTCTTGACTGGTAATGATTTGTGAAATTCTCTGGCCAGAGTGAATTGACATTTGAAAACAGTAAATTGACATTTGAAAAAGTATTTTCAAATTTCAATTATAAATTAATTAGAAAGAACAAACATGATTGGATAATAAGAGTAGACATTGTATCCATATTCTGTCCAATTAGAATATTGAATGACGAAATGACTAAATTATACTTCATAGCCATGCATGGACAAGTTAAGTCAATCACTTTAGCATCCTTGATATTTGGATAATCACGACATGTTGCTAGACGTTAATCATGATTTATGATTTATGATTATGAATTGTTTAATTAGAGAATTAAAGATAAATTAAAAGAAGTTTTAATTTATCTAATTCTAATTCTGAATTAGAATTATAATTTATAATCAATGCCAATTTATTAGGAACCTAATGGATCATACATCAAAGATCAATTTATGAAAGAAAAATCAATTTAATTAAGTTGGACTTAATTATAAAGTTTGAGAAATTTTAGGAATCAAATATGAGATATTTGATTTTATTAAAATTAAGTTAATTATAATTAGAATTTGATTTTAATTGTGATTAAAGAGATTTAATTTTAATAAATGACTGTTATGATTTTTTTTCTATTTAAATGGGAAGAGCTTTTAGAAGCCAACACTTTTGTATTCTTCCTCTCAAAGCAGTTTGAAAATTGCTCTGGGGATACCATCAAAGGCTGGATGCTTGAATAGCTCGTGATTGATCAATTGAAAAAAGTTTCAAAGATTTTTCAACAGGAAAGCGAACAAGGTACGATTTCTAAATCGTTTAATTTTTTATTCAAGTTTATTCAATTATCAGGATCCACTCGGAATCCATAAAAATTTTTATTTTTTGCTGCGCTTGTGATTCAATCTGAGTTGGATTCTAACACAATAGAGGGAAAAGAACAAATATGTCCAGTTGATTGCAAAGGAAAGCGGTGCTTCAGTAACAGATACATTCCCAGGTGATAGTTCAACTGAATGTTTAAGATATTCTAGCACATAAAGATTCATCGGATGTTACAAGTTTCAGGTTCTGCAGAGGGAGTCGCAAAAATTCAGTCAATGATAGAAAATCTGACTGAAACCAACTTCCAACGATGTTCAGATTACAGCAAGCATTTGCTTTATTCAAAGTGTATACATATAGAACCTACTTGCGCCCATTCAACTCTTAATGTCTTGCTACACAGCCAGGGTGTCCTTATACCTGCACTTACAAATGACCTGTAATAATGGAAGTTCCGTAGATTTCACACCATAACCCTTGTGTCAACATTGTCTAGCTCCATTAAGAAATGAACTTCTTTGAAAGACATGAAAAGGGGTTGTCAAGGTTTTGTCTACAAACAACATAATTCCTATTAAGGAACCAGTTAACCCAAAAAAAATGTTGTTGGGTAGCGTTTAAAACTTGGTCTGGTGGAGCAAAGGTATGCTCCAGTACTTGCACAGATGAAACGACTTCATGGAAATTAGAACATTGCATATCTTTACTAAATTATTCAACAAATAGCTTGACAAAAAAGCGTTCTCATCAACCATGTAAAGATGTAAAGTTACGAAGAAATTACTAGGGACAAATATGTGATGAAAATCAAGCACCATCATTGGGCGTTATGATAATACGATGAAGATTCTGAAGATTATCAAATATCTCTGTCAAAACTTTCTTTGATTGCCATTCTGAAGTGTACTATTACTATGTTTTGAGAATTCAACATCAGCTTCAAGGGCTTTCACTCGGTAATGAAGATTCGACAACTCGTTCCGCAAACTTGTATCGCCATCTTGTCTGCTATATTTGAAGTCAAACGATCTATGAAGATTAAAAGTGAGGAAGATCTGCAGATGCCTTTGTATGCATATTTATTTATGTTTACCACTTTCTTCCTCCATGTGATAAAAAATTTCAGAGCTAGACTGTGATGAAGGAGCTCCATCATCCGTTGGAAGTTGATTTCTCTTATCCAGGTTTTTTAACCGGCCAAGCTGGCGGGATTTGGCTGCCTGAAGACTGTGGTGTGACTTGGATTCCATCTCCTCACCTTTCTCTTCGTGCAAAGATGAAGGTTGATCACCACTAGGTACGTTTTCCACATTATTCTGCCCTTCAGTGGAACTACATGTTGGGCTAATGCAATTCGATATCTCAGTGCTGGATAAGTAAGATAGTGATTTGAATTCTTGATAGTCTTCATCTCTCTCATCCTCACTTAATTCACCAAATTTACATCTATAAGCCTCAAGTTCAGCCTCTAAGACCTTTATCTCTTCTTCTCTTTTCTTAAGCAAATCGTGGGTTGCTTGCAGAGCTTCCTGGTCATATTCTGCTTGCTCCTCCATCATTCTTTGATACTGCAATGCTTCCATCTGAACAGCTGCCTTCTCAGCTTGCAGCCTGGTGATCATGGCCATAGCATTGTTCGCTGCGATAGCAGAAGCGCTTCTTTCTTCGTCTAGTTCCATGTACAAATCCATCAATGACTTTCGATCCAGACGGACCTGTCCCTTTAAATGAAGCAAAATGGAGTCACTATCGACGTCATTTGGCATGCTTCCATCAGCAGACTCAGAAGCAAATTCTGTTTTCTCAAGTGGTGATTTCCTTATAATCCTGTGAGCCCACCTAGGACTGGCATTGGCCGAATCTGTTAGTGGTATTCCAAAGAACCTGTTTCCTCTGGCAAATATAGGCGTCCTTTCTCCAGTCATGTCTTCACCTTCTGTCAGCAATGGCACACTTGCAGCTTTCACATCTTCTCTAGCTGTAACGCAAGATTTTGCCAATGCTTCAATGCTTTTTTACATGTATATATGCATAAATACTAACATGCAGAAGATTCGTCCTTCCCAATTAAAGAATGGTAAAAAAAAAAAAATGGAGCAAGAGAACTGTAATTCTTATTCAATTAAAAAGAAATTCATTTCTTGAAACTCACATTGCTTACCAGCATGTGCTGTACTTGGGCCATCCTCTTGATCCTCATGGACCTCTTCATGTTCCGGGAATTTTAGTTCTCTGCATCTTATGTGAGACAAGTCCATACTGCGATGGTCCTCGTTTCTGTAACTCCCAAATGGTGCTCTTGGAGAAGGAGCTGGAGCGTGTGAAAGCCCGACTGAATTTTTTCCCCTTGTATGGGACTTCACCTTCAATGGTTTCCCACAACATACGCATCGATGAAGGCTACTCTCCACCTCCTCATTTTTCCTTCCAGTAGGCAATGTCAGTTGAATTTCTTGATCATCTTCAACAAGTAACTCAATGTCCTTGTGCAGAATCCCTATGAGAGACTTGTAAGTCTCGGTATCAGATTCTCTCTCTGTCGCAAACGAAAGAAGACACCCTTCACACAATTTTCTTATGTCTGAAAGCTTCTTGTGATTATAACAAAAAGCTAGACGTCCAACATCCTTCTTGTGATTCTCACATATTGAATCATTGTAATAGAAGTCAGGATCTCTGTGAACCAGAACATGATCAATCCTCGTGCAAAGCAAACAAGGGATTCTCAACTCAAAGAACCTGGCGAATTCATTGGCGAAGAACGCAAGAAAACCATCAACAAACAGCATAAATATCAACACCCATTCAAGCAGTGCATAAATCACAAAAAGTGGGAACTTTCCCAGTTCTTGTTCCACAAAACTTTTAAACGACCTCTTTGCCATCAAAACTTTTTGCCCATAAAAAACCCAGAATCAGAAAGAAAAAACGGATCAAGAGTATCTGGGTGCTCTTCTTAATCTCCTTCGCTTATGATTTAGGTAGGTAATATAGTAAAGAAAGATGCAAACTTTTTGAACAAAACTAAAAGAGGGCTCAAAGGATGATGAGATAGAAGATCATGATCTTGGCAATGGTAATGCACTAGACCTAGATCATGAACTCTATCTCTATCTCTCTCTTCTGCGTTGGGGAGTGAGCGAGGGAGAGGACAGAAACTAACAGGTTATGTTAAGAGTTTGGAGTTTCAAATTTTGGATGGTCATCTTCATTTGCCCATTAATAGCATTTGATATTTCTCGGAGGATTCAGGCGTGTACCTGAATTAACGGTTTATCGTGAACCTCTTAAAGAAGCCGAATCCATCATAAATCGACGTCGTTGTGTCATCACATAATTAACAAACCCAACTTATAATGATTAGGACCACTTGGTCCTAATCATGTATTTAAGTCGGCCTTAGATGTGTGCGAGTGTTTTAAAGTTCATAATAATTAAAAATAAGATATTACTTCATTGATATATTAATAATTTAATGATTAATCTAAAGAGTGAGTTCATAATTAAAATAAATATTTATTAATTTATTCAATTAAATATGAACTTAAATTGTTATTATATTCATTACCATTTGAGAGCTTATCGTTTTATTAATCCAATATTAATTTAAAGTTAAAATATAAAATTATCAAATATTAATTTATGTAGATTTTACTGTAATTTTTATATTTAAAAACATCCCGAATGCAATTATCACTTGTGCGGGCCATTGCGAGCCCACGAGCCCACCCTAATCCTGATCACACGCCCCGTGTCTCATCATCTCATTGACCAGAAACTGACCAAGTTTTGAAATTACAGTCGTAATCGGACGGTCCAAAACGTCTCCCTCACCGATCTCTGATAAAAAATCCCAAAAACCCGTCGTCTCTCGAACACGAATTGGGGGCGCCAAAAACCCCATTTTATCTGAAAGCTCAACTCTTTCCAGAAAAGCCTAAACCAAATACATATAGTAAGTGACAAAGGTAAATCTTTTTGTGAGTTTGTTTTCATCTCTCTTCTCATATCGCGATCGGTTCGGTTTGTTGAAATCGGAGCTATGGAGCTCCAGAATTCAGTGAAAGACGCCCTAAACGCACTCTATCATCATCCCGATGACGCCGTACGAATGGAGGCTGATCGCTGGCTTCAAGATTTTCAACGGACACTTGATGCTTGGCAGGTATTGTAAGATTCTGTTTCTAGTGATTTATTGATTGGTGAGCTAAGTAATTACTTGGGTTCACTTGTTTGGTTTTGCGTGATTGAACTCTCTGGTTGATTCATCTCTAGTTCCTTTTAAATAAATTTTCTTTCAGTTCTAGTTTGGGTAAAGATTTTGAATGCGCTAGGTTGAATTTCTTTGAAATTGGTGATTAATGTTCAGTCACATTGCTCGAGGCAGTTATTGCGTTGGGGTTTTCTTTGAACTTGCAGTAGTCGTTCGTGTGTGGATGTGTGTGTGTCTGTGTCTGTGTCACTGTGTGTGTATCCTGCTTCGTATGTTCCTCCTTGAACATCAGTTCTGTATTTCCAAAGTTGAATTTTTACTTGAATGTTGAATGTCCACTACCATTGAACATGAAAGATGACATTTTTCCCTATAACTTGATGAAGTTATCTGATTTTTGTTTAATTCTTCAAGTTTTAGTTTATTTTTTTGCTACATAAAGTTGTTTATGACTATTGGGGTTAGATATTTTCTACCTGGGACTGCCAAAAATGTACAGATACATCTCTTTAAGTTGAAATTGCGGGAAGGTTCAATTTAGATTCTGAGGACAGATGCAAATACTACAAGTTATTTTCTGATGTAGAACAACTTCCTGATAATCTCTTGTTGAATCTAATGCTAACTTTAACTGCAGTGTGCAATATGTCTACACCTTCAACTCAATATTGTGGCAGTATTTCCTTTTTTTCATTCTTAAAAAATTTGACATTGCTTTAACCTATTCTCCTGATGATTTTGCAAGTATTATTTGTTGAATGTTTTTTGTGCTTCTACAAGTTGGACCACTGTACTGTGAGATGCTTGTTGATGACAGCTGTATTACTTTATTCCCTGCTGTCAATATATATTTGTTCGTGTTCATTTAATTTCACTAATGTTGATATGATCTTTTTTCCTGGTATTTCAGGTAGCTGACAATCTGCTTCATGATGCCTCTAGCAACTTCGAAACTTTAATCTTTTGTTCTCAAACACTTAGAAGCAAGGTATATTCAAAGTTCTGTTAAATATTCAGTGAGAATTTTGAATTTTTAATGCCAACATATTTGAACATGTTGATAAGTGTCAAATACTACAGTGTTTTGGATGCCTGAGGTTTCTTCTTCTTTTTTATCTCTCTCTCTCTTTCTCCTTCTTGTTCCCCTTGCTTTTAAAATTTTTTTAATATGTCAATGATTTTAACATTTTTCCCATGCTGGATCCAATCTTAGGTACAACGTGATTTTGAAGAGCTACCTTCTGAAGCCTTTCGACCATTGCGGACTTCCCTGAATGTGAGATTTTGCGCACTCTTCTAAGTATTGAGAAAGCTTGACTTTTGGTTTTTTTGATACTCAATGTTTTTACTAATGTTGTGCATGCACAATTTTACCTCTTTACCAAGTATTGACTCTGCTGAATCAGTCTGGGACTATTAGCTGAAAGAAGGAATGTTTCTTTCTGGTAGTAGAATTGCAGCCATTTTTGGATGTCATGTGTGCATTCTTTTGATCTAAATACTTTTGTAGTAGTTATTGTTATCTAACTCACTGGGAAGACATTTTCGTTGGAGATTTCTGACCATTCCTTTCTCAACGCTGGCTGTTGTTGTTGATTTACTTAATGTATTGAAAAAAATGTTTGGATATTAACTGCTGCTGAGTTATCTAAATCATTGTTGTATTGGGTGATGCACTATGCTTATCCCTTTAAAGGAACAGCTATCTTTTTCATTCACGCCTTTTTAGTGTCCATGTTAGTCCTGTACAATAATTTTGCTGATTAAGGATGCGTCTCAAGAGGGAGGTAATATCAAGTGACGTGTACAACTTCAAAGAAGCTAATGTATCTTGGAGATATTTAGATTTATTAAATTTTCAATTGGTGAATTAGCGATTGCATTTCCATGGAAATCAGCTTGGATAAATTTGTTTAGCTGATGAAAAGACGAGGATATTGAGTTAATTTTTTCCTTGATAACTCATTACATATTTTTTCTTGATTTTAGGACTACTGCATAGGGTTTTACATGGGTTATTTTGGTTGTGAATGAAATCATATATTGGCCACATGCCTTTGACCTGCTTTTACATAATTTATTTAATTGATTCTTCACGAATTAGAGGAGTTTTTATGATTTCTGCATGATGTAATTTCTCGCAGTCTTATCCTGTTTATGGAATTTGACTGCAGACCTTATTGAAAAAGTTCCATAGGGGGCCACCCAAAGTAAGAACTCAGGTATATTTGAAAATTTCTGTAGTCATTTCAATAGCTTGTGGTGACTGTAACCATATCTTTTTTAAACCAGACCTTTTGTTGCCTAGATGATAAGGCATTTGATTTTTGACCTGTAGATTAGCATAGCTATGGCTGCCTTGGCTGTACAAGTTCCGCCAGAAGATTGGGGAGATGGTGGCATTGTCAATTGGCTTCGGGATGAGATGAATTCTCATCCAGAGTATGTACCAGGATTCTTGGAGCTACTTACTGTTTTACCTGAGGTATATGGATTTTCTGTTTGCTACATGCCACATATTTGTAGTGTTACGAAGATATTGAAAATGGGAAACATAAATGTTTAGGTCAAAGTAAAATATGTTTTTTCTCTCATGTTTAGGTCAAAGTTAAATGTGTTTTTTCTCTTTATGAACTCTTTAAAGAAATCTGATTCTTTGATAACTCTTGCGCTTGTGAATAAAAAGCTGAAAGGAACATGCTGCTGCAGAAAATTGACTCATCTAGTAGAAATGTATTTAAAGGACCATCTTTAGACCTCCTCACACTTCAATGAAGCCACAATCTCCTCTATTAATTTTAATGACCTTTTTGGATAAAAGAGCAAATATTTGTGATATCCTTCACAAAGTCACTTTCTTTTTTATTTGTGATCAAAATCTGTGATGCTGTTATGTCCATTAGTTGTTGCGATTGAGGATATAAAAGATGACCTTTGATGTCTTTTGTGTCTCTACATTTTACCAGTTCAGGAACTTTAATAAAGTTTAGTTCTAGTGTTAGAGTCATCCTCTTCATAGCTTTCATTCTCATTGGTTTTGATTGTGTGAATTGATTATGTCCTCAAAAAGTTTAGATTCTTTTATAAGCATCATAAGTATTTTAACAACTTGTCACGAATTTACTAGCCAATCTGATCTCCATAGACAATTTTTTTTTTTTAATAAAAGAAAAATGTACCTATTAACTGACTTACCTGCGTCTGATGTTGTTTTTCTTTATATTTGAACATTATGCTGGGGACAGAAATGTCTTCTTGGTTAAGCTTTGCAAGTGGTACACCTTCCTTTCAGGGTTATATTGGTTTGCCATGTCTTCTTTTGTTGGTTTTTTGTTGTCTAATGAGGGTTTTAACTCTTGTTACTTAATTAGTTTTGAATTTTTTTTTTTCAAAAATAATGAGTTTTGAAAGTTGACATATCTGTTTCACCAAGTATATACCAAAAGAAAACATATTATCAACTAGAACTTTCTTTTGTTTTCTCGTTTGCTAATAAATCAGGAAGTATTCAACTACAAGATTGCTGCCCGTCCAGAAAGACGCCGCCAGTTTGAAAAGGAGCTCACTTCTCAGATGAATATTGCTCTTGATGTTTTGACAGTTTGTTTGAAAATTAATGAACTTAAGGAACAGGTGGAAGTTGTTCCTTTTCAGATGACCATTGATCTTGATACTGTAATACAACTGCTTGATATACTGAACTAACATGGGCCTTTGATAATTTCTTTCCTTTTAGGTTCTTGAAGCTTTTGCTTCTTGGCTTCGATTACAGCATGGGTAGGCAGCTCCTTTAATTGAATCGTTGACAACACAGTACTTTTCTCCTGAAGTGCAAGATATTAGATTTTAAATTGCAAACAGTAATTGGTGATTCCTGATTGTTCTGAAGCGGTTCTTTGAGGCAGTAATAATACAAAATTCTTCTAAAAAGTTGAATGTAGCAAGTAGAGGATGGAGAACGCCAATGATGCCAGATTGCTTATACAGCCTCCTTATTTACTTTTAAGGAAAGAATAAATGCTGCCGTAATCTCCTGGAGTCTGCTGTAAATTTAACCAGATTTTTTTCCTCAAAAAATTGGAAGTATTTGAGACATGATGGGAAAAGTGGTCATTAGTCAATCTTTTGCGACTTTATGGGTTTTGATTTCTTTAAAATACAGTGATGTCTAGCTTATTGGAAATGGCCTTTTTTGTTTTCTTTCATCTTTCCAAAAACTCATCAATTGTCCAAATTAGACCATTCCCCCTTCCCCATTCTTGTCACCTCTTATGAAATGGTTGATGTTACAATAACTGATTGGATTGGCTTTACTCGGTAATATGTGATATTACTTGGCACTAACAGATTTCCTGGTATTTATGCTGAATTGTATTGTTTTCAGGATCCCTGGTTCCATTCTTGCTTCTCATCCATTGGTTCTTACAGCTCTTTCAAGTTTGAATTCTGACCTACTCTCAGAGGCGGCTGTAAATGGTACTGCTGATTAAGAACCTCATTGCTGCTTTTAGTACCGTGACAGTTTTTCTTAATTTCAGGAACCATCTGTCATGCCCCCTTATGCTTCTGAGATAATTACTTACATGTGCAATTGCCAAGGTGTAGAATAGAGCTTGATATTTTGAAATCTATGTAGATAATAAAGTTAAGTTTGTGTTGCTGAAGTAATAGCGACAGTTTGATTAGTAGAAAAAGTTCAGAGAGAAGAGAAGCTACAGGGGATATATCTGAGAAATTAGAGATGTGTTAAAAATTTTGTTCCTAGGAAGGTTGTCAAATGCTAAAAGTTTTCCTTGTGATCTAGTTGTTAATCCAATTGATGCATTGTAAATTACCAAAAACAGTACAAATTATTTATGTCTTTGGTAGTGTAACATGATTTTGTGACATCTATTAATGCCATACTTCTTATCATGAATTACATAGTTGCAGATCCCAGAAGTCGAATGTGTGTTGATCTTCCCGCATCACTTTCGCTTCCCTTCCCCACCCCAAAATTAAAACAACATTGGTTGAATATATGTATTTATTCAAAGTTTTTTTTTTCAAAATCATGTTGTTCAAGTTTAATGTCTTGTTTAATATTCGTTATATCTTCTTTATTATTTCCAACTTGGCGTAGATGGTATTTTAGCTTTTCCATACTAAGGGAACTTACAGGGTGCTTGGGTCCTAATCCTACCTCCCATTTTTATTAGTTCCTCTTGATCTTTTGCAGTCATTTCAGAATTGATACACTACACTACGGCAGCAAACTCTGGTGGTATTTCTGTACAAATGCCCTTAATTCAAGTAATTGTACCTCATGTTATGAGTCTTAAGGAGCAGCTTAGAGATCCTTCAAAGGTACTTACAGATGTATGATGATAATGAATCTGGATGAAGATAAAGTTTTTGTTTTTCCCAGCAATGTTATGCTTCATTGAAATTTCTGCTACTTGTTTTTGTATTTTCTTGGGTTGGGGGATTATTACTGCCATGAAGGCAAAATTTCAAGCATATTTGTTCATACTTTGACTTTCTATCAAGTACCTTAAGTTCAATAAATTGGCACTCATAACTAATGGACATGAGATGTAGAAAATCAATTGTGGTTTCATTAAAGCTCGAATGTTTTCTTTTTATTATTTCATTGAAGGGAATAAACTATTTTCAATATTGATAACAACCATCTGTGTTTCCAGGCATGGATGTGCTAAAGCAATCTGGTAATGGCTAACAAATTCTAGGTGTAGATTTGTGAAAAGCTTAAGTTGTTGGGTGAGTTCAACAACTAATTTATGAGTCAATTTTTGTTGCTCCTTAGCACACACCTATTTGTTGGGATAAATGTGTGCACAGAATACAAGTACCAAATGGCACGTTGAGATTTAAACTTGATAGCAAGGACAATGTTGTACTATGTGAAAGAATTATTTCCCAGAATCCTGACATGCTTGCTAAGGATTGTTATTATACCCATACAGCATATGCCAGTGGAAATATAGAATCTGCAGACCTCCTTGCCCTTAGCTATTTTAACCTGTGTATTTTAATGTGAGTGAAATCAATCTTCATTACCATAGTGTCTGATTTCATTTTCAATCGATGCTGATTTGGTACAATACTTCTGGTTTTTTTATTTTTATCTTAGGATGGAGAAGATCTTAAGGCCATTGCTTTTATTTTTATCTTAGGATGAAGAAGATCTTAAGGCCATTGTTTTCATTTTTATCTTAGGATGAAGAGGATCTTAAGGCCATTGCTCGTTTGTTTGCTGACATGGGTGATTCATATTTTGAACTGATTGCAACTGGTATGTATTTAAACCACCAGGAATCTGCTCAAAGTTTATGTCCAAATTTTTAAAAATGCTCCTCATAGCTACTTGATATTTGTTTTATGATGATGTCTTGGGTGATTAGTGTATAAAACATTTCTTCCTCTGTTGTTCCAGGTTCTGAGGAGGCGATAATGATAGTGAATGCATTGTTAGAAGTTACTTCACACCCAGAATATGATATTGCTTCCATGACTTTTAATTTTTGGCACAGTCTTCAAGTTATCCTGATAAACAGGTAAATCCATTGGGAGCTCAGTTACTATAAGAGATCATTTTTTGGCAAATGGGTGAATAGAGTGGTCCTAATCTACCAGGGATTCCTATACTTCATTTAGCACTGAAGCATCACTTGAAGCAGAGAGAAGTAGAAGGCTTCAAGTTTTCCAGCCAGCCTATGGATCACTTGTATCCTTGGTGAGTTCTTTTTATGAGTACAGAAATATGCCACTTGTAACTTCACAGAGACCTTTAGACTATGCTGTATGGATTTATGCTCTTAAGACCAGGCTAGATTACTAAATGACAGTGCATTTACCGTCCTTTTCTTTTCTTTTTGTTTGTATATATTTCCCTAGTTCATTGCATTCTTTTGATCTGATCAATATGTTCATAAAATTGAAAAGTTTTTCAGAGCCCTAATTTTAAGTCTGATGACACTTGAATTTCTGAAGTGAGATTAAGTGGACTCATGTAGAGGTGATTATCTTATGTATTGTATACTGGATATACTGTTCATAGTGTTTCACTTTCTCTCAAAGTTATGCAGTAACTAATATCTTAATCTTACTGCTATTGAGCCTATTTAATGCTGGGTTCATTTTATTATAATAGAAAATTTCCTACTGCAAGAAATGATTGAAATACTTTATCTTTCTCTTCAGGCATGTCTGTGACTATGGAAGATATTGTATGCATTAGTTTCAGCGAACAGTTAATTATCTTTTCTGTTAAGTGTTTCATAAAAAAATTTAACAAGTTCTGAATGTTGCTGCAGGTTAGTTTTCGAGTCCAATATCCCCAAGATCATCAAAATCTCTCTGTTGAAGACCTCAAGGAATTTAAACACACTAGATATGGTAATGATGAACTGTTTGGAAATTTGTACTTTTTGGTTGTCCTTCATTAAACTCAACTAATTTTTAATTTGTTAGACACTTGTTCCCTTCAGATTGTAGCAGCAAAAAGGATAGAAATCATCTAATTACATCTTTTATTCATTTTCGATAACATTTTATAGTCTTTTATTTGTAACAGCATCAAAAAGATACCCTCCAATTGTAGTTATGAATTGATTATACATTTTTTAGGCATGTATGTGGCCACACATATGTACACTTTTGAAGATTGTTCTTCTTATCATATATATTTTGACTTACGTATGAATGAGCTTCCATACTGACACTTTTGAAGATTAGTCTTCTAGCATTTTACACCAACTAACAGGACCAATGATGTTGCCAGCTGTTGCCGATGTATTAATTGATGCGGCATCAGTTCTTGGTGGTGATGCAACTCTTAGGATTCTTTACACGAAGCTTGCTGAGGTGTGTATTATGTATTTGGAAGCAGTATCAGTTTTCTCTCCCTTATAGAAAAGAATTCGCATAACTCTTAATCATAAAGCTACTATTTGGGGTAAAATCAATACTATCCTGTTGACAACATATATGATATTGCTAGTTGGCCTTTGGCAATGTTGAGGATTTATTTGTAAACCTTTAAGAAATTACTGTGCTTAACTAACCAAAGGTTTTGCAAGTTGCTTTATTAAGAGGGTTCCTCGTTAGGTAAATAGACCACAGAGCTCTCAGTGATATGCTTAAAGTCATTGCATATTTTGGAGAATTAATACTGGGATTTTATGGTTCTGGTGTTGCGTGTAACTTTAGTACCTTTTGGGAAGTTCTTTTGCAGCTGTCTCATCTCTTATAAGTGGCAACTTATTTTACTGGAGCAAGGGGCTCTTTTAGATCACAAATTTTGTGAAAGTTCTTTGACTTCTGAATCACGTTAATTGTTCCAGATCCTTTAATGATTGCTTTCCTCTTTCTAATGATGCCAAATCGTGTCACATTGTTCAAGGCACAAGCATTTTGGGGAAATGGATGCAATGAATGGCGCCCAGCAGAAGCTGCTCTATTTTGCATCAGGGCTATATCAAGTTATGTTTCAGTTGCTGAAGCTGAAGTGATGCCCAAGGTAAAGTCTTTTGTAAATACATGTTTGACTTGTAAGTTGTTACATAGAGCTGCATTGCTTGGGCACTTCACATCAATGAAAGTGCAAGATTTGTGGGGAAAAGATAAGATGTGGAGAGAAAAAGGGACAGACATCACAGAAATGCCAGTTGTGAAGAACTGTAGCATACAAGGCATGAGCATCTAGAACAGATAAATGAGATAAAAGATGTCTGGGGGATGTAGAAGAGAAATATTTATACAAAATGCAAGTGTACACATTGAAAGGAATACCTGCTTCACCTGTCTCTTTGCAATAGGTTTATTTGAACGAAGTTGGGCAAAGCATGCTTTCTTTTAGGATCAAGTTTCTTTTCTCTTTTTGTGGGAATGATTTTGACCTGATTCCGTTTAGCTAGTGCAAAGGTCTGGAAATGGATGAAGTTCCAAGAGTTATTAGCTCCATTAATGTAGGACAGTCTGAGTATATGCCAACTATTTGTTAAAATACATATAAAATGTAAATCTTGGATGCTTGGATTGTTTAGTTTTGTTGGAATTTAGAATTTAGCGTTGGAATTCATAAATAAGCTATTAAAACCATTCCGGCTTGACAAAAATTGATGTTGACATTAATCATCGTCTTCCATTGTCTTCTAACTTGGCAGACTATTATCTTTGCTCTCCATATTGACTCAGAACTTCTGGTAGTGGCCAGTTCCCTTATCCTTCTTTAGCTTCAATCATGTTAGATTTTTCCCTATCAAATGCAGGTTACTGGCTGACTTGGTTATCTATTTTAAGGTTTCTACCACCTTGAAAGCTAATATACAGGTTGTCTAGTTTTCTCAAAACTTTCAGGATCATTTTGCTGAGCTCATGGTCCAAAACTAAAAAAACTAAAAAATAATGTCGTATTAATTTAGCTCCTATGAAGGAAACTGAAAAGTACATAAAATGAACTACAAATGACCATTAAGGAAAATAACACCTAAACACTATGAGAAATAACAAAGAGACAAACCTAGATCATGTTAACATTTAAGCTAATCTCATTCTAGATCATCTACCTCACCCACTTCTTCTAAAGCCCCGTTGAATAAACAAACCCAGCAGATCATTTTGATAGGCAGATCCTTATTTTGATGGAAAAGCTTATTTCTGACAACTCTTTCTGGTTGATCAACTCAGTTGGTCGGAGTCATAGACATCTCAAGCATTGAAAGTCTACCGGATGTAAACAGGGCCTTACATTCCTCTGTGCCCTTTGTGTAGCATCAGAGCTTGGGCCTTTTGTAATTCCTGGTTTCAGTGAATTTCTGGATTGATTCATAAATGATACATGTACAAGACGATATATTATGGTACATTAAAGTTACAAGCCAACAACAGTAGGTCAGAAATCTAGATATGTTCCCACATGTTGACACAAAACATGACTAGAAGTCCTACTGGCTTAGATGTAGAGGGTTTTACTGGCTTGCTGATGTGGCGTTGCCATTGTTACTTCAATCTTGACATTATGAATTTTCCTGAGATGTCAAATGTCCTTATAAGCCTCATGCTGCAGAATTTTTCAGTTTAATTATGCAATCT
Organism: Erythroxylum suave; assembly: GCA_027563595.1. Classification (NCBI taxonomy): domain Eukaryota; kingdom Viridiplantae; phylum Streptophyta; class Magnoliopsida; order Malpighiales; family Erythroxylaceae; genus Erythroxylum; species Erythroxylum suave. Next base: position 26,274,552 of record JAOSBN010000007.1, read on the forward strand.
GTCAAGTTCTTTGACGTTGCTTTCAGTTTTTATCCTGTGAGTTCAAAGTCAATTAATAGAATGGACGGCAATTAGCAGCTGTTGTGATCATAGGAGTTGTGTATTTTTGAGTTGCATAAATCTGTTAAATCTAGTTTTTTGGCCTAAATGTTACTCATGCATCATTATGGCAAACAACTGCAGCCCTCTGTTCTGGGGTTTTTCTTTTTGTAGTGAATCTCATTTTTATTAACTTCATGGGAACCCTAAGATTTGTTGGTTTCGATGGTTTGAAGTGGCTACTGATTTTTTCCCCCACAGATCATGTCCTTGTTTTTGGAACTTACTCATCAGCCCCAATTGCTGCAGACAGGTACTATGCCTTTAATAGTGGTTTACTATTATTTTCCTGCTTTTTCTGTTTTGACTTTTTCAGAAATGGGTTTATTGGTGTTATTATTTGGGGGAGGGAAATAGTATCAGTTCAAACATGATTAAGATTTAGCTCTAAACACCTTTTACTTCAACAAGCAATGTGTCCGTAAATGTGAGTCTTTAACTTGATGTTTTGTTGCAAATGTTCAGTATGCTTGACTATTGGAGCATATTCAAAATGGCTTAATGCTGCCTCAGATGGATTGCCTTTATTGTCCTCTGTCATGAAAATTCTTATGCAAGGCATGGGTACATCAGAAGATTGTGCAGCGGCAGCTGCTGTGGCATTCAGACACATTTGTGATGGTAAGTATTCTTTTCTGACACGTAATCATTTCCCCAAACTACTGTTCTGACTACATCAGAGTTTGGACGGATGAAGTTCATTGTTTCCACCAACATTTAGTGGTCTAGTGATGCAATAAATCTTCACAACTCGGATGCCATATTCATATTATATTCCATATTTAGATGTTGTTTAGATTGTCATGGATGAAACATGTTCCAAAAAGGTGCTAAGGCACCATATTGTTAATGAAATAGATGCTGATTTGTAGGCATGGCAGGACTGCCAAAAGGTCATTAATATTCGTCTCAAGGCTGAAATGGGATAGCAATCTGTATAACTTTCTTTTCCTGATGATGCTATCAGTGTTCTGTCGTGATGCTTTGTCATTAATGGTATTCATTAATGCAAGATCAGTTCAAATATGCTAGGTTGATGCCAATGATTGGTTTGCATCTCATGTTTGGTCCATGACTATGAATTACTGGTATGAAATGGTGAAAAGGGAATGATATAAATTTAAATTTCTTGAGGGCAAAGAAATATGTTTGTGTTTTAGCCTATTGGCTGGCTAACTTAGTTTAGGACTATATGGCTTTTATATGATTATTGAGACAACCTTCTTTCCATATTTCTTTCCTTGTATTAATTGATATTCTTTATGCTGACCATAGATTGTCGGAGTAAGCTTAGTGGATATTTTGATGATCTTTTCTCCATATACCATAAGGCTATGATTGGGGAAGATAGTTTTAAAATCTCTGCTGAGGACTCCTTGCATGTAGTAGAAGCCTTAAGGTACTTTTTGATGCTTGCTAATTATCAAGATTTGTGCGTAAGTGATTTTGAGAATTCTGTGTGAATTATTTTCACTTGGATTTGTTGTATTATTTTATTGCAGCATGGTCATTACAGAACTTCCTCCTGAACTGGCTAAGCAGGCTTTGGAAAAATTATGCTTGCCTGTTGTTTCTCCCCTACAGGTTTGATTCCTTCTCAATAGGTATCTTTAGTCTATAGTTGAAAATTCTTGATCATGGTTCTTTTACAATGTGCACAAGCAGGAAGCAATCAACCAAGGTGTGGAATTATTGCAGAAGAAACTTGCTCGTGAATTAACAGTTCACATTGATCGACTTGCATACATCTTTAGGTCTGGTTGTTATCCTTTTCAAAATTATGTTTTATATTGTTTATTTTTCTATTTGTAATTTTCAAGGTGCTACAAATCCAATTTCAGGTATGTAAATCACTCTGAAGCCGTGGCTGATGCTATTCAAAGGCTTTGGCCAATATTCAAGGCAATATTTGATCTGTGAGTCTGGACAGACCCTGACAAAAAGCATAGTTGCTGTATTGTCTTAAATGTGTCTCACTCTCTTGTCTGATCCCTCTTTTTCTGCTGTAGTCGTGCTTGGGACGTGCGAACAATGGAGGCTCTTTGCCGAGCTTGTAAATATGCAGTGAGTCAATGAACATTGATGCTGATGAGTGCGTTTAACTGGAGGAAGTGTAATTAAGAGATGATTAAGCTTAACTAGGCTTAGGTAGGAATGGTAAATATTGCCCAGCCTAGCTCGGAATCATCAGATCTGGTCCGAGTTGACCAGGCTAAGGCTTTTTTCCAAAAATATTTTGGGCTTCAGGCTGTGCTCAGGCTCTGGCTACTCATCCTGAAGCCTGAAAATTTCCAAGTAAAATGACATGGTTTTCAGCAGTTAAAGAAGGCATGTCAGTGGGAAATTCGTCTGAGAAATACTTGGATAAATTTCAAAGGCTATTTTTTACACCTTGAATAATCTTTGCATATAAATTTCCTTTTGAACTTTCCAGTTAATTCAATCTCTGAATTTTAAATGGCTCTAGAATTTCGTCAATAACTTTTTTTTTTAAGTGATGAAGAGATATTACTTCTTTGCTTGTGATTTGAAGAGATAAATATGAAATGGATAGCGATTTATTTAGGTGAGAACCTCTGGAAGGTTCATGGGGATCACTATTGGAGAAATGCTAGAAGAGATTCAAGCTCTATATCAACAGCATCACCAACCATGCTTCCTTTATCTCTCTAGTGAGGTGATAAAGGTATGACTTTTTTCTTCTATCCTAGGCAAATTTGTTTTCTCTCTCTACTCTTTGTTGCAAAGTTTCAAAGTTGTCCAAACATTGTCTTTGGTTGTAGATATTCGGTATGGATCCTGCTTGTGCAACCTACCTGAAAAGTTTGATAGAAGTCCTCTTCAAGCACACAACGTGTCTTCTCACTAGTATTGAGGTTTTCATTTTTAACAAGTTGTGCATTCTCTCTTTTCTTATTTTCATATGTCCATGACATACTGTGGTTAATGGTTGTATTTCCTTCTATTTGGCAGGATTTTACAGCAAGGCCAGACATAGCAGATGACTGTTTTCTGTTGGCATCAAGATGCATTCGTTACTGCCCTCAACTGTTTATTCCATCTGTAGTCTTGCCGCCATTAATTGATTGTTCCGTTATTGGTATCACTGTACAACACAGGTAATTGTCTATTGCGTGTCTTTTTTCTTCACAATATGTTCTAAGTTCTTTGCTTCACATGTTCAAATGTTATTCTAATCAAACACAATTAAGCTTCTGACTTGGACTTTATATATTTTGGCAATATAGGATTTGACAGTTTTCCAATTAATCATATGTACTCATTCCTTTCATGTTATTGAGAAATAGGAATCTACGTGCAGTCTAAGCCTTCTCCATGATGTATGCCTAGAGTTCACGTCAAACTTGTTGAATTTTACAAATCAGTACCAGAACTTGTATGAACTAAATAAGCTAGCATATGTTTAGAAAATTTGTCAATTTGATATTGTACGACAGTTAAATTTATCCTCATTTGATTCCTTTAAATTTCAGTATTAATTTTATAGATATAAAATTTTAATACTTATATCTAAAAATATGATAAGCTTTAGGACTGATTGAATTATTGAATAGTTTTATCTTCCGAAATATATGGGTAAGGTAGGGTATGTTAGGGCATGGAGTTGTTAGATAACAAAGACAGGAGCCATGTATGATCGGCCTTTTTTTCTCTTGTTGAAGTTTATTAGTGTCCCACATCACTTGGGAGTAAGTGCATAACAGATGTCGTAAGGTTCAGGGAATTACCCTCCTTTAGGTGCCTTTTAGATAGAGTTAGGCACAGTCAGCCCTAGATGCTAGGCCACCTTTAAATATCCATTTTTACAAACTTTAACTCCTAGATGTTTATTCTTGAGCATGTGTTCTAATATCTCTCGTTACCCAAAAGTAAAAGCATAATAAGCCCTAATAAGGTTTGGACAATCCTTCCCACTTAAAGTGACATTTGGGGTGGATTTGAATCGAGCTTCATCGTGTTTTACATGTACAATGGCAATTCAAACTCAATTTTTATAGAAAACATCTAAAAATTGGATAATAGTTGATGGAATGGAGACAGGATAAATACTTAGATTTCTTGTAAATTACCAATTTTAATGTATTGTTGACAGTATCGATATCAATATATATGTTATCATTTCAGTCAAATTTTTACTTGTCATATATTTGTACCTTATTGTTTTGTGTGAGACACATTTGGGCATGAATAACATACCTTATACATGGCGTAAACTCATGCTATCCAAATTTCATCTGACAAGTGGTTTACTTTGGCTTGTACTTTGTGCAGAGAAGCTTCTAATTCCATATTGTCCTTCTTGACCGATGTCTTTGATCTGGCCAAGTCTAGTATGGGGGAGCAATACTTATCGGTCAGGAATAGTGTTATTGTTCCCCGGGGTTCCACCATTGCCAGAATTTTAGTTGCCTCGTTAACAGGAGCATTACCAAGTTCCCGAGTAGAACCGGTACTCCACCTCTTAATCTGAATAGATTAAGATGCCCGCGATCCTTCCCATAAATTAAAATTGTAGGCGTGAAAAGTTTGAAACAATTTTAACTTGGGACTGCTTTCTCTCGTTCAGGTGATGTATGCCTTGCTAGCTTTAACTCGAGCATTTGGAGCACATGCATTGGAGTGGGTTAGGGAGAGTGTTTCATTAATCCCGTCAACAGCTGTCACAGAAGTGGAGCGCACAAGATTTATTCAAGCGTTATCTGACGCAGCATCCGGTGTTGATATCAATGCCCTAATGACTCCAATTGAGGAATTTTCTGACGTTTGTCGTCGTAACCGAACAGTTCAGGAAATTGTTCAAGAAGCTTTACGACCACATGACCTCAAATTGGCTGTTGTATCATAGCAGAGAGTAGCACAGAAGGCATCCTTTCAAGGCTTTGTTGATCAGTCGTCGGATGAGTTGCTTGCATTTGTATTTAAGAGGTGGCTTTCATTCATCATTTTGTATTATCCATGATTATGATTCTCCAATTTTTTGAGGAGAACCATTGCCCCTTCAGATTTGGTTGGGAGAAAAGAGGTGGTATATCCATCTCCTTCGATGAGAGGTGAAATGCAAGGGTGGTTTTGAACCACAATGGCTTCATTTTTCGGGTCAAATTTTTTGGCATAAAGGTGTAGTTCTAGTGTCGAATGGTGAGGGCCTACAGTTGTATTTCATGTATTTGGATTCTTTTCTTAATATAGTGAGGTAATTTGTTGCGGTTTTACTTACTAATCATATCGTAGCTAAAGTATAGATATGCTATTGTAAGCTGTTCGAAAGTGACATCTTTGTGCCGAAAGTTCAAGTTTTGGGGCTTTCACGGTTTTGGTTTACCCAAAAAAAAAGGATGCTAGGCATTGTCATTTATTAACTTTTTTGTGCTCACGTGGTTTATGGGCTTGGTTCAATGACAAATCTGACGGGGTGATGTAAAATTATGGGAACCTCACACAGTTAGTATTAATGTCTCTGAAATTCCCAAAGGAACTGCCAAAAATTTTAAATGTAAATGAGTCTACATTATTATGTACCGACTTATATCTGCAAAAGTCGGAGTAGAAATGATGAAATACTGAGTAAGATTTGTAAATAAAAAAAGCAGAAAGTTAAACTGAAAAAAAATATCTTAAACATAAAAACATTTTTAATTAGTAATTAATATCAATGGAAAAACGGTGATAAGTGAAGAAACAAAACAAACAATTTTGAAGAGTTCGGGCATTGAAGCATTTTCTAATTGTCTATGTATAATTTTAAAAAAAATTTAATAACGACCCTACATATTAATTTCTTAATTGTAGTTATTGTTCTCCTAACCTAATATATTCTCTATTTGTCATTTTAATAAATGTCTTGACAGCATAACAAATTTTGATATCAATAAAATATTAAAATAATATAAATAAAACAATAATTAAAGCATAAAATAAAAATAACAATAGTGTTATTTTAACAACTATTAGTAAAATCTATATAAAATTTTAAGATGTTAGAGATTGTTAGTAAACGAAATATAACAAAGTTAAATTGTTAGAAGTTATTAGTTTGCAAAAATATAAAGCATAAGATAAATACGAAATATTATAATTTGATGATGACAGAGCCATTCTGTTACAAATTATAATATCTGTAGCAGAAAAGTAAACAAAAGAATTATAGATTATGAACTACAGTTTTTGTAAGAATAGAAAGGCTTGCTAGTAAAGAAAAGTTTACTAATAGATTTTGTGGTTAAATTCTTTGGATCATCACGCGATTTTGCATATTGCCAATGTGTTCGTGACTATGATGACAATAGGTCAACTTATAGGTTTAGATTCGTGTGTTTTTAACGGACTGTTCATGAGTCAAGCCCAAATTCAGATTAGTCATTTTAGTTAGAAAAGTTGGCCTTCGGGCAAAAAAAAGACATTTTATAATTTTAGTTTTTTTAGAAAATTGATGAAACAAAGCCATGAGCTGACCCATTGCAATCTCTAGTTCCTGACTTCAAAATTTATCAAAATTCTTTCATATATTTTTTTTTTTTAAGTTAACTTGTATTTAAATAATAAAATAATTACAATAGAATGGTTTTCATCCATGAAAACAAACAAAGCAAGCTCCTTCTAAAGCAACCGACGCCATATAACACAAACACTTCAACAAAATGCGACATCTCTTTCTATTAAGGTAAAAAACACTTATCGCTTTCCTTCTTCGCCTCCAAAACGTTTCAAATTAAGGTAGACGATTATGAGTTCGTTTTTTCTCTTATTCGCTTTCAGATAGTTATCTCAATCCTTTGATTTTTTCTTCTTTCCAATCTTTAACATTAAAGTCTCAGGTTAGAGTTACAAGTAGTCCTTCGCGATTCGTGAATGTGAAAGGATATAATGTGTTCATATAATTTTGTTATGATTCTTATAACAGGACTAGAATCATTATCTCACAAACTCCGTTTATATTTTATTGATATAGTATGACTGCACCCTCTTGTTAGAACTTAAAAAGAATATTCATTTCAGTCTAGGTTTTGTGGAAGGCCTAATAATTACTAATCCAAGCCTCAAAACATTTGTTTGTCTTCCAACGCGACATGAATAAGAGACAGAGCATCGTAAGAGTCAATCGAAAGACTATCAAACATCATTCCCAGCTACTAAAGTCGGAGGTTTCTTTCGATCTGCCTCCGTAGTGGTAACATGAATAAATTCAAATCTATGAGTACCCCACTATATATTCCTTCATTTTATTAACCCTATTCCCTTTCCAAGTGTTTCAGCTTGAGTAGCAAGGCCCAAGAAACTACCAGCTGTAGGACCAAAACGAAGGTAGACGAGGCTAAATCATGTTAAAATTCTATAGACAATTGATCATGTTATTGGCTAAATGATCATGCAATACTAGTCAAACCTCTAAATAGAGCTTATTAGGTTGTATGTGTACGATCGCATACGCAGCGGAAAATAAAAATTTTACAATCCTAAATCCATATATTGATCTATTGCGTTAAATAATCATACTCATAATCAAAATATGCAAAAATAAATACCTGAAAAGTGATAATTACTTGATAATAAATTTCGAAACTACGAAGCCTCTATATGCTCCACACCGAAAAATACGTCCCGTTTTTAACACTTGATATGGCTATGGATAAATTTAAAGAACCCTTTCTTAAGAGTAGAGAAAACAATTTTTTCAAACCTTTTTCTTGTTTATTTTTCAGTAACAAGAACAAAAAAAAACAAAGAATATTTCCTTATCTTTGTTTTCTTTCTAACGTACAAAAGAAAAACTAACTTTTTTCAAAAACTACTCTTTGTCTTCTCTCAACGCACAAAAACAAACGTCTCTTTTTCTTCACCTTTTTTCACGTACGTAACAACAATGTTTCATAGTTATGAAAACATAAACCACCCCTTAAAACAACGCTACTTTTCATTTGGTCATACATTTTTGGTTAATTAATAAAACCAAAATAATAACCACCATTTTATGGTTTTTTTATTATTAGTTATAAATGAAATAAAATAAAACTTTATTCATTTTTTTAATAAAATAAAATAAAACTATTTTATTTTATTCATTTATTTTGTACAAGAGAATTTCCAATATTATTTATATTTTCTGTGCTAGCAAAAAAATATAATAATATGTCATATAGATTATTTAATAAATTATCTTATAATAAATTAAATAATCATAACCGGGAAATATTACACTCGTAAGTGTGTGACCACATAGGTTCATCACTAAGCCGGTAGTAATTAATCTAATTAATTACTAATCAAGGTTGGCGTCTAGCAACATTCCTCAACGACCGGATAGCGTGAAGTAACAACTTTACAAAGATAAAACCTTGTTAAGGATAATGTATAATTACCTTCTATCATTACAACTCCGGATTATCCTAAGGTATGGTTTAACTGTCAAACCTTATTAGATAACCAACTATGTTACATATCGATCATTAATGATTGGTGAATGATTTAGAAAACTCCTTTTCCTCACTCATTCAATCGCCCTGACCAAAGTCTTGAAACAACCATTAAGATCAATGACAACATAGAGCTCAAACTCATTACCTAGAGTCGGAATTCTCAGTTTGGTCGGTTCAATGATCATATCTCCATATGCATCATCTATATATGTAACTTAATAAATGAGATCTACTAATATCCATCCAATAGATACTATTACATACATATTGATTTAATCGGATCATTAAAGTCCTTATTTGATGATCCTATGATCAAGAACAATTTTAGATTAAACCTTAAAGACTTGACTCTCATTATCATAATCTCCTTTATGATGACAAGTCTGTAAATTTAATCAAGGACTTATCATATTAGGATAAAAACAATAAACGTAATATGATAATAAAACCATTTGCCATTTTATTAATCAAAACAAATAATCACAAAACAAAAGTGTTCAATCTATTACATAATGATTGGGTCATGGGTGAAATTCCAACAATCTCCCTCTTGACCTAGACCCATTCAGTCATAAACTTCAATCCTATTTTCCATTTGTGCTTATCAAACTCCTTTGATCCAAGTGCCTTAGTGAAGGGATCTGCAGCATTCTCCTTTCCTTCAACCTTTTGAATTTGAACATCCTCACGTTCAATAATTTCTCTAATCAGATGAAACTTTCGTAGAACATGTTTGGATCTTTAGTGTGACCTTGGCTCCTTAGCCTGTGCAATAGCACCAGTATTATAACACAATAAAGGAACAACTTCCTTTATCGAAGGAACTACACCAAGTTCAGTTAAGAACTTTTTCATCTAGACAGCTTCCTTAACTGCATCGCGTGCAGCTATATATTCTGCTTCGGTAACTGAATCAACTACAGTAGCTTGCTTGGAACTTTTCCAACTCACTGCTCCTCCATTCAAGGTGAAAATATAACCAGAGGTAGATTTACTATCAACCTTATCTGATGCAAAGCTAGCATCAGTATAACCTATTAGCTTTAATTCATAATCTCCATATAAGAGGAATTGGTCCTTAGTTTTTCTCAAGTGCTTAAGGATAGTTTTAACCACTTTCCAATGTTTCTCACCTGGGTTACCTTGATACCTTCTCGCTATTCCTAGTGCGTAGGCTACATCAGGCCTTGTACATGTCATGGTATACATGATAGCTCCTACTGCGCTGGCATATGGGACCCTACTCATGCGCTCTCTTTCTTCTAGGGTTTTAGGACAATCCTCCCTACTAAGAGAAATTCC
>JAOSBN010000007.1:26300655-26320152 GCA_027563595.1 Erythroxylum suave
TTAAAATTATGAATTACATTAATTACAAATTTTTAACTTACTTAAATTATTTATTAATTATTTTAATAAATAATTAATTTTTGTGGTGGGTAGGCCACGGGCCTGGCTAGTCGGACCGGCCCGCGGTTTGGCCCGTCCACTATTTCAAGGGCCACGGGCCGTCCACCCTCGACCCGTGGCTGTGCCCAAATTGACAACTCTATTTGCTTCTTGGGAATTACTAGTCTTTATTCTAACTTGGATTTTAGTTTGGCTTCTAGTTAGTATTGTTTCCTTTTATGCTAAAATATTTAGGATTTATGATGAGGAAGAATTTATGGTATCAAAGATTATAGTTTCGCTCATCAACTTTAATTGATTATGATGGTAAGGAGAAAGCCTCAATTGTCTTTTTTCCAAAATTAGTTTGAGTTATTACTAGAGGCGTCATGAAGCTTAAATATAGGAGTCTTAATAATATAATATTTTTATCAATTTTTCTTTATTCTAAAAAGTTGATTTTCTATAATTAATAGATAAATATGTATATAATTATTTTGACATGTAAGGTTTTGAAATTACACTTTCACTTTGATTTTTAATCTTAAGGATGAGGCTATATCAATGTTTTATTTATTTTTATAAAGGATTTTAATTTCACATAGATGACAGTTTTTATCATGAAAATTTTTATTATAAAGAGTTTCAAAAGAATATTCTATTTTGTTTTTGTAAACTTAAATCTCAAATCAATCAAAAAGAAGGATATGTATTTTATAATTTTGTAAAAAACTTCAATAACTTTCCTAAATTTGTTTTCTTTATTGCAAAAGTTATTCAAAACTTGTAATCTTCTCTCTTGGTTATAGAAATAGTAGAATCCTTATGTAAATATTGTTATTAAGCCCAAATTCTTTTTCTAACATGTAGAACTCATTATTCACATTTTTTGTTATGGAAGAGAATGTTAGAGGTGTTTAAATAAAACTTATGCCGGAACACTCATCCTTAAATAAAATATCTTATACTAATTTAATTAATAATCAATATGTTAAAAACATAGAATATCTTAGACTAGTTTAGTACATTAAATTACTGGGATAGAATTTAAGATTTTTATTAAATAATTTTCAAAAACATATACATATCAATATTTGATTATAAAATTGGAAAACAAGTAGATATTTTACATGTCTTGGTGATTAATATTATACTTTGATTTACAGTTATACTGCATATAACCAATTTCAGTGGATTATACGCCCTCTTTAATACCAACCCTATTCAATAATGGTGGATTTACCCCTTCTGTACACTTACGTATGCAAAATCCTGGGAGATAAAAGAGTGGACCATACTTCAGATATTAAAAGCGACCAAACCTCAACCATTAATAGGGACCTGACCAAAATTCAGTCCACATTCACACAACATAATGCTCCACTCCACACGCACAACACACAAGAAGAAACAAGGAAAATAGAAAACAAGTCTTTTTTCTTCTTTCTAAAAGCATTCAACACCCCCGGTGGGTCCGGTGCTGCTTATGGCCAGGCCAAATCAAGCAACATTAGAAACCATCAGGGATCAAAGGTTTTTATTGCCAGTCCTATTAAACCACAAACAAAATCAGACACAAAAGTACAAGAATCTAAAGAAACATTAGCAGACAACGTGATCGGCAATTCCTTCCCTTGTCTGTACATTAATACAAAAGGATCGCATTCAAATCACCTCATTTTAATTTATATATGCTCTAACCCAGTTCATCTAATCTATATGCACCTTTGCTTAAGCAACAGTGATGATGCTATCCCCATTGTTGAAGCTTGACATTGCCTGAAAAGCTGAATGCCTTGCGGATGAATCCCTCTGATCAGACTGCAATGACAGCCTCAGTGACAACGGCGGTGGCTCAGCTGTAGACTTCAAGTTCAGATTAAGATCAGATATGTGTGAGGCGCGAGAAGCTGGGGGGACAGGAGTTGGACGGACAAGATTAGCTGTTGTTGTTGATGAGTTGAAGTCTTGATTCCCTTGTCCGAGCACTAGGTTTTGCATTGGATTCTCAATTGGGACTGGTAACACAATAGAAAAATTGCCAATATTGCTAGTTTCTGGCGGTGGCGGAGGTGTAGGAAATGAACATGTTGGGCTGCTGCTACTTTGCTTGTTGCCATGTTGAGTTTGAGAAGCTTGATCGTCTTCCATTGGGATTCCACTGACCTGATAATTAAGAAACCCATTCAATTTTCAAGTATTATAATTTGATGATTTGAGTTTTCGAAACCCCAACATGCTAAACAAATTTATCAGATAAGTTGTATCAGAAGCTCCTTCTATAGTAAGTCAAGAAAACAATCATAAAAATCTCGACTTCAAATTAGATATAGCTATTATGAGTTATGATTCATTTTGTCTCTGAAAAATGGAAGTTTCACCAGGAAAAAGTTGAAGTAGCTCAAGGCTAAGAGCTTTACCATCTAGAAACAATCACAGCCAACAAGATAATAAAAAGAAATCAATAAATGAATAGCTTTGAACATCCAGAGCAAATCTAAATTGAATCCGCATGTAATTACCGTATCAGTGGTGATATCAAAAAGGCTAGATCGGCGACGACGGCGATTGAGATTAGTACGGCGTAGGAAGTACTTCTGAGCATGACTAGCAACCTGAGTAGGCGTGCGAGTCTTAACGAAGTTTCTAGAAATACCTCTCCAATCTCCTTTCCCTACTTTCTGCAGTCCTATCAGAAACAGCTTGTGCTCCTCCTCCGTCCACGCCACTCCTTTATTTTTTTTCCACAAATAATAATCTTAATTAGCCACATCGAACACCACTCCCTGGAAACTTCGACACAAGCATACAAGATTAAAAAGAAGATTAGAGAAGGAACCTCGTTTGCGGTCGCCGCGACTACTACTAGCGGAGGAGGGAGGAAGGTCGTCGTCGGCGGAGGCGTAACCGGCGTTGTTATTGACGTCGACAGCCTCCTTAGTAGTAGCATGATTAGAAACAATATTGTTGTCGTGAGGGTGTTGATACTGAGACAAATCGTTCAAGCTTACGCATTTCCTCATGGAATCAACCACCACTCTCACGCCGAACAGCATGATCTCTCCGGCCATATCGTACTCCTACGGCCACACCACAAAGCTAGCGCGAGAGAGAGGGGGGGAGAGAGAGAGAGAGAGAAGAGACGTGATGCGTTTGGATGCTCTGTACTTGAGAAAAATGTGATATTAATTATTTGGGGAAAATAAGGTGCGTGGAGCAACCTCAAGCCGTACAATTTGTGAATACATATATATAGAGGAAGACGTGGTGAGGACAAGGATTGACGTTGTAGCCATGTGATGTGTGTACGTGGCACGTTATGGTTCGATCATCTCATATGTTATCCTAATCACTTGGTATCTTGATTCGCTCGTACATTTGGGTTTTGATCTACTGGTCCGGAGATGGATCGATGATGATGTAATTTAGGTCAGTATGTACTATGTCGTAGCCTTAAGGGCTAAGTAAAAATATTGCACATCTCTGTGGTTCATCCAAGTCTTAGGTGAGCTCAAATGGGTTGGGGCATAGAGAATTAAATTTTCTCAAGACAAATGCACATGAGGGCGCCGGAAGAATTTCGAGGAGTTCGTATCTTATCCGATCCATCGACCTTTTATTATTTATAATAGCCGAATTTTGTCAGTCCAGCCTAATCTTTTCAAGAGTCAAAAACAATAAAAATCTTTTTTTTTTTACATTAACAAAACCCTTAATGTTTTATTTTTTAAATTCATTTTGGAAATAACTGTTTTGAAAAGGAATCAATCACAGGAAAATTTATATATTCTAAAATATAAAGGAGAAGATAATTTTATTGATGTCCCTTCAATGGTGGGGGAAGCGGTGCCTTGGAAGGATAGAGCAAAGATAAGGTTTCGTTTGTTAACCTATCTCCCCACCTATTTTGACTTTCAGGCCTATAACTTGGGGCTTGTCAATAATAATGATCAATTTAGGTAATTAATGTTTTTTTTTCTAATATTAAATGAATTTCCATCATCATTGAGATAGGTCACGTTTTTTGGGGTTTTATAAAATGAAGTCCTTTTGATTACAACGTAAAGACCAAAATAAGTCAATTGATGTCTATATATCTTACTGCCAAATTGGAAAAACAATATGTAAGAAGCTTGTCAATGATGTCTATATATCTTCCTGCCAAATTGGAAAACCAAAATGTAAGAAGTTTGTCAACAAACTTGACCTTTCTTTCATTAACAAAACAAAACATGAAAAGGGTTGAATAAACCATACCTTTCAATCCCACTCGTACATTGAATATCTTTTAGCCATAACTAAATTAAGGCCGAAATAAACAAATCTCCATAAATTATTCAGCAATAATATTATGTCTTAATTTAGGTCAAACTCTTTTTTTCTGTCTCCATAAGTTATTCATCAATACTTTTACGTCTTAATTTAAGAAATTTTGTCTTTGCCTATTAGCTAGCTGCTCTTAGGATCTAGAGGGTGGGTTCAAATTCATCACTTCCAACATTCGTATTGAAAGTTCTTTTTGGTGGTGGGATGAATCAAACCTGAATCATTGTTACAAAAGGGAATTCCCGGTGGCAAAGGAAATGGATTATGCTCTACATTGGTCACGCAATACTAGGTTTGGTGCAAAAGGAGAATAAAGTTACCAACTTACTACACCTCAATAGTTATGATAGGTCCAAGGGCCTACGCAGAGAACACTTTTGTCCTCGTACGATACATGAAAGGAAAAGACATTAAATTGCATAAAAAGGAATATATAAAAACTGTAAAGCAAATAGCTGTATAGTGAATGAGTCGGGACTTGCTCCGGCCCATGCCTGTGCAAGCTACTAAGCTCCTACCTTTGGTCCTTTTCTATAGGAATCCAACCCCTGTTTTGGAATGTACTTCCTTTTATCTACATTGAAAATATTTTAACAAAAAATGAATATGCACATATAAAAAGATACCTAAGTTAAATATCTCGGGAACAATTTTGTCATGAGACTTCACAAGGATTCTTATCTTTTCAAAAACTTTAAAACAATAAATTAAATATCATATGCAAACACATAAAAGTTCTTATTAAGGTTATCTTGTGATCAGCTTTATAAAGCTTTCAGTTGAAAATACTGTGGAACGTGTGGATGTCAAGATTGCTTTATTTTTCCTTTTCCTTCTGGGGTCTGGGGTGGAGGGAACCAACCAGTGGAATGCCCCTCCCAAGTCAAGTAAAATAATGCTTCTGCCAGAATTGCAATTAACTAAAATACAACACCCGCAATGGTTTTTGTTTATGTAAATCACTTGGTTCACGATGAAAGTGATGAATAGACACTAACGAGAAGACACATCAATGAGGTTGAAGTTATACTGACCCGCGACATCCCATTGCAGTCCCTCGTCTCTGTTTGCCTCTTCCACTTCAAGAAAGTTTGTAAGTCAGTAGGATCTTAATCAAATGATGCACATTTAAGCTCATAATCTAACGCGTAAACATAAAACTGGGATCATTAGTCAGTCTACTTGAAAGTTGGCAAGATATAGCATGCAATCAAGCATTGTGGTGGGAAGAAATCCATTTACAAGTGGAGAAAGACGGATCTATAGCTACAAATTCTCATTTTCTGAAGAGCCTGTGATGAAGGAATTTCAAGTCAAACCACAACAGAAGCATCAAATGATAACTTACCAGGCATTGTATCACATCCTTTGGTTTATTCTTGCACCAAGGCGAGCTAATACTCCTTTGCAATACCACATCGTCCATTGTCCCATTTGGGAGAGACATTGAAAGGTACAGCAAAAGATATCAAGCATACACCTCTCTTATTAAGAATAGGGAGGTGTAAGACTTTACAAGCTCAAGAAATTCATTAATCAATTTCTAGTATCAACCTAGACCGTGCTTGGGATCAGCTGTGATCTATTTCCTGTTCTTGCTTCAAAATTGGCATCATTTTGGTGGGTACTCTTAGCATCACTACTTGATGTTCTCATTCCAGGTAAAGATATTTGGGAGTTACTTAAAGAAATAATTGCATTCTTTTTTATCCCATCTGAAACTGATTCTGATCCTGACAAAATCCGCTTGAGCTGGGATCTTTGGCAGGTAATTCGCCCTTTATTCCACCCTGGGAAAGAAAACAATGGCGATACATTATCTTGAAGGAATGAGTACACAGCCTTCACAAGGGGAATGTCTTGGGTTGAACTTTTCTCCAGCTTCCCCCTCCTAGGAACGAAACAAAATATGCAACATTAATCAGAGAATCAACTACAGTGCAAAGTGCCAACAAAGTTATAGAATACGATATGTGAAAAGCCATAACTCAGTTTGAGTCCAAGTGCTTTTGCCATTCACTATGATACGACATGTGAAAAGCCATATCTCAGCTTTGAGTTCAAGTGCTGTCGCTATTCACTATGATCTCTACATCTATAGCTCGACAAGCATAGAATAACTCCTTTTACCAATCAAGTAAGATCAAACAATAAATCCAGTTTGAATGCTACTGTTACAACCTATCAAAGAGCAATTGAAATCTCCAGAAAGGGACATTGATTTACTTGAACTTCATGTAAAATTAACCATTGACGCATTGCACACATCAACTTCAAATGTCAAATCTATAAAGTAACCCTCAAGCTGATAAGCCTTTGAAATAGATAATTATAAACAGAAGAGGACACAGAATTGACCAAGATGGAAGATTTATTATTATATCTGAAGCAGCTGTAGACATACGACTCTCGGCAAGTTTTCAGAAAGTCTAACCAAAAGAACACTAGTGCCACAATTCAACAGATACTCACACGATAGGAAATAAAATGCAACTTGTGCTTGATTAATGCAGCTTAATTTATACATGATTATGTTACAATTAAACATCCATATGATAGGCAGACAGATGGAACAAGAGAAATGCAACAAATTTGGGAAATTTGACAAAGATGCTTGACAGTAACAACAACAAAAGCCAAGCTAGCCCTGTATTGAGCAACAAGACAAATGATGGGGGGAGCTTGGTTTGAGCAGTCATATGAAACCAGACAGTATAAAAGTAATCAGTCAATATAAGTAGTCAAATAGCTGAAATGGCTACAGACACAGCAAAATGACAGGGAAAGCTCCCACAAGTCCTTCAACATATATTTCTCCAGTGAAATGAAGCATGAGTGGACTTACACTACTACAACAGTTGCCAGTTGAGGAAGATCCTTGCCATTCAAGAACATCTCATGCATATCGTTGAGCCAAACAGACAGTGCTGTATAGGCACTGCCTTCCCACATCCTGAAAGATTCTCCAACATCAAACATTCAAGACATCATTGTAACTAAAAAGAATTCAAAAAGTAATTCTCTGTTACCTATGCACGTCCACAGACCACACGAGTTTGCTTTTACGAAAAATTTCAGGAAAAAGCCCCCTTTTTGATGCTTCATTGAGAATTCTTGCAGCTCGTTCTTTTTGACCCAGCCACCAGAGAGCTTCCAGAAGTGTGTTATAAAACCTGACCCCCAATCCACAACCTTCAGAGTTAAGTTTGTCAAATACATACTCAACCATTTGCCAGTTTGATTCATCATCAAAATCTCCCTTGATCATTTGGCCAATCACTTGATGAATATTCGATGTCCTATTAGTGAGCATCTCGTTGAGTATCTCATAGGCATCATTCAACCTGAAACAAAGCAAATTGTGGATGAATACTAAGTTGTCGAGTAAAATACTAAATGTTATTAGACCACAGATTAACGATGCATCACTTCAACAAGCCGACATATGGTTGATTTGTTTCAGTTTGAAACAGCTGTTTTATGAAAGCAACAAGAAGTACCTGATCATCAAGCATTGTGTGAGAAAGCCTATAATTCCAACACTTAGGTAAGCACTAAAATAACCCAACAGCATAATGATCTAGGCTTCTAACTATGCATTTTACACTTGAAAATTATGCTTCTCCCATAACCCTGTATTTATAAATTAGATATAGTTTAGTTTCCGGGGGGATAACCTTAGGCAACAGCCACCAAAAAGCGCCCACCTTAGTGAAACAAAGCACAAAATAATCTAAATATTTGCAGAAGTCAAATAAACATCTAAAAAGCTTATGCTTAGTTTTACCATCATGCATTGCATAGACTAATAATTAAGCCGTAGGAGATGGAAAAAAAGCATAGATAAAGACATTTAGATTCATGTAACTTTATTTCTATTGAGATGGCTCTTAGTAACATCTCCTAGTTATCCTAAATTAATTGATATGATATCTATGACAGACAAAATAGAAGTTTAATAGTATTATTAATTATAGTTAAGTATGACTAATGGAGGAGAATCAGGATATTTAAAAACTTATAGTAACTATGTCTCTTGAAAAAAACTAATAAAGGAAGATTAGGAAATTTAGAAGTATTCTCAATTGATAGATTTTTGGTAGAAGTTTAATAATATTTGTAGTTCACAGTATGTCTCTTTACTAGGCACAGAGACAAAAGAAAATGATTTTGAAAAGGCAACAACCGTCACAACAAATAATCTTGCAACCAATTATGGGGTAATTATGTCAGACGTTATTGTTCAATTGATTTTCTGGGCCAAATAGTTTAGTGAATAAAGCAAACAATTAATCTCCAATTCTGAGAACACCTACAGAACTGCCCTCAAGTAACAATAGTTATGCTTTTACGAAATTACGCAAGCGACAATGATTCTTTTCCATGCTTATGTGGAACACAAGACCATCACTCACATGAACCAGCTTCCATGGCCTCTGTGTAGTGACCCAAGCCTGGGGCTGTGCAGGGATCAACATTTAATATCCTTTTGACATCAACAGCCCACCTCAATGCCAAGTAAACTGAAGGTTATTTTTTCATGAAATTGAGTTTCTCCCACACTGAACTAATACAGTGTCATCTTATGTCTAGTGCACCACCTGGCTTTCAGAAATACCTAGGAACTACCTCAGGTCCTGCTTTCACATGAAAATGCAGCATTACCAGATCACTGATGACCAAAAGACCGTTGCTCTGATATGCTCAATTTAAACTGGATGGAAACCCAATGGCCAATGTCATAGAAAGAAATTTACTTAATTTGTGCATGCAACTGGTGATTTAACTATTGAGATAAGCATCTTCAATTAGTAAGATTGAAACCATCTAAGATTGAATCGTCTTTTCTCAATCAGTATTTCAGTTTCCTGGTATCACTAACATTAAGTAACATCAGTAAGACTGAAACCATCTATGATTGAACCATTCTTTTTCTGAATCAGCATTTCCGTTACCTGGTATCACTAACATTAAGTAACACTCTAATGGCCAAAATTTCTCAAATAGATGCTTCTAGGCACAAGCACCTCCAAGTAAGAAACCACTAAACCATAAATCCCAGTACATGCACATATATAGGTGATAATAATAACATAACTTTCACCCAATTCCTTTTATTTCACAAATCATCATGTCAAAAACATATATAGTACAGAAAATTCATGCCTCTAATAAATGGCACCGAACAAGTTTCTGTTTTGGTGATATCCCAGCTGTTTTTAGAAATTTTAGTCCTGTAAAAAGAAGGGTAAGCTTCATAACTAAATCAATTTTACCAATTGAGTAATAAATACTGAAACCTTTCCTCTCAATTCTTCTCTCTTATTTCTTATTCTTTTCTTCCTCTTCTCCCTACTCTGGAATTCTAGTTTTTCTTCCCTAATTCTCCTGCAGATTTCTATCCATAGGTTTGTCCTATATCAGTTAGGACAGGCATAACAAACATGGAAGCCTAGATTTTGACAAAAAAGCCCCAAGTGAAGCAAAATTGAAAACCTAAAGATAGAGTAGAATCCCAATCACTGTGATATTAGAAAACAATTTTAAAGATCTACTTGACATCATACAACTTAGAACACCAATGATTTGAATCATATTCTTGAAAGTATACATCACAAATATATTAAGCAACAGTAGAGCAGAACATATTGTAAAGAAGTTGATGCATTTAAATTAAGTCCTAACTAAATGAAAATTGCATATTAGAAGCAGATGAGTGAAACACGCTGACTACTAAATAATAGCAAGTTGCTTCATCAGTTTACCTCACAAAAAGCTCATAAAGGACAGACAATGTTAGCTAATAGATCTCTTTAACTGCTTATCACGTAAACATAGGGATAATCGTGAAAAAGAAAAGTTCATAATGATCAACACAAAATTCGATCAGCACAGACCTGTTACTTTTGGCATACACAGCCAGCATCATACAGTAGCATATGACACTTGGCAATATTCCCAAGGCTCTAATTTCCTGGAACTGCTCCTCACTCTCCTCAACAAGACCTGCAATACAGTAGACACTTAAAACAGCTTCAAGGGTACGCTCATCAGGACTCAATCTCGCCTTCTCCATTTCAACATAAACCTTAATAGCTTCTTCAAACTTGCCCGCTTGTCTATAACCTTCAATCATACCATTGAAGGAGTCTCTGTCTCGTGTTATCCCAGACTCGCTCATCATTCTCAATATTGCTTCAAATTCCTGGTACAACCCACCTCTGGCAAACATGTAAATCAGTGAATTGTAAGTCTCAACTGTAGGCATGCTTCCCATTTCATTCATGGTATTCAACATAACAAGAGCCTCCTCATACAATGCAGCCTGTCCATAGGCTTCGACAACACCTGTGTATGCCTTTGAACTAGGAACTATCTCATTCTCACTCATATGAAGTAAAATCTTCCTAGCATCTTCGTGCAGGCCTCCTTTCCCACAAGAGAAGATCAACCCCTCATAAGTTCCCATATTTGGCTTGACATTCTCCTCAACCATATCATGGAATAAGGTCACCACCTCCTTAAAGTACCCACCTTCACCAAATACTTGGATAAGAATATTATAGGTAGCAGCATCTGGCTCCGTGTTACTCACTTTCATCTCCAAAAAAAGTTCCCGAACATCATCATACCTCCCATGTCTCCCATACAAATTCAACAGCATACTATAGGTGGACGCATTTGGCACACACCCAGCTGCCTGCATCTGTCTAAACACTCCCATTGCATCCTTTATATTCCCCATTCTCGCATATGCCTCTAATAACACATTGTACGAAGAAATCTCAGGTAAATTTCCACTCGATTCCATTTCCTTAAGTAACCCACTGACTTTCTCTAACCTATTCAATTTCCCGAAAGTCTCAACAAGAGAACTATAAGTGTTAATATCAGGCAATATCCCGCTTTCATTCATAGTCCTAAAAACCATCTCAGACTCATCCCCTAATCCCCTCTCAGCACAAGCACTAAGCAATGTGTTATAAGTTACTATATCAGGTTGTATTCCTTCATGCCTCATTTCCGCGAATAAGCCCAACAAACCCTCCCAATCTAAACCCCCTCTGGCACATGAATTTATCACGGTATTATAAGTCAATATACTCGGTAACACCTTCTCTTTCTTCATTCTCTCTAGAAGCTCCAGAGAAACCTGGTAGTGACCGTGACGACCATACGAGTTGATGAGAGCAGTGTAAGAGAAGACGCTTCGAGGCACGCCATGTGTGGGCATTTCGTCGAATATCTCGGAGCATTTCTCGAGAAGGCCTTCGCGGCCCAACAAACTGATCATTATTGTGTAAATATGTTCGTTGGGTTTGCACCATATCTGTCGCTGCATGTACTTGAAAAGCCTGAGAGACCTCTGCCAATCACCACGTTGAGCGAACTCCTTGAACACCAAAGCGAAGTCGTTTAGCGAGAGCCTGTTCTTGAAGATGTCCAGGCAACGCGCGATACTTCCACGTGGCGGGAGGCTACTCAGCTTGTTGATTAGGGTTTCCACGTCGTAGCTGTACTTACCTTTCTCGACGACCAGAGTCGGGTTGCCCAGGACGAGCTCTTTGGGCTTGGCCCGGGCTTTTCCCGCTCCAAGGTAGGTTCTCCCCTCTAGAGAAAAGGAGATGAGCCGTCGGTGAACGAGGAAGTTGGGCGATAAGAGGCAGTGACGACCATGTTTGGACTTGAGCACCGGTGTGGAGATAAATGTGGGATGAGGGATGAGAGACAGCGATAAGGTCATCTTGGTGATTTCGATAACATGGGCTGCAATAGAAACTGGGTTTTCTGGGGAAATTTGGGATCGGAAGTTTGCAGCGAAGAATGGCTTGAACTTTGAAGGACGAGAGTGGGAGAAGAGTACTGCAGAATGGCTCCAGGAAGGACACGTGTGTCTTCTGTGGATATGAGGAGAAAGGTCGGGCCCGACCCGGTCGTTATCAACTTGACCCGAGTGATTTTTGGCGGTAACGATGTTTTCCTTAATTTACTCGCATTTATTTAAATTCGGTTTATATGTATTGTAGTTTGGACTGTGATGAACAATAAATAGTTGAAGTCAACTGAACTTTGAGTCGGGAGAGGTAGGTCAGGATTATTAACAGCGTTATAAAAATAACGGAGTATACCGAACTACTCTGTCTCCGGCAGTTGAATAGAGCAGCTACCATCCTCTGTCCGTCGTCCACCGCAATCGCCATCGCACAAACTGCCACCTCACCTCGCTTCCCAGAGCGCCACTGCTCGTCGAGCCAATACATGCCAGGGCTTCCCAGACCTCCGATCCCCGTAAAGGCATCCACGTCCTCACCAAAATGAGCTTTGTGGGTCACGTCCTCACCAAAATGAGCTTTGTGGGTCCCTGAATCTGTTCTTGGCGCGCGACCATAGGGAGAGTGAAAACAACCGAACGGGTGTTTGTCGCGTTGACGTGGCGGTCGTCGTAATTAAGAGGGAACTGCGGAGGGCAGTCTTGTAATAGCTGGAGGGGGGAGTTTGTAACAGACGGACAGGTGCGAAGAGGGAGAGAAACGAAAAAACAAATACATAATAAGAAAAGAAAAGGGAAAACAACCTCGCAGTGTCTACTTAACAACCTTGGTTGGTCCTAAGCAGCAACTAACTAACATCTTCTCTGCGTTATCGGCCCCAATGGCCGATTCCGAGGTAAAATTACCTCCCTAGCCCTGACTTTTGATCTCATCGCCACCGCAACCACTCCCACTTCTCTCTCCTATGGACGGCGAAGTAGAAATTGCGGTGGTCCTTACTTAAATGAGTGTTGATTCCCAATTTTTCTTTGTGTTTCTGTTTCCATCGGCTGTCGTTCTGTATATTCTTGTAGTTTGATTTGGTGTCTTTGTTTTGGTGGGAACAGAAATTGACGGCGTTGAAGAAGGCGTACGCCGATATTATCCTGAACACGGCGAAGGAGGCGGCGGTGAGAATAATGATGTCCGAGCGGAAAGCGCAGCGGTATCAGCGCGAGCTTTTCGCTGCAAAAGACGAGGCGCTTCATATGCTTCTTAGGCTAAAACAGATGTTAGATTCTAAGGTATAACGGCTCTTCATTGACCTGTTGTTCTCTCTGTCTCTCTCTCCCCATGTGTGTGCGTGTGAATAATGGGAGTGGTTTTTTGGTTTTTTGTCTGCTTCGGATTCAGTTTGTTTTAATGTGTGGTTTTGTTGTTATGTTAACGTGATTGGTGCTAGGATTTTTCTTGTGGGTTTTTTGCTTCATCTCGTTCTTTGGTGAAGTGATTCTTTTTATCCTTAAAGGATTTCACTTGGTTATTTCGGTTTTCAGTTCCTTTTGAAGTCAGTAGCGTTTTTCCCATTGCCGATCAAAGCTTGATATGTTAACTTCCTCTTCAATTTCTTGAATCATATTTATAACTCCCTGGCCCTTTTCTTTTGCACTGATTTTAGTGGTCTTATTCTGCTTGGCTCACTATTTTCTGATTGGACAAAATTATCTGCAGGTATGTCCTGGCCAACGAAGATATCTCAATTTAAAGAATAGTCTATTGTATTGGATTAATCTATTCTTTGTCTCATGGTCTTTGTTACTATTGTGGAAGCAGACTCATTGGCCTGAGTTTAAGTGCAAATGTTTCCTTAAATTGCTTTTGAAATACTATTAGTTCTATTCACCTTCTTCCTTAAAAACCACTAACCATGATATCTGGTAGTTGCACAGATGTTGCTGGTCGTAAATTGATTCTTTGTCTGTCTTCAAGTTCACATGCATAGTGATGTAATATACGTCTGTCTAAATTAAAAACTTGATAATGAGTTCTAAGCAGTGAAAGATTTATATGCATTTGATACTTGTTTTCTCAGTTAGCAAAGTACTCGCTTGATCTTCAATCTGAAAAGCATGCTATGATATCCAGAATAAGTTAGTGACAGTTAAATGTACTCATGATGGCATGTAATTTAAGTTCCTGAGCTGTACTAATTTATTATGGTCAAAGGAAAGTCATTTCAACCTGAACTCACTTCTGTTTAGGAAGATTGGGTAGTAATGTTAAACAGCATTGATTTCAAAAACAATTGAGCTATTGATTAGACCTACTTCTTCTTTTTGTTGGTTGTGCCAGGATTAGATGTGCTAGAGTGAAGGTTGGTCTAAGGTTCAAAACCATTCTTGTAGAATTATGGAATAATGAAGTTTGTTTATTGCAATAGGAGCTGAACTTTTGAACTTTGCTTGCCAAAGAAAGTTAAGTTCTCATAGATTTTGAACGTTGTTTTGAAATCTAGACGTAATCTCATCAACAAAGTCACACCTAATATATTTTTAAGCAGTTGCCATACTCTTCTGTGGTCGTCATTGCTGAAACATCAAACTTCAGTCCGCGATTATTTATTCTGCACTAGCAAAAAGAATTCCAGTATATACTTGAAAGGTTGTTGCCTCAAGGAGAATAAGAAATTTTTCCATGGCTCTTTTCTTTTTTTTATCCATTTGCTGTTTTATGTTATCACTTGTGTTGCATACTTCTATCAACCATGGCACCCACAGACACAGATTAACTCCTATTAAGCTGAGTGGAGTGTCTAACACACTTAGGTAGGTTGAAATCTAGTCCTATGTTCTTCCAATCTACTGTGCACTTTGCTATAGTTACTGCTTTGATTAGGCTACTTACCCTTCTTATAGGTTAATGAAGCAGAAATGACAGCATTGAGTCAACAGAGAAAGATTGAAGAACTAGAAGCACAACTTGGGGAAGCGGAAGATATAGTAAAAGACCTTAGAGCAGAGTTGAGACAGCTACAGGACGGAGTGGAGAGGATGGCAAAACACCAGAAGCGGCCTTTGGGTAAACAAACTCCAGCCGATTCTGATACTCTTGAAACTGAAATGGAAGAGAAAAGATTATACTTTTCTCTGCCTGCTACACCACATGCTAAGGATGGAACATGTGATGGTACAATGTGCTGCAGTGATGATTGTTTTTACAAAGACAATAACTACGTTTTCAACCCTGACCTTGCTGCAATCGTGATGAGGAGCAAAGAGCCTGAACTATACAGGAACGGATGCACTCAAAGAATACGTGCATTGGAAAGGAACCTGTTAGGTGGAAATGGGTCTCTTTCTGGAGAAGCTGTTGGTCCAAGAAATCAAATATACGAAGAAGAAGCTGAAGAGAATGGGCAAAAATGCAAGAAACTTGCTAGCATGAACAATAACGTGTTTGGTGTTTATACATGCCCAGATGAAAGTAAAGTAGTGCGAGCAGATGTTGACTGCTTCCAAGTTCATGCTGTTGCATCTTTTCACAGAAAAAGAAAAAGAGCAATAAGATGTAAAAGACGCAAAGCTCAATTTCTAAAGGAATTTGCTTATCAGGATGACAATGTTAAATCTTCTGAAGATGCTCAGAAAGATCCAGAAACACTTCTACCGCACCTTTTCTCTTCAAATACTAATGAACTGATTGTGCAGTCAGGACCTTCAGAAGCAGAAAAAAGCAATTCAGATTTTCTTAGGGATTGCACAAACCAAGAGAGATTAAACAACAATAATTTGTTGATGGCTGAGCTTGCTTTGACTGAAGAGGAAGTTGGATGCAAGGAGATTTCAGAATGTCCAGGACGTAAAACGGCCATGGAGGCAGATGGTGTCCTGCTGGTAAACTCAGATTTGAAAAAAGCAGATGCAAGTGAAGCACTGAGTAGTCAACGAATGGATAATAAGTTTCTCAAGTACACATTCCAAAGGAAACGAAAGAAGGAGACTCCAAGCAGCCCTGAAGTTGGATCCTCTCTTGACCTTAGTACCTTTGCGAGAGAAATGGATGAGAAACTAAGTGATATTTTGGAGTCACAAAAACCTAGCTTGTTAACTGAATCACCCAGAGACAGTCGTAGAGTGGCACAAGTTGCTCGTCAGGTTGGTTAATAATTGTATTTGTACTGTCACTACAATTTTTTTCCTTTTTTTTTGCATGCTTATTTCATATTTTTTTAGTGATTGTTCTCCAAAACTATTCAACTTCTAGCTTGACTTCCGAGCGCACTGTTTTTGGCTAATTAGACCAATATGAGGACTCTAAAATAGGGATAACGCTTCAGCGTCACGTAGTATTTCATGTAAGATGGCTGTCAAATATCCCAAATATCTTTATATTTTCAACATTTCGAGACAGTTACTCTTACCACAATCACTTACTATTTATGAGAGATTTTTATCATACTCAAAAAGGCCTCGAATTTTCACTGCCGTCTTTCTTGTTCTCTTGAATTTGAAAGAATAAAGATGAACTTCAGACGAAAATTTGAAGTTCCTAGATCCTAGAGATAGAAATCTAACAGCAAACAGAATACTCTTTCAACTTGGTAGACCTAGAACTTGAAATCACACGTGTGGAGGCCTTACATGATTACTTGCATGTGCGCCTAGATCTTCACATCTACGAGCTTTCATATGTGGGTCTATGCTAACACTTACCGTGGATATAATTATATGGAATGAAACATGAATGCCAGTCTCAAACCCAGCTCTAGCTTAGGGTATGCAATGCTGATCGTTGGTCATGCTAACATACACTACATGTTCTTGCCTTATAGTATCTGAAGTTCCTGGAGTCCAGTAGATTGCTTTAGCTTTTAGGGACTTAAATCCTTCACTTGCAGAAAATAAATAGAAACAGAAATTATGACGCATAGTAGACAAAGTTCAGGAGTAAACTTAGCCTAAAAAAGATTTATCAAATTTATCTCTGAGAGAGAAGAAACCAACGACATGCAATAAGTAAGAGTGAACTAGCCTTGGCTAGAGTAAATAATTACTCAGTGCAAGTAATTGCCTCAAAACATTACGTGTTGGGGGACCATCCTTGCTTCATACATTCTTTAGTTTGATGACTGTTAATGGTTCTCTGATCTTTCCCTTTTTCAATTTAGCAGCTTATATCATTGTCTGAGAAGAAATGGCGGTAGCTGTTTGGAAATTAGAGAAGAGGCTATTGTGTTGTGCTCCATGTATGTAATTACCAAGGAAGAGGAACTGTGTTCAATAAGTTAAAATATTGTTTTTTTGGTATTATATGATCTATATCTATAATTATCTTTGCCAGAATTTTATATCATTTGGCTCAAATTTCTTTACTTTACAATAAAGAGAAGTTTGTTGGATACTTATTTAAAATTATAACAAAAATATTGTAAGTGAATTGCACTAGATTCTTAAGTTTAACGGGGTGTTTGGAAATCTTAGAATTGAATTCATTAACGAATTGGATTCAATTACATTAATGAGATTGAATTGAATTCAATTTATACTGTTTGGAACAAATCCAGTAATATTATAATTGAATTCAATTGCACTGTTTGGAACACAATCAAAATGAATTCAATTATTTCATATGATACATTTACCCCGGACTAAAAAATAATCTTATTAACTAATAAACATTCACACTTACATAGAGCAACTTATAAATATCAATTTCATTATAAGTAATATCATAAAAAAAAGTTCATTATTAAATTGAAAAGAAAAAATTGATTGCAAATGACATTAGACTAGACCGAACTATGAAGATAATAGAAAATTATTATAATTTAGAAACTTAAAAATGCAAGAACGAGCAGTAGTTCTGTTGCATTGATAACTACAAAGCATTATCAGCGTTATTGCTGTCGTGGGTATTGTTGAGTTTCAACGTTAAAGAAGTCGCGGGTATTGTATTGAAGTAGTTATTGTGTTGAAGTCATAGGTATTGTTGGGTTTCAGCATTAAAGAAGAACACTTGTAGCCTTTGGAGTTCAATTCACATGAATTGGCATGAACTGAATTTACAAAGGTAGTGGGTTTTAAACCCACGTGTACAGCTTCTTCTTTTTTTTGTTCCAAACAAGTGAATTAAATTCAATCTTGTAATTGAATTCAATTCACCATGTTCCAAACAGGCTGTAAACCTTGCAAACAAACTGATTAGAACACAAAATACTTTGAGCTACCAAACAACCATGAATCTAGCAAGGAAAAAACAACAATATTTTTCAAGAAGTAAGGAGACAATGGCTTTGTATGATAATTAGCACATTGCATTAGCTTTTTGTTCATTTTATGAACAGTTAGTTGACAACAGATTAATATAGCTAATTTGACCAACAGATAACATCAGTTGTTTATTTAAAGATGTTTAGTAAAATTAATTATTTAGTATTAGTTGTTTATGTGTAAAATAACTTATAAGGGTATAAATTAAAAAAGATTTATAAAGACATGAGTATTATATCTTAATATCAAGGTCTTTCTTAACATTTTATAAGCCCCGAGTAAAATAAAAAAAGACCTATTAAATCAACAATTTATAAATATGTAAACTTTCAAAAACACATTTTTATTATTAAAGAGATTACCTTAAACCCCTCGTTATGATACAATAAAAGAATCTAATTGGTGCATTAATTCTTAACATTAAGATTTAGAGAACAACTCCAAACAAAAAATCAAATGAAAAAAATATGTAAAAAAAGGCTAAGAGGATTTTTTCATTTTGCTCTTTACAAGTGTTAAAAGTGAGTTGGATTTTATTTTACCTCATTTTGTTCTTTATAAAGATCAAGAGTCGACTCTATTTATTCTTCATGTAGTGGGCCTTAGGCTATTACCCTTCCTGCCCTTGCCTATAGCCGAGCCTACTTAGTATTACATCTTAGGATTCCATAAACCCAAATAAATGCTAACAAATCTGTCCAGAAAAATCAAAAACCAAAAACGGGTGAGAAGGGGGAAGGAAGGTAACAAACTTATCTCTATCTTTCTCTCTGTTTTTTTTATATACAATGTCAAAAAATTTATTGATCAAAAATGGACTTGTACATGGTCTATGGGGCATACCCCGACCTCTAACTTACAATCAAAAGTTCCTGTCTACAATGAAAAAGGAATCCTGAAGTCAAGTGCCAAAAGAGTACACAAAAGTATCAAAAGAGCTAACATGGTCAATTTTTCAAAATGTTCATGTATGGCCTTTTTTTTTTTTTTGGTAAAAATGTTAATGTATTATACCAAAACAGTGTGTATACACATATGGCAGGGTATACCCGTACCTCAAAAGAGCACCCGTAAGTGCATGGAGAACAACAATAGTAAATAAAGCTACTAAT
>JAOSBN010000007.1:26342511-26354832 GCA_027563595.1 Erythroxylum suave
GGTTCTTTTCATCTTCTTTGTTTCTTCTCCACCTTTCACGATTTTTGCTTCACCACCATCATCAAAGTTGAAGCTCTTTTTCACCCTCCACTTGTTACCACCGTTTGCTCACAAATGACCTAACCTTCAACCTTTGAAGAATGATGTATGTGAGTGACATGGGAAGTTAGGGTTTCTTGTTGTGTTTGAAGATTTTGAAGAATTGGAAGCTAAATCAAGTAAGTATCTTGTCAAATATCATGGTTTGGTTAAATAAAGCATTTGTGATGATATTTAGAGGTTAATCTCATGAAATGGTGTTTTGGGTATATAGGTGTCGTGAATGATAAAGAGTGTGTAATTTTCTTGCTTTTATTGATGAGCTATTGTGGATGTTAAATGATCATGATAAGAAGTTTTGTATATGCTAGAATGTTGGTGTAGAAATGAACATATATATATATATATATATTGATGTTTGTTCCATGTGATTGCTAAATAATGGGTTAGGAGTTGTTTATGGATGATTGATGTTGTATATGATGAGTAAGAAACTATGAGTTATGCTACACATGTTTTAAAGATGATTGGTTGTGAAATGGATGTTTTAATGAGAATTGGAAGTTGATGAGTATAGAAATGCATCTATAACCTGTTTGTGTTAATGGTTGAGTGTAGAAATGAGTTGAAATGAAGTTGAGAATGAGGAGTAGATGGAGTAGAAAAGGATGATCTTTGTATAAATATGTTAGGTGTAAAAATCTAGAAAAACTTGAAGATGATGGATTGGAAAATGTTCACTACATATGCTTCAGTGTTTTAGCCATAACTTTTTCTGTAGTTGTTCAATTGAAACTAAGCCGAATGGCTACAATTATCATGAAGAAATCGAGTTTGAATTCTGTCTCTAAGAGTTTTGAAATTTATCTTGAAGTTGAGTTTCAAATTATGTCCTTGTTTCTGAACAGTATGTAGTAAATTGTGTATAACTTGCATTTTACTGAGCCAAATTATGTGAACTTAGGCTCTTTAGAAACTTAAGATATAGATGAACAATTTTTTAGAAAAAGAATTTACCTAAAAACCTCTCTTTCTAGGCTTAAAATGGAAGTGAAGTTCTGATAAAAATAGTAAGAGAGTTAAAATTTTAATTTGAAACTTCCATGAATTTACTGTACTGATCTATATGGATTTTGACAAAATGGTCTTTATAAAAATTGTAGATCTTTCTTTTAGCGTTCCATTGATATATAATTTGAAAATTTTGATCAAAAGTTATGAAGGTTTAAAGTAGAGATGTTGGTAAAGAAGAAGGAGTGCAGTGGCTTAGAGGCAAGTCGCGATCGCGATTGTGACATTGGACGAATGCGGAAGTTATGATCGCTACGTGTAGCCATCATGACACTGTTGGCGATTTATGGCAGTCACGATTGCGACGCATCGCGACAGCGACCCGAGGGTTATTATGCAGTTTTGAAAATGTGTTGGTTTTTTTGATGATATCTTGAGCTGTAGATGTCCAAATAAGGTGATTCTTGATTCAGTTAAAGTAGAGACATGATTCTACAACTTTTTTGAAGAAGTCTAAATCTATTTCTGTCTTTGAGACTTTCAAAATCTGGTTTGAAATTAAGCCTTAATTGAGGTTGTAGTACTACCAGAGATATAAATTTTGTTTTGATGTTTTCATAAAAACTAAATGGATATAGGTTGAATCAGACAAAGGTATCTCAACAAAATTGTAGTTCATTCTCTTATATTTCAATTGGTATTAAGTTTGTAATTTTTAGATATCTGAGTTGAAAGTTATGAGTTGTACAATTTAAAGGTATGATCATAAACTAGCCAAAAGTTCAAATATACACCGTCTGTGATATTGTGAGCATAACTCATAGAATACTGAACCGAATTGAATAATTTTGGTGTCAATAGAAATATAAGACATAGAGGAACACTTTTCTAAAAGAATATATGACCAAATTTCATTAGTTTCACTTTCTAATTGAATGTGAATAGTAGACCCGAAAGTGTGACTTGGAAAAAAAAATTCTGAAGTGAGTCAGTGAGAAAGGAATGGAGATTTTAATGATTTTAGGAGGCATAACCAAAGTATAAATTGTACTTAGGTGAGTTTTGATTTGAGAATGGCTTTGTGATGAAATTTAGGGATAAATATTTGGAATTGTCATGAACATGCATTGTGCATACTTCATATACATACATGTGAATTAATATACATTTATGATTATGCCAAATTGTGATATGTGTATATTGTGTGATATAGAGGAGCTACTGGAACGTCAACATCCAGACATTGTCAGAACTTCCAGACATTAGCTTCGGGAGCGACCTGTGAGTAGCCTAGATGGTCTCACTTGATTACTTGTTTGCTTAAATTCTGTTTTGAAATGATTGATTGAATGTGGCTTGATTGTTGATTCCGAACAATGAAGGTTCGATGACTGTGATATTGGATTGAGATATTGAAGTGCTGCTTATATGTGAATGTGCAGAACTCTGTGTTTCATAATATGATTGATTGTGATAGATGCATTCCATACATGAATGCACAATCAGATAATGGCAGTTGTGACCATAGTAGCCACCGATCAGAGCTTAAAGCTCAAAGTATGAAAAAGAGCCTCGAGCTCAGAAAGTGATTAAAGGCTTAAGGTTCACTATATAAAATAAGCCCTGTATCCCCATCGGATAAGGGACAGTTATCAATGAGTCTGGTATCCAAAACAGATATGGAATAGTTTATCAATGAGCCCAGTATCCAAAATGGATACGGGATAGTTTAGGCACTCGGTCATAATAGCGTAACAATTAGAAAAGAGTCTCATGAGCATTCCATATGCATTTGTTTAAGTATGTTTGATTGATTGAAATGAAAAATTGCTCATGCTTAAGTGATAAAGTGATATGTGATCAATTATGCAAAGATGTGAAATATATGTCATATGTGTTGATGTGATGCATGAATTGAGTGAACCATCGATGATTGTTACCTCACTGAGTTCGCAAAACTCACCCAAAATTTGCAATTATTTTTCAGGCTCAGAAGAGTACCCCATTAGGTAAACGGGAGTATACCTACTACATTCAAGAAAGAGGTAGAAGTTGGGATCAGTTTTGCGTCTGCATTGTATTTCTTTATTTTTGTACCAAGTTAAGTCTTCTACAATTACTATATCTTGTATATTTGAATATATTTGTTATGTATAACTTTCCAATTGGAAAGGCTTTGCAAAAGAGATTGATTAAAATGTAATAAATGATTGTGATTTTGAGTTTTATGAAATGAAAGTATGGGCTCAAATGGCTATTGAAATTCTGATGATTGTATTGTTGTGATTGAAAATGTTCTGAATAAAAACGGGCCTGAAATTTTGATTACTAATTTTCGTGTACGCATTTGAAAAAAGATGTACTGAGTTTCGAGTGTCTGAGTATTGGTATGAGTATGTTAGCACACCACCCTTGCAGGGTATGTTCTCAGACATCACTCAGGATGTCGGGTACGTATCCTGCGAAAGTGCGGTGCTACAGTTAAGCTTACCACTTTATTGAATTATGCCTATTCAGTCTACTTTAATTCTTGACAAGTTACAATAGGCAGCCAATATTTCCATCATACTAAAGGCATTCATTACATGGTTACACTTTCCTTATTTGTGTTAACAAGTGAAATCATATTCAATCAAGAACTCCTACCATCTTACTTGCTTAAGTTAATCCTGCTGTTAAATAAACTATTATCACGAAAACAGGGGAATACAACCAACTATCATTAATAATTTCATCTTTGGACCAAAAACAGGCGAAAGATGGAATCCTATAAAGAGAAAGGGTTCCCAATAAAAAAGATGTTTTTGTGAATGGAATATGCTTTGGTTTCTTACGTATCTTTAAAAAGGTGTTCATCACATTATCAGGACCTCAAAATTTAGTTCTAGTTAGACATGCTACACTCGTAAATAGTGTACCATAACAACCATATCCTTTTTGTAGGTAGAGTATCTTTATTTGGTACTATTTAGTTTCCTACTTTTAAAGGTGCCTATTGAATCAATACATCATCAATTCTTAATCTGAGCCATTAATGTAAACTTCAAATGGTAATTCAAAGTTCAAAAGTCACAAAATAGGTTTGGATGCAATAAATTGCTTCAACTTCCCAAAGACATCCATTTAGTTGATTGACCAACATCTTTTCCTCTCTTTTCTTCATTAACTTAGTTAGAGAAGTAACCTTTCTAAATTAACTTTCAATGAATTTCCAACAGTAATTCCCAAGTTTAAAGAACAATGACAATTCCAACTCCTTGTTATGGGTTAACCACTTATTAACAAATTACACTTTCTCTGGGACCATCTGATCTTGGTTTTTATTCACTAAGT
Source organism: Erythroxylum suave (assembly GCA_027563595.1). Lineage (NCBI taxonomy): Eukaryota > Viridiplantae > Streptophyta > Magnoliopsida > Malpighiales > Erythroxylaceae > Erythroxylum > Erythroxylum suave. The sequence goes on from JAOSBN010000007.1 coordinate 26,346,895, forward strand.
ACTCCAAAAATTTGATTTCCAGCCTTGCAAATTCACACATTTTCATCTTCATATATAATCGGCTCTTAATTCTAGCACTTGTTATAATTGAACTACATGTTCTTCCATGTAATTGCTATGTACCACATTGTCATCAGGATACACCACCATAAACTCATATAACACATCATCATTAGATTAAAGAAAAAATGTGGCAGGAGTATTGGTCAAGATGACAAACATGACCTAAAATTTGTAAGCACCATACTAAGTTACGCATTTTCATATTGTTTTTGGCTCATCTCCTTCCATAATTCTCAATTTTCAATACCCTAAATGAAGATCCAACTTTGTGACGATGGAAGTCTTGCTTAATCTATCCTTCAAATCCTACATAAATAGAACAAGGAGCTTATGTGTTATGGTTACCTTATTTAACACCATATAATTGACATGCATTTGTAAAGTGTGATCTAATGTCTTTTAAAAAAGGATGACAACATTGTAAGAAGGTTTAGAGGGCTACACACACTTTGCTTCCAATATTTTGCCGAACTATTTTTGTAATCCCTTCAATTCTAGCAAGTACATTTGCTATGGATCATAATTAGAGGGAGCAACACCATTTTCTATTGTGATATTATGGTCAATTTCTCTACTTAAAGGTAGTTCTTTAAGAAACTCTATTGGTATTACATCCTGATTTGACTCTAATAATTGTATCATAACATCTAGCACCTCTAGGACCTTAAGTATGAAAACAAGGTTGGTGTTCTCTTTATGCCTTAATTGATTTTCTACCAACATCATTGAGATGATAAAGATAAAGAATTTGCCACAGCTCCTTTTTTACTAAGAGTATTGCATCTAAAATAACAAGTTTGTTTTTCATCACATATAATTTTAGCAATACGGGGATGTGTCACTGCTTTGTGTTATCAAAGAAATTATATACCAAAAATTACATTAACCATTATATTGATCTTTTTAGAACCTTTACACTGATAGAAACATTATAGGCCATTCTAGCAACATCCATGGCTTTTACATTCACTATTTTCAATCAGTTTATGCTTTTGATGACCTTCAATTTGAACTTGGTAACTAATATGTCCATAATGAATGTATGCGTGGAATAAATGTTAACCATCACCACGATATCTACACCCTTTATTCAAAATGATAAGTTGCACAATGAAGCATGAGCAATACTAATCTCACTTAATTGAGTGGTTAACGTTTGTAACAGATTCATTAACCTTAATTTCACACTTGACCACTATAGCATAGAGCCTCTCTTTTCAAACATTTAGAAAAAAAATGAGGTCTATTGTAAATGAAGTAATGAGTGTTCTTGTTGTTCTTCTTTTACCTATTAGAGGACTATTCATTCTTAACAAATTTTAAGATTTGAGAGTATATTTTTACGTTATTTGTCTATAAGTGTACATAAGAGTTAATTATATACATATTAATGTAACAATTAAAAAGGAAATAAAAATAATGAGATTCCACCATTATGTGATATCCTAAATAAGATAATCATATACTATGATTATTAGATATTATAACAAAATTAGAAATCCTAAAAAGATACAAAATTATAAAGTAGTTACATTTTTCACACTTTCCCTCAAACTAGTGAATAGATATTTTCCATTCTCAACTTAGATATAGTGTTCTCAAAATTTAATCTACTAAATCCATCAGTAAGTACATCATTAAGTTAATGCTTTGTAACCATATAAGGTGTGTAAATCAAACCATTCTTTAATTTTTTTTCAAGAAGTATTTGTTGACTTTAATATGTGTCATTTAATCATATTGCACATGATTACGAGCTATACTATTGCAAATTTATTTTCATAATAGAGTGTAATTAGATCATCCCACATAATTTCTAAGTGTTCTAAGATACTTTTCAACCAAAGTAGTTCACACAAACCTTGTTCCATTATTTAAAATTTTGCCTCTGAGTTCCATGTTCACAAGGTTCCCGATAAGGTGAAATATCCCAAAGTTGATCTCCATCTAACTATTGATCTTGTATAATCAACATTTGTATATGCTCAGGTATTAGACTTTAGTTTCTCTTTTAAAAAAAAACCTTTCTTAGTGTCCTTTTAAAATTTTGTAGTACTTGGTGAGCTACTTGCAAATAAACTTACTTCAAGCTATATAAGAAATGACTTATCATACTCACTATATATATTATAATTGGTCATATGTGATACAGATAAATGAGCCTTCTTACAAGGCATTGATATGTTTACTCATCTACTATAACATCCTCCTTTGTCTTTCCAAGTTTAATATTCATATCTATCTGAGTACCTATTGGTTTTTAAGTTATCTTGCTTGTTTCTCTCAGGGGATTAATAATATACATTTGTTAAGAGGTAATAAAGTGAACCTCAATGTCGAGGAGATATTTCAACCCTCCTAATTCCTTGATCTAAAGAATCCTTAGCCGAATAATAACTTAGAAACTCCTTTTCTATATTGTTATCCCCTGTCACTATTATATCATTAATATATACTAATCAATTTTGTGATTCTCACTAAAGGTGAGTGCCTGATGAACAATATATGATCCCCTTTAGCTCTATCAATACCCTAAAACTATCATTACTTTTGTAAATCTTCCGAACTATACCCGTGGTGTCTATTTTTCAATCTATATAGGACTTCAACTTAAAAATAGTTTGAGCAACTAAATTATTCATGTAACTTAGTAGCACTAATATGTAGATTTCTTCCTCAAGTTCTCTATAAAAAATGCATGCTTGACATTATATGTTGCAATTTCTAACCATAGTTAGCTATTAAAGATAAGAGAGCTCACACAATTCATCTTTTTTGCTTGGAGCAAAAGTCTTTAGGTGGTAAATTTTGTAAGTTTGGGTAAGCCCTTATCTACCAATTTTGCCTTGAATCTTTCAAATAATCCATCTGCCTTATATTTTAATGTGTAAACTCATTTATAACCTAAAAGTTTCTTCCCTGTCAGGAGTTGCATTAACTACTAAGTTTTATTTATTTTTTCAATACCTTTATTTTCATATTCATGTCTTATTTCTATTTGTTATTGATTAAAGCCTCAAATAGGAGTTTAAGAATAACAAAAGCATTTAATCTAACAAGGAAGGCTTAATGAGATGATTAAAAGTTTTTGAGAGAAAGGAAATGAATAAGAGGATATAATGGTCATTTTCTAAATTCCCAAGTTAATGTCTAATAGCAAAAGGAATATTTCAATCATTATTTTTCAATTAAGGTTCAATTTCACTGCGTAAAGAAGGTTCAAATATTATTATTTCATTTTTTTCAAAAGAAAATTATTATCTCATTCTCAAGATCTGGGTTAAAGTCTTGGATTTGCATAAACAGGAATAATCATCTTCTTACTTGGATATATCTTGCCAAATCGCATATTCTTAGGGCATAATATGTGTTTTCTTATTGATTTTAAGTATAGGGTTAAATATACATTTAGAGGAAGATGATAGATTAAGCAAGAAAAAATCTCTAAGATCCCCCTTGTTCTTTTCTTGTATTGTTGAATTCTCCCTTAGGAGTGATGGAGTAAGACTTATGTCACTGAAAGTAGCATTTATGAGACATAAAACTGTTTTGACAAAGGGTTGTAACACTTATACCTTGTTTGATTTGAAAAGTCACTCGCAAATATATATTTTAAAGTCTTTGTATATAACTTTTCATGATTTTGGCTATAAATTTGCATAAATAACACATACCTAAATAACCTAGAAATAAGGTTTCTTTTAGTTTGTAGATCAAGATAGAGTATCGAGAGGATTTCTGTTGGAGTCTTTAATCCTAAAACTCATGAAGGCAAATGGTTTATAAGATGAGTAGCTATAGGTATTGCTTCCTTCTAAAAGAACTTAGGTACACCATTTTAGAAAAGAAGGCTTAGGTTTAGGATGATTCAAAGTCGTGACCATTATTTTCCTTTTGCTACTCTATTTCATTGTAAGGAATTGACATAAGATGACATTTGTATAATCCTTTTTATAACTATGGAGTTAGGATTTAATTGAAATACTCCCTAATATCAGCAAACCCAAATCTTTTGATATCAAATTTTAATCATGGAATCAAAATTTGGGAGGATAGTATTAATAACAAATTTGTGTTTGAGTAAAAAATCTAAATGGCATGAGTACAATTATCAATAGAATAAATAAACTATTTTACTTCAAAAATATTAGAAACAATAAAAGGACCTCGAATATCATTGTGAATGAGATAAAAAGGATAGAACTTCTTTGATTCTTAATTGGAAAAGATGACAATAGCAAAGCCAATTTTTCTCTTTATTACATAAAAAGAGAGCAACATAAAATGTACTTAATGTTGCTTGATAGGTTCAATTTTTAAGGTGGTAAAGGCCATCATATGGTCTACCATGTGCCAATCATCTTCTCAAAATCCTTGCTTTGAAATAAATAATAATTATGATAAAAAGTCATATACAATTCTAATCTTGAGTAAATAACACCAACTATCATTGTGAATGAGATAAAAGGGATAAAACTTATTTGAATACTAATCGGAAAATATACATGTTGGTGTTTGATAAGTTCACATATTTCACAATAATAATCATCAATATTTAGACCTTTAAATAAATAAGGAAACAAAATTTTAATGATTCTAAAGGATAGATGTTTAAGTTAACAATAGCAAAGCCAAAATTTCTCTTTATTAGATGAAAAAAAGAGTGAGATAAACTATCTTTAATCGTGCTTAATAGTTTCAATTCAACGTAGTAGATGTAATCATATACTCTACTATATCCAATCATATTATCTAAATCCTTACCTTGAAATACAAAATCATTACAATAAAAATCATATAATAATTCAAAGCTCAAGTGAGTTAGTGGTAAAGTTTAGTGATAAAGATCATATTTGTAGATAATTTATGTAAAAAATATTTAAGGTTATTAATGGGCTGATCTTTGTAGCCCTTAGGCCTGCTAAGATGGCTAATGAACCATTAGCTATCTATTTTTCTATTTCTTAGACATCGTAAATATGTATAAAAAAAAAAGTGTGATGAGTGGGTGATATAGCTAGTAGCTTCTGAATCCATAATCCAAAAGTTGGCAAAAGTTGTTCTAAAGACACTTTTTAAACCAAGCAAGGTTGCAATTAATATTTTAATAATTAAAAACATAAACCTTACTAATGAGTTTGGTATATTTAAGAGAAGCTTTATAAGAATAACATGAAACCATGCATAACTCATGAAGACACTTCGTGAAGTTGATGAAAGAAGAGATGAAGTTTGCAACTTACAAAGCCAAGATTAGATCATACAAAAAAGAAGAATAAGGAACATTAATGTCATTTTGTATTTTACTATCATTTGCAATCTCACTTTGTAAGTTTGGTAATCTTAAAGGCTAAACATGCATAAACATGTCATATCAATTCATTGTATGAGTCTTTTCATTTATCAAGAGGTGTTTAAAGTTTTTTTTAAAGAGAAAAACCTATTGATCTTTTAAACACTATTTAGGGAACATTTTAGGAAGTTTTTAAATCATAATTGTATTAAACAAATTGAATTTTAGGATATGAAGTTGTCAAAATCATGTTTTTAGGGAGATTAATTGACTTATATATGTTAGTAGTCGATTAATATAAGCTAAAGTTGTTAGTGGTCGATTAAAATAGCTATCAGAGTGGAGTTATCCATGTTTTATGGTTCAAGCATTAGGTTTCTTCTACTTTCTTCTTTGCGAACTAAGGCCACAACCTAATTAAAGTATATAACTTCATGCTTTTCAAGAATTTGGATTTTGACTTGGTTAAATTTTAGATTAAGTTTAACAAACAAACCACATACTCTGTCTTACTTAAAAAAGTCTTTTAAAATACTTGCATCTTTAAGACATTTAGTTCTTAAAACCCTTTAGTGGTCAAGTTCTTACCATAAGGATTTCAATTGATTCACATATTCGATAACCTTTCTACTCCCTTAATTTTTAGCCATAATCTTTATTTAACCTAGTACATTTGGGCTACATCTCTAGCCTTAAAATATGTCTATTGGGTTCGATCTCAAATATCCTTGATAATAGTCAAGAACATATATGTAATATTAATCTTTGGATTTATAGAGTTTCATAACCATGCTATAATCATGGAATCTTCTTCTTTCGATGCTTCACTAAAGATCCTCTAGTTTCAGCCATTAACCTATGAGATGGTTGATCTTCCCTTTCACTTTTACTATGTTGAAAACTAGTTGAGACCATTTAAGGTAATTTTTCATTCAAATTGTATAATTGTTGAGATGTTGATAGTGAAAAGTCTCCCTTATTTGTGTTCTAATGGTTGTCTTAACTACCTATGAAATCTCCATAAGAAAAAAATGATCTATAGGCAATAAAGTTTATCCTCAAGGAAATTCTGAGGATAAGGCAATGGATGCAAAGCCTAGTGCTTCATGAAATTGGGGATGGTAGTAAAATAGTTTTTTAGTTTGATTACTTGCATTGTAGGGAACCTCTATACCAGGTTGAGGAGTTACAACATCTAAGTCGACTAGTGAATTCCAACACTAAAGCGAGCAATTTTATAGAAAATAACCTGTGGATTTGGCCTTTCCATAGTAGCAAGGGGGCTGATCTCATTCTGAACCATACACCAAGATGCCAATAGGGGAAACAAGACGAAATCAAGTGGATGACTAGAAAATTAAGTTAGTTTATTATGAAAATTTGCAAACTCTTTCTACAGAACGATCAATAACCTAAGGTGAATTGGGTGGCACTAGTTTGGGATTGGGGATGACAATGGGTCGGCCCATGTTTTAGCCTCGTCAATTTTTTTTGAATTAGTTTTTTTAAAATTAAAAGCGTAAAATAATGTCTTTTTTTAATTGAGTTCGAGTTTGGGTTGCCAGACCTAAGTTACCCGAGGCCTAATTCTTCTAAGCAAACGATGTCATTTTGTTTGGAATAGTTGAGTCTCGGGTCAGTTTAGGCCTAGGCTGACTCATTGAAAACACTTGAATCTAAGCTCATGGGCCAACCCATTGCCATCCTTATTTGGGATAAAGACATTAGACCTGCATATTCATTTATCTTTTGGTTGGGGATGGGGAGGGGGACTACCTATGAAGGACAAACTTAAGTTTAATATTAATTCTTTGAATTGCGATTTGTGTTGAGTGGAACTGGAAAGTTTGGAACAAATTATGATTACGTGTAGCTACACAAGAAGATTCGGGAAGGGCTTCAAGCAACTCTGAACACTTATTATTCAAGTGATTCATGAGAGGAAACTATCATTTGGATAGTGAAAGTGTGGATGACAAACCAGGTAGATTACAAAGCATTTAAGATAAGTTGGGTTTTAATGATTTACCAAATTTGGAAAGAAAGGAATTTTATGATTTTTAGACATCAAAGTAGAAGTGCGGAGTAGATTCTTCAAGAGATGACATATCATATCCAACTTAACCTTCTAGCAAGAGAAATTGCGGATAGCCTAACTATTAGCATGAGGAGGAGGTGAGTACTGGACTAAGTTGATCTGAGAGACCATTATAACCTCGTAATCTAGTTCTTTCTTATTATACTAGTACAATTGCATACTTGGTTGTGTAAATAACATCTATTAATTAAATTTGTTAAATTTTCGGAAAAAAAGTTTGTCGTTTTACATCGTGTTCTGAATGTCTAACTTTAATGAAGTGAATGCCTTTACATATTTACAAATAGTCTCCTCTGACTGTAACTTTTGTAATGACTTAAACCACGACGTCTTGCAAGGAAAGAAATTTCCCTTCAATGCATGAACCAATACTTTCCATATGTCATTTCACTATCATCTAGCATTTAAGTCACCGTTAATTTGGGCTTTCCACTTTAACTTGGCGTCTCCCACCAAATACATGTTGGTTACCATGACCTTCTTC
>JAOSBN010000007.1:26385408-26398000 GCA_027563595.1 Erythroxylum suave
TATTTAACTAGTCATAAAGAATTCTACCCAAGCTTCACGAATCACGATGATACTGGAATACAAAATATTTGCATCATCATAATGTAGCACGAACAAGAACGTAGAAAACTGAGGAAAAAGCCCCAATGCATTGATAACGACTGCCAAATTAGTCTCTGCTCGGTATCCTAGGTCGCTTCGACAAGAATCTGGTCAGTGAAGGTGATGTTTCAGAAAACTCGTCGGATTTATGAGACAGAGATGCTGGTACTGCTAGTGTCTGGGATGGCAAGGAAAAGACACCCCCTCCTTCCGTCCTTCTCTTACGAACTCGCCTCTTTCCCTTTTCTTCTCCTTCACCGCTCACCACGAAGTCCGTCAGTCGTTTCACATCAGATAATTTCACTGGTTTTACTATGAATTCTTCTGCCCCTTCTTCCAAGCATCTGTTTGATCAAGGACCAAAGATTAGGAGATTATCAAAACACCCTGCCTAGAAGAATAAGAAATAAGCTCTTGCAGCCGAAGAGGGAGTACCTATCGATACGAGCCAAGATGTTCTCAGATGACATGATCACTACAGGAACCTCTCTGAAAGTTGACGATCCCTGCTTAAGAACAGATTACCATGTCGATCAAATTAAGCAAATTAGCATTCAATCTGAAATTTAACGATTTTCAGATAAAAACTTTTAAGAGCGGTCAAGGAAGCTGCTATCAACCTTGATCTTTTTTAGTAGCTCGTATCCTGTCATCCCAGGCATGGAATAATCCGTCATAATCAGATTTATCTTCAAGTCCTGAAATCACACCCATACCACGCTAAGAATTCAATCTACTGTTTATCACACTTTCTCTTACAGATTGCAACAAGTTCAGAACTGAAGTTGGTTTCTTACATTTAAACCAGCAGGACTTTTCCCTCCGTCCAAACCCAGATACTGCAAAGCTCGTGTTCCACTTTCCACAGCCGTCACTGAAAAAAAAAAAAAAAGAAACCATTTTCCGTAAGTTTCATCAGTCCAATCGAAGTAAATTTCTAGTACTAAGGAGGAAAAAAAAAAAATCAGCAGCTCAAAATGGCACACCTTTACATGAAGAGATCTTGAGCAATCTCTCAATGACTTTACGGTCCACGAGGCTGTCATCAACAGCAAGAACATGCAGCTGCTCCGACCCATTAGAGACTCCGACCCCGTCCGACGAACCCCGCCTCAAAATTTCTCCGACCATCGTATTCAAACTGAAAGAATATATCTTTGTCTTACGTGTTGAAAATCGGTAGTTCAAGATTAGATATCGGGGTCACGAAAATGGCAAGAGACTTCTCAAGGAATACTACTATATACAAAAGCTTTGTACTGCAAATTCTAAAGGCTTAGGCCTGTTTGTCAAACAGCATATTGTAGTAGCCATCGGTTGATAATTGAATATATAGGCTGATTTGATTCTTAGATTTTTTTAATTAAAATTGTTTAGTTAAATTAGTTATTTAGTATTATAATTTTTTTAAAAAATTATAAATACATAAATATTATATTTTTTAAGTAATTTATTGAATATTTTTATAAAAATTTAGGTTTAAATATTTAATTTTATAAAAGTTAAGTTTATAACTTTAATAAAAAATCAATAATAATAATTTAATGTTAAATTCTTTATTAATATCATCGAGCTTATATTAGTATTTTCATATAATACCTATGAATTTTATTATTTAATTAATTAAAAATATATATAATTATTGTATAATACATATACAATATATAGTAGTTATATATTAAAAATATTAATTTGATGTAATTTTTTATATTCAAAAACTTAATATAATAATATTTTTAAATGTAAACTAATATTATAAAATTAATTAAAAGTAAAAAAATTTAATTAACCTTATTATATTCTTTTAAACTTCACGATATAATTGTACGACAAAAAACAAGTTAAAAATAAAGTGTAAATTATAGGATAACATTGGTGTTAGACAAATAACTAAATATAGAATATTTATTAGAATTAAATAATTTAAAAATTAACTTATTGAAATGAAATAAATTACTCAACAAGTCATTTATTAAATACATAAAATATGATGGTAAAAAAAATAACTTTTAATCGATAAAATAAAAAAATGTTTGGCAAACGCGTCCTTATTCTGTACTCTTTAGCAACGCCAAAAGAAGAAAGGTACGAAAGGCAGAGTCTTTTGGATTATTAATAAGAGAAAAGGGAGAGAAAGAATAAAGATTCTGAGGATATAACTCGGTGAGATCTTACCAAATCTAAAAGGCAGCCCCACCCTGTCTCTTGTCCCGTCCAAGTGGTCTCTACAGGACCATACGGGTCGTCTCTTTTCAATTTCCTAATACATTTCATGTGATCAATAGGAAGATAATATCAAGAGAAAGATCAGAAAGAAAATGTGGTGGAGCACTATACTTTTACTTTTGTAGCTTAGCATATTTGAAATTTAAAATTTGAGTTTAATTGGAAGCTGAAATCTAAAAATATACAAAATCTGAAAATAGCCGTTGGTGTATAATTTTACTTTTGAAAAAAAAAACCATCAAATCAATATCATAAGACCATTCCAGAGGTCGCCAAAGCCTGGAACAAGGTAGTATTTAAAATTTGATATCAGAGTTTTGTCTTCAGTAAGAGACTCATCCGATTTAAGCAAAAATTAGTTTGGATATGGATAATTTAAAGGTATCTTTTCATAATTAAAATCCGCTTAAGACATTTCGTGAGCAACTAAAAAAAATTAGGGCAGCGTCAAAAACACAAGAAAGCCAAAGCGGACCGTTAAGTAGGTTGAGACTAGTTGTGTGGCATATTAAATTCTTTATTACATTTTAATCTTGTTTTATTAACTTTTATTTATATATTTATATAAGATCTCTGTATATATATATATATGAGATTTAATAAAATATGATAAAAATATTATAACTCGAACAAAAAGCCCATTATATAACACTTCTAAAATTACGTAAAATTAGGGGCTTTTTTTAAATGATCAGTATTGTTTTAGATATATAATTTCCGTAGTTTAATTGAATTCAAATTATTTTTAATTTTCATAGACAATAAATTAATAAGATAAATTAAATTAAATTAAAGTTTTATCTTTAAAGAATTAAATTTCAGTTCGAGTTTTAAGATAGATTTTTAGGATTTTAAAATAATATATTAATTAATTATTTTAATAATAAATTAATAAAATTCAGTTAACGTTGGTCAATGCAACTAAGATCTTAAGGGAGAATTTTAAAGAAGATAGTCAAAAACCTGGAACTGTCTGTTCAAATCCTTGAAACGGCGCCACCGCCAGATTAACCAACCCCTAGGATTAGGACTATCATCACCTCCGACAACAACTCAGCCTCCTCGTCGTCCATTGGCGTGTAGAAAGGAAGGGTCAGAATTTGTACAGGATTTGCACTTCCACCATCAGAAAAAACTCATTTCGCCAGCTAACTGACCAATATAGTCAATATACTACGTTGGATTTGTTTCAAAATCTCTCGTGATTGGATTTGCTTTTCTACTCCGGTGCTCAGAAGAGATCAGCTGCTGAATTTGGGGTGAGAATTTGACTTCCAGAATAGAATCCTTATCCTGAGGTGACAACTCACGACATCATCTTCGAGACGCACGGGTGCTCTGCACTGGTTTCTTGGATCGTACATTCATCTGATTACTTTGGACTGGACTTGGTTGATTGAGATGTTAATTTAAATGTTTGCAATTCGAGCTGTTTTTTACTCAATTGACTTGAAATAAGATTACGTGGACACATTTGATCTGTAAATAAGCGACTGGGATGACAGAAGCAAAGTATGTGAATCGAAAATGGAAGAAAGAGCACATACTGAACTGAGTGTTAATCCAACAAGAAATTGGAAAAACTAGTTAAACTGAAAAGTTTCTTGATTTCACCACAGTTATCTCTGTTCTCAACAACGAGAAGTGAGAAAATAACATCCTGCCACGTTGAAGACCATGATATGTATGCTGGTTGATGCAGACTATTATAGGAAGAGGATTTTCAAGGCAAAATCAGGGAGGAAAGTGCTCAACATCCATAGAAGGAAAAGTTGATTCACCCGTTCTCATTCCTCTAAGCATACTCTTTGCTTTCTCTTTCTCCTGCAACCATGGACAGAGAGGACAAAAGTATAATAAGATAATCAAAGATTGCTAATCTCCCTATTGACCCGGTGAAAGTTAGTAGTATAAGAGAACTCACAGGGCCAGTGTAGTCCAGAAGACGAGTACAGTACACCTCTGCTTCTTCATATCTCCTTTGGGATCTACAATGTTGGGCAAGGAAAAGCAGAGCTTCAACCACATTTGGACCTTCCCTCTCTTCCACTTCCATATTCTCCAAGTCCTTTTTGTAGTAAAATGCAGCCTCCTCAGATTGCCCCAGTGCACGATGTAACTTGGCTAATTGATGCAATGCTATTGCTTCTCTGTCATTGCAATTTGCAGCTCTTCTATAACACTTAATTGCCTCCTCAAGCATGTGAATTTCCTCCGTTTCATAACATTGAGCCATAGCAATCCATAACCTATAATCATTTGGCTGTAAAAATATAGATTTCTTAAAATAATGAAGTGCATAGACTGGCATGTCCATCATTTCATAAGCTTGTCCTAGTCCGTACCAAGCTCGATAGTCATTAGGATTAATCGCCACGGCCCGTCGATAGGCATCAATAGCAGCTGGAGTGTTCTTCATCTCAACATATTCGTGACCCATTAGCGTCCAGGCAGACAAATAATTCCTGTTCAGCTTTAGTGCCCTCCTGAAGTACACAACTGACTTCTCATGCTGCCCCTTCAAACTGTAATAATTCCCAATAATGCAACAAGATTCAGGTCTGTACTTATCTGTCATAAAAACCCTGTGGGCAAGAGAACTAAGAGCAGAGAAACACTCCTTTGAATAGAGCACGTTGGAGTACATATCCATGTCTTCCACTCGATAAGGGTCATTCCTCAAAAGTTCTTCAAATATAACTTCAACTTGTTCAAATTCCCTTAGACTGTACTTGGCCTTTGCAATTTGAGCTTGTATATAGTTACTGTAAGCGAAAGTTCCTTGTAGAGATTCATATTTTACCAGGGATTCATTGTGCATCCGGAGCTCTTGATAAGCACTGGCAATAAAGAAGTCTTTCATCCAATGATTACTGAGACTAAGACTACTCAAGGTGTCAACTGTTGTGCATATTGACAACAACTCTGCCCAAGCATTCCAATTCCAGGGGTAGCTATTCACTGATTCCACAAGAACTGTACGAGCAAGGGTTTGATTGCCTTTCTCTTTAAGCACAATACCAAACAAGTATAGTCCAAAAGGGTCAATTGTACCATTCTTGCGGAGAATTGACAACTCTCTTTCCAGAGAATCAAGTTCACGATTCACTGCATCACTCTTACCTAAGGGTCCCTCAAGTTCGATCATCTCTTCTTCTTTCCGTTTCTCTCCCGCCTTCTCACCAACCAAAGGAAAGATAAGAAAACAGACCGAGTTTCATATTATCAGCACTAAACTTCACAACACATATCAATTATTCTGGACGCAGAACTACACAATGACAATCAATCTAGAAGTTAACACACTGAAACTTTAAGAACTTAAGTTAGACATCTGTTCATGCAAGAAACTCAGTATTTCTTTACTCCTTTTGTCACGTTTCCTTCCATTGGGGGGTGATTTGGATGTGACATTCAGAAATACAGCAGCTTGTCAGGTTCTTAATAATTGCTAGCCTTTTTTTCTCATCTGTACATTTGAAAGTATAGCAAATGGTAAAACAGGGAAAAGACACGATCTGTAAAGATGCAAAGTTAAAGCAGGGCACTTTCTCAACCGTACTTTTGAGAGTTGAACCAGCTATTTTCTCAATCAAAATATGTGTCCTAGAAGAGCATGTCATCAACATCATCTTACCTAAGTGATCTCGTTTCTCTCCTTCCTTTGTATAGAAATAGGGAAATTTTGAGAATCAAAGTAAAGATACTACTAGGGATCTATGACTAAATTAACAAACAGCAAAATGTGAGAAAAGTATATTCAAGGAAGAGATACTAAGTTTCAGCACCTACTTCACAAATATCCAGACATAGGATGATCAATCAATCAAGAATATGCAATGAAAAACGTTAATTAACTTTTGCAATCAAAGGAATTGTTTAGTAGCAACCATAAACATTGAGATGAAATTATTCAGTAAGTTTGTAGATCATATTTGCTTAATTTACTCACAGTATGCAATTTGCAAGCAGATAACAACTCTGTCATCTGGACAATAAACCCACTCAGACCATAGAAAAAATTTCAGGCAACAACCGGCCTTGAACATTTATCTGAACTCATCCAGGCTCTACAAACACAGCAACAAAAGCAATGCAAAAGAAACCAGGGTGCAAGACATACGCACCAGATAAAGAGCATAACAGCGCAAGAAGACTGATTTCTTCCCCGTTTGATCCCGAAGCACATGAGCAGCCCTTCTATAGTCTCGGCAATCAAAGTAAGATTTAGCCAGAAGGTAAAAGTCACTGTCCACTGCCTCATCTTCCTCCATCAATGGAGTGGAAACATAGGACACCCCAGTAGTAGGTGTGGAAGTGATCTCATTTGTGCGAAACCTCCGGCGAATACTTGAGCTTCCACGTTGGAACCTAGTATTTGAAGGAGTATACTTTGCAGGGTCCTGCTCAATTCCTACCAGTTGCTCTGCCGCCCTGCAAGCATACATGGAGACGATGAAACTCCTATATCTATAAATTCCATCTAAAAATGACGTTAAAAAACCAGAAACGATTATAAAAGGAATCCACTACTCGTTGTGCTATTAAAAGCTGAAATTCAGTGTCTAAATGCATATCAAACACGATGGATAACGAGAAATACAGTTTAGGAGAATCCGTGAGATCGAAGCTGACGAAAATCAACAATCTAGTTCAGATATAGTCTATGGTGCAACCTCTGAATCCCTGTACTTAAAACTAAGCACAAATTTTGGATGCCCAAATCAAGAAGATACATTTCAAAATCAAACAAATCAAAGAAAGAAAATTGTCAAGAGAGATGGGTAATGGGCAGATACGCAAGTGGGTTTGGGGTTTTAGAGTGGAAACTGTTACCATTTGGCAGCAGAGTAAAGACAACGATCGCTCAGTTGGCGAATCGCAGTTCTAATCTCACTTCTGCAACTGTCTTTCGTACTCATTCCCAACTCTCCTGCGGCTTACACTCTCCTGTGAACATGAACAGCTCTACCTTTTGTACAGAAAATATACTTTCCGACTCCAAAATCAAATTTTGAAACCTCTCAGGAGCTACTCACAGAGCGCCGAGGCTTTTGAAGAAGACGAGACCTCTTGAGATGGATTTCTTATAACAAGACAGCCCATATTGTACCTAGGTCCTAAGCCCAAAGAGAGGCAAAGACAGACAACCTTAATTACTTGAGAAGTATCAAAAACAAAACCACTTGTGTTTTGCGTCTGTTAGCGGCAAGTGAAACGTTATCTTCGTCAACTCGTAACGTGCATCATATGAATTCCACTGATTAAATCGTTTGAGATGCGCATGGTTCAATTGCGGCGGAGCAGCCGCTCTCATCTTCGTCGTCTTCTATCACTCAATGAACGCAACTTTACCGCCGTTCCTTCGCCGGAAGCGTCACAAACCGCCAGTCTATATAAACTCATCCTGAAATCGTCCGACCCACGAGCTTTATCCCAAACTCTTCACTCCACCGAATGGACACCTGACCTCGTTAACACAATTCTCAAACGCCTGTGGAACCACGGCCCAAAAGCTCTCCAATTCTTCCGCATACTTTCTCAACATCCTTTATATGCCCACCACCCCTCTTCCTTTGACCTCGCTATCGACATATCGGCGCGTCTCCGAGATTATCGTACGCTCTGGGCACTCGTTTCTCGCATGCACTCGAGACGCATTGGACCTTCCCCCAAAACCTTTGCAATCATCGCTGAGAGGTACGCTGCCGCGGGAAAACCCCATAGAGCTTTTAAGGTATTCTTACATATGCGTGAATATGGGTGTGTTCAAGATCTTCATTCATTCAATACAGTTCTTGATGTGTTGTGCAAATCGGGTCGGGTAGAGATGGCTTATAACTTGTTTAAGACTCTTAGGGGTAGGTTTAAAGTTGATTGCGTTAGTTATAATATAATTGCTAATGGTTGGTGTTTGATCAAGAGGACACCTAAAGCATTAGAGGTGTTGAAAGAGATGGTAGAAAGAGGATTGAGTCCAAATATAACAACTTACAATACAATGCTTAAAGGATACATTAGAGCTGGTCAGATTAATGAAGCTTGGGATTTCTTTTTGGAAATGAAAAAGAGGAAGTGTGAGATTGATGTTGTTACTTATACTACGGTGATACATGGATTTGGATTTGTTGGTGAGATCAAAAGGGCTCAAAAGGTTTTCTATCAAATGGGGGAGGATGGTGTGCTTCCTTCGGTGGCTACTTATAATGCTTTCATCCAGGTTTTGTGCAAGAAAGATGATGTGGAGAATGCAATGTCGATTTTTGAGGAGATGGTGAACAAGGGTTATGTGCCAAATTCAGTAACTTATAATTTGTTGATTAGAGGATTGCTTCATGCAGGTCAAATGGAAAGGGCAATGGAATTTATGGAAAGAATGAAGGATGATGAGTGTGATCCGAATGTACAAACATATAATATTGCGATTCGGTACTTTTGCGATGCTGGAGAAATAGAAAGGGCACTTGATCTGTTCCAGAAGATGGGTAGTGGGGATTGTTTGCCTAATTTAGATACTTACAATATTCTGATAAGTGGAATGTTTGTGAGGAAAAAGTCAGACGATATGGTAGTGGCTGGGAAATTGCTACTAGAGATGGTTGATAGAGGATTTATGCCTCGAAGGTTGACTTTCCATCGGATTCTAGACGGACTTCTTTTGACTGGTAATCAAGGTTTTGCAAAGGAAATTCTGAGCTTGCAAAGTAGATGTGGCCGTCTTCCAAAACGTCTGAAATTATGAAGCACGTATAAATTGAAGTTGTCATGGACATCCGAATTGTGTTGGATTCTTCTTTATTCAAATGGCAATGCAATTTTAGTGATCAGTTTGCTCTCATAAGTGATTATGGGAGCTTGCGCGGAACTTGATGAGATTTGTGGTCTAAGCAACTTCTTCATTTTGCAGCTTCAATCTCCAATATTGATTTTCTGCCGAAGTACAGCAGCGAGATGAGTCTGATAAAAAAGGGCCATGTGCCTACTTTGATCTTTTTGTATGCATTATTGAGAGGATGATGAGATTACAAGGGCATTTCCATTAATTGGTCTTGCTAACAAGTTTCCGTTTTGTGAATGTTAAGAAAGTCTTCTCGACTTCTGGTTTTATTCTGAATAATCTTGCTTCACCGACTTGAATGGGGCAGCAATTTTTTTGGCGGTGTGTTGGTTAATTGGTCTCGCTTACAAGATTTCATTCCTGGAGAGCTCAGAAAATCTTATTACCTTCTAGTTTTATTCTCTTTTGCCAACTTGAACGTGGGGTGAATTACACGCTTACGGGAAGCTGTGGCAAGCATGGGCTGTAAATGGTATACTACCGTTAGTGCCTGATTAGTCCCAGTTATTCATGAGAAAGAAATCATGTTCTTATCCCAGTTGAAGTAAAGCGTACAAAAGACTCTGTGAAGAAGAAGAATACTAATCCTTCAATTGATTCACAGAACCTTTGGGAATATACACTTGTAAATAGAATCCTGGCTTCAACAAGGTGCGCCTTCCAGCAAGATATGATGGACAACATGAACCTTTCCCATCGCTAATTAGATTCATTACTATGAAGAACCACTGAGATTACACATGCCATGGGTTGTAAATTGTTGAACATCAGGAAGAACAGAATCGGACATAAGGGTTGTGTATTACTTGGAAACACAGACAATGTCTGGATGAGACTTAACAATATTCGGAACTGTCCGATTTGGCGTCGGATACTTGAATTTCAGCAGAGCTTGGGGGTTGGTTCATTTGGTCTGGTCACAAGAATGATTAACAAACCAAAAGTTGTTCGTATTTTGGAGCGCGTGGAGTTCGCTCTTCTTAGTCTTCGCCTGTTAACTTAACGCACGTGCGCTTCATCAGTTATACACTAACGTTTTATGAAGAGCGACCAATTTTGTACGAGGATGTATGTATCCTCGTATGTCACCAACGATTTCTTCTAACTTCTTTATATTGAAAACGTATAATTGTATACTTGTACGCAAGAAGTGACGTCACAAAAATTAGGAAATTTCAGGGTAAATTGTAGTTTAAAATTGTAATTTTATGATAATAATAAATATATAATTTAATTTATTATAAATATAATTCAGAAATTTACTCATATTCTCTAATTTGACTAATATTCCCTCATTTGACTAAGTCTACTGTAAATAATAAGCTAAATTAATTTACTCTATAAACAAACAACAAAATTTTCAAGGAAGATGCACTACTTTCTCCCTTAATGCATGCTTATGATCTAAACTCTTCATCCTTAGCCTCTAATATTTTAGTGAATATGTTTGTAACTTGGTTATCAGTAGAAATTCCTTCTAGCTCAATTTCTTCCTAATACCTCTCTTGTGTATAGTTGTGATGAACTTTTTTATGGTTTGTTCATTCATGAAAAACTAGATTATAAGCAAATATGATGACACTTTCGTTGTCACATTTGATATGTACAACATATTCAAATTTGCAAAGCATGTCTCTCATCAAATTCTTTAACCGCAAACAATCTTGTGCGACTATGATAGTTGCTACGTAGCTTTAGTGCTAAATAAAGTAACCACTTTATGCTTCTTGCCACACCAAGATATCATTGTTGAACTAGTACTGACCAACAACTTGAAGTTGAATTTCTAAATCCACTTAACACAAACCTTTCACATCGTTTTTACATAAGATTATAATCAAGAGAGCCTTTTACTTAACATGGATTCTCTTTGTTGCATCTAAAGTTAACATGGATTCTCTTTGTTGCATCTAAAGTCATATATAGTTGGGGTTTATTAATGAAATGGAATGGAATATAATACTATTTTATCATTTAGGAGGAGGGTTTATAATAAAATAGAATAAAATGGTATGGAAGAGGAGGATTTCATGTTACATCTCATTCCATCCTAGATAGTAAAAATGATAAACTTCCAATTTTGGAGGTTTAGAATGAAATGTAAAATAATAAACAACTTTTTACTATATTACATTGTAAACCCTTCTTCCAAACAACATTTCACTATATTACATTATGAACCCTTTAATATTACAACATTTACATTCTATTCCATTTACATTTCACTAAACAACAATTTTTTAATATTACATCCATTTACATTCTATTCCATTATAAATTGTTTTATTCTATTTTATTAAAAACCTTACGTCCAACCAAACATAACCTAAGTAAGAACTCCTTGGGACATTGTATGAATTGTGAGACTAAACAAACAGAATAAGCAATTTCAGGTATTATGACATTTAAATAAATTAAATTACCAACAAGTTGTTTGAAACCTTCTAGAATAACTTCCCTTCATATTTCATCAACTTGAGATGTGGCTGTCAATACGATTTAGCTATTCTTTATTCTTTCATAAAAGCCTTATTCTTCCCTTTCTTATGTATTTTCAACTGTAATACGAACTGAAACCAAAAATTGCCTTTTCTTTTGATTCCCCCAGGGTAAAATGCTGCAAAAGCTTCTTTACATAATCTTGTTAAGAGACAAAATATCCCTTATTTGATTTTTCAACTTCTAGATCAAGATAACATCCAGCTTCTCCCAAACTTTTCATCTCAAATCAAACAGATAAGCATTTTTCAAGTTAAAAATTTCAGCTTCATTATCTTCATTAATTATCATGTTACTAACATACAATAAGACCAGCAAGTGCATATTTAATTCGAGTTTAATGAATAAACTAAAATTTACATAGGAAACTTTAATCCTATAAAAGATAAAATATTGAGGAACTTTACCATACCAAGCACATGGTGCTTATTTAAGGCCATACAATGTCTTTCTTAAGTTTGTAGACATTTTGAGGATGTTCCTTAGAAACATAGCCTTTAGGCTACTCTATAAATATTTCATGACCTAGTTATTAGTAAAGAAATGCAGTCTTTACATCAAGTTGTCATAATTTCTAATTTTTAAAAGTTGCAAGAGAAAATATTGTCTTAGTGTAACCATTTATGCAATTGGACCAAACGTTTCCTCATAATCTAACCTATAACTTTGAGAAAATCCATGTGCAGCAAGCCAAGCTTTGCATTTATGACAGATCCATCTGATTTTCTTAAATGGTAAACCTATTCGCAAGAAATAGGCTCATAATTCTTTGGTTTGGACAATAACTCCCATGTCTGGTTTTTGTTTAAAGTTTTAATTACTTTTTGCATAGCAAATTCCCCATTCTAGTCAATCTTTAGCCTCTTTATAAATTATTGATTCTTCTTCATCTATTTTATCTCATAAAGAAACATAAAGCAATAGAGCAATGATTTACATCATAATCTT
>JAOSBN010000007.1:26411811-26422297 GCA_027563595.1 Erythroxylum suave
TTAATAATTAATATATTATTAATAATTAATTAACTACAATATAATTAATTAAATTATATTCATTCATTAATTAAAATTGTAATTAATTAATTAAAATATAATTAATTAATCAATTAAAATATAATTATCTATAATATAATTAGTTAAAATTTAATTAAAATATTTTAATTAATCAATATATTGTAATTGATTAATTACAATATAATTAATTAATTATTTAAAATATAATAAATTTTTATTTCTTAATATTTTTACAAATCAACCACTGTCAATGGTAATGATATTCATTCCTTCTTCTTAACCAACCATCATAATTATAGTGATAATATTCATTCTCATTCCTCACTATATTCATTCCTATTTCTATTACCATTCTTCCGTGCGAACCAACCGCCCCCTGAGATCTCAACTTTCAACGAGTCTTCTTAGAAGTAAATTCTTTTAGGGTAATTAACATCCTTTCTTCATCCTGAGTCTTCTTAGAAGTGAATTCTCTTGAGGTAATCAACATCTTTCTTCATCCTCCTTAATGTTGATTGAGAGTTTTTTTTTTCTTTTCTGGTGCATGATATCTAGGTTTTAATACGGTATGACTGAGATATTAAGATCCAACACGTCCATCGCGAAGCAAATCAGAACGTTGATAGCTTAACTCATTTGGCCTTTGACCTTTGGATCTAGCCCAGACCTATATATTCTTCAGGAACCTTCGACTAGAACCAAGAAGCTGATCCGACAGGATCGAGATTGCGTCTTATATCGTAGATTACTAAGATAGGGTAGCAATAGCTTTTTCTCTCTTGTAATCAAAAAAAAAAAAAAAACTTCTTGTTCATAGCAGGATAATAGCTATCTAGCTAGCTAGCTGCTGGTGGAAACGAAATGTGCAGCAGCTGCGTATCAGCACCTAGCTGGCCAACTATCCTGCTTGGCAAATGTTTCCCACTGGCATTCCGTTGTCGAACTTTCTGAAACATCCTGACCAAATCATGCCCCAGCTTGCCAATGTTTGAAGTTTTACATTTCGTTTCCACCATTTCGTTGGAAACGAGCATGTTGTGGGAGTAAAATGATCTATGAACCTGGAAAGATCGTTTCCCAACGTCTGTTTTGGGTTGGATGGACCTTCGACTGTTGAATGAATAATAACCATTGTGATTTAACTGATGTCGTGTGAGGAAACCCCGTAAGAAACGAGTAAGTTTTGTCCTTTTTCTTGGGCGAGAAATGTGACACAGTTGTGAGCTTATCAGAAGCTTAGTGCTATGGTTTTAACGGTTTCCGTCGGCCAGGCATTAAACTGGTAAGTCGCACGTTTTACTCCATCCAAAGCACCTTCAGCTCTATTTCAAGCTAGAGAAATACCATGCAAAAAAATACGAACATGATCCCACCTTTTAAGAACATAAGCCACGCTGGAAAGGAAACAACCCAAGTGTTTGTTCCTATAATACTCCAATTTCAGCTGTGTCTAAACACTTTATTTCCATTCTTCTGGGTACACACCATAGTTTGAAAAAGGCGCTTACAGCTTTGCAGGAGACTGGTACCAATTCCATCGATCATCCGATGTATACTGAGTGACCTGCTTCACGTTGAAGTAACTTTCAAGTCCCCTATTTCAAGGAAAAAGAGAAGAGAAAGGAGAGAGGGATTTAGAATTAGAATTGTTTCTCAAGCTCATAGAGATAGAGAAGTCCACCATTTTTAAAAGAAAGCTCCAAATGAAAATGTATCCTCAAGTCTCATGTTTCACACTCAAAGCAGAATTTAACTTGGATTTTATAATGGATGCTCACCAGGACCTGAATATTAACTTAAGAAAATAGAACCTGAGTAAGTGATTAGGTCCATACCATTCTCCTAACTCGCGCCCAAAGCCACTGCGTTTGATGCCTCCCCATGGAGCATGACAGAAGCATGGCTGCGAGCAATTGACCCAAACAATACCTGACCTAAAAGCCTGTATAAAGGGAAAAAGCGACAAATATCAACTAAAAAATGTAACCTCTATCAACCATAATGACATAATTACAACCATATGACAATTACTACTTAAAGCCTCACCTTGGTCACACGCTCACACCTTTCGACATCATTTGATATCACAGCAGCACCTAAGCCATATCTGTGGAACATGAATAGACTGTAAGAATGAATCTCCAAAGGAAATAAAAGCAACATGGATTAAAGCATGTAAAGAAAATGCTGAAACAAAGAAGTTAGAAGACAACAAATCTATCCTTCAATATGTAATGGTGAGGTTCTAAACTAATTGTTCCAAGTATTTATCATTATTAGTTAAATGGCTGCGATCCACTTTAGCAAAAAATAACTAGCCAAGCATTAAGGAGTAAAATCAAAAGAAAACAATCAAGACGAACAAGGAAAATATCTGGCAGAGAAGCAATAGATGGCATGCATCCACATTAAATATTCTAATTACTATCATCACCAGTTGTCAAGATAAGAGTGATAACTTACTGACTGTCATTTGCCAAATCAATGGCTTCATCTTCTGTACTAAACGTTTTGATACATAGAACAGGTCCAAAAACTTCCTCCCTCCAAATCTCCATGGATGTATTTACATCAGTAATGATGGTTGGTTCAATATAGTATCCCTTGCCCAAATGCTACCAATTGTTTTTGTCATTTCAATGTCTCCCTTCAAACTTCATACAAGGGAAATACATCAATGAGATGCAAGAACTATACATACCTTTGGGTGAGATCCACCATATAATATGGTTGCACCTTCACTCTTTGCCGTTGAAATAAATTTCAGTACTTTCTCATACTGCATCAATGTAGTAAATTACTAACATTACATATTTACGTCTTGTGGACAAGTTAAGTTTGGTAAATAGATTATGAATTCCAAATTATTACATTAAAAAATCAAGGACTACATTTGAAATAACAAGCACTTCCCAACCATTCACAACTCAGCTTTTCCAAAAAAGAAAAGAAAGGACATCAAGAGACTAACCATCAACATAGAAGGAAGATGCAAAATTGTCACCAACTTTTACCTGAGATCTAGAAACAAGTGGGCCGAGCTTGCAATCCTCTTCCAAGGGATCTGAAATTTTGATGTTTTTGGTCCACTGCACCAGCCTATCTATAAATTCTGATGCGATACTTTCCTGACAATGTAAGTTGATCGTAATTCTAAGTTTTCAAACCAAATACTACTTTCATAGTAGTTAGATGTGTTGCAGTATAGAACTCATAGCAGTGCCTAACTTTTACTTGGGTTTTTTCAACTAAATCCTATAATATGCATCCAGCAATCATCTGCTACTATTGCTATTCAGAAATAATATTGTGTTTCCAGAAGGAAAAACATTTATCTGCAAGCATTTTAAAAAGAACCAAATGCAAAATCCAGCATTTGAAGTTTCAAGTTTCAACAGAAAAAAGGGTGCATGTTTAACTGCATAATCACTTGCTGCCTCATCATGTAGCAATCACAGCATATGTGCTAAAAAATAAACATCCTCGACATGTCATATTATTGTTCATTTTCCAATAGAAAATGCCCATCTTCCAACCAATTTACGGATGTAAAAATGAAATAAAGCTCCACAGAGATAAAAATTTGGAATAATAGGTATGAAGTTGAATGTTCTTCAGTCAGTTTAAAGTTACTGAAGTGTATGTCAGCTACCAAGGCAATGCTGAAACTAAAGAAAGAAGTATAAACTGCCACAAACAGAGAGGAAAAGAGCATGGGTCAACAGATAGGTGAACGAGATGAAGAAAGGAGAAGCAGTATTTATGGATTGCAATTACATGCAGAAGAAGACGAGAGGTTGCACTGCATATCTGGCCATTTGTCCAAAAGCATCCAAACATGGCCCACTCAACAGCTGTTTGAGTCATTCAATTAGATATATTAGCACAAGCAACAATGGTAAACAAATAATATGCCTGCATCCCTTAAGCAACACAATTTCAAATGCTAGAAGGTTCTCTTGTATAACTGATGATGAAAAGGAAAATCAGGCAACCATGTTCAATTGCACTTCAAAAGTGAAACATATACTTAAGAACAAACTAACCTTTATCAATATCAACATCCTCAAACACAATAAGTGGGCTTTTCCCCCCAAGCTCCATAGAAACAGGCTGCCAAACAATAAAGATGAGACTAAATTTAAAAAGAAAATAATTATAAGCAAAGATATCTGACACACCTTGATCAATTGAGCTGCACTCGCCATTATCTTGCTACCTGTAGCTGCACTTCCAGTAAATGCAATCTGTCGAGAATGATCATATTAGAATTGCAACATGGATCAGTATAGAAAAACAGATGACAACAAGCCACTAAAAAACCAATAAAAGAACAAGATAGAGAAGAATGGACCTTATCAACATTTGGATGAGATACTAACGGAGCACCTGCTTCAGCGCCCAATCCAGTTAGAATATTAAGGACGCCGGGGGGGAGACCGACCTCCCTACAGACTTCAGCCAGCTCTAAACAAGTCCTGTAATGAAAAATAGTTTAGCCAATGCAGAATATAATTCATTGAGGTTGAAGGAAGGCGCGTGTCACATGATTGAAGACATACACAGATGCCAGTTCAGATGGTTTCAGTATTGCAGTGCACCCTGCAGCCAGGGCTGGAGCAACTTTCCATGTGGCCATCAAAAGAGGGTAATTCCTTGAATCAAATAAAGGGAGTAAATTTTTGTGATACAAATGCTAAACTTCTTGTCAGTAACAAATAGTCAAAATCGTTATAGGAAAAATCATTAGCAATACACCACACTTGTAAGCAAAATAACAGATCAACATTGTCACTCTGAAATTAACTCCTAAACAATATTTTTACCAACTTGAACTAATAACAAAATAAATAAACCAACAAATTGAATTTTCCACATACTCAAGAAATAGCATAAAGAAAGTAGGAAGTTGAGGATTATTCGTGGCAAAAAAGAGGAAATAAACACAATGGAGCAAGGAAAAATCCAAAAGCAAGGCAACAAGATCCGAACACTTAGCAAAGACTATCAACAATTACCATGGAGTAATCAGCCCAACAACACCAAGAGGTTCTTTAAGAACATAGCTATTGAATCCTGGATAGGGAAGAGAAACTGGAGTCTTTTCCTTTGCATCTAACTTTTCGGCAAGGTCCGCATAGAAATCGAAACATACAGAAACATCTTCCTGGAAATAAAATATATGTAAGACAATGCACAAAGTTGAAAAATGCAATGAGTATCCAATGTCAAAGGCTTACTATATCTGCAACTGCTTCAATATATGGCTTTCCACAGTCAAGAATTTCAAGTTTTGCCAATTCAATTTTTTTCTCTGCTATCTGCAAGCAAGCAGTAATACACGAAAGTTTAATGAGTACAAAAAGAACAGAGAAGTAATAAGCTTCTACGACCTCACACGAGAGACAGAAAGGAAAAAGAAAAACAGAGCTTCAAAAGCCAATAGCGAAAATGATGGATGGATTTCCATAATTGTATTTCTTTGTTGAGACTTAATATCAGTATAAAGAATGTGCAAAAAGTGATTGGAAAAAGGATGCAGTGCTTAAAGATGTGCAAAAAGTGATTGGAAAAAAGTTGCAGTGCTTAAAGATCTATACCCTTTCTAATTGTACCATCCCAAAACTTCAATCACATTACATAAAGCCCTCGATTATCTCACGAACAACTTAAAATTTAAAAGATCTAGACTCTAGACTGCTACCAACAATGTAAATTAACAGTTTGAAGAAAGACTTAAACAAGCTGAACCAAGCAGAAAATCATCAGTCTGAAAAAAGAGATGGAAATTTTTCGGTAAAACAGTTTGGGCTAAAGACCAAATCCAGCATTACCTTAGCAGCAATAGCACGCAAGTACTTGGCACGATAAGCACCAGAAGTAAAGGCCCAATCTTTGCCTTTGTTCCGGTAAAATGCTCTACGAGCCGCTTCCACTGCAATCTCCACATCTTCTTTCGTAGCTGCGGGAATATCACCTGAACCCAGTTCCACAAGCTCAACACAATCAAATTTCTCTACTCTTGGGACGCTTTGACTGGAATCCAACCACAAAACAAATTCATATAACACAACCAAAACTGAAGCCAACCCACGACCCAAAAAAGGAAAACAGCAGGAACAACCCCTCACAAATGAAGTTAAACAAGCAAACAGAAGCTAGTTCAGATGGAAAAGCATTGAACAGACAAACCGATAATATCTTCAGTAGTGGGGTTGATGATCGGGATCCGCTTCTTGAGCACGGGCTCTCTCCACTCTCCATCGATAAAAAGATGTCGACTTGGAATAGGCATAGCCATTTTCAGAGCTTCCAAGGCTGCTCTGGTTTAGAGTTCCAAATTGTGGCAGGCTAAACACCGGGAAAATGAGTTGTTATTAAATAGCCAACAAGTCTTTTTTGAGTAGTGAATAGTCTTATCTTATGCAGAGCTTGATTAGTAACATTAACATATCCTTTGCGTTTAGAATAAATTGATGGTTACAGCCGACCTCTCCTCGTGGTAGGGTCCTGCAGGCTGCAGTTCCGAGCCAGCACACTTTTCGGGTTAAAATTTCTGTTTTTAACAGACAAAAGATTTGATGTACTGTCATTTTATGCTTGCCCGTTTTCTTTAGTCTCCAGATTTGGCAGTGCCACACAACATCGAAATTAAAGAGTTTTGACAGTACAGGTATGTGGTAAAACAAAAGCAGGAAAACGTTGTTACCTGACAGCTGAGTGAACGGTTTATAATGCATATAATTTGCATCGTACAGATAAACATAAATAAATGGGTAAGATTTAATGAGATATGAGAGACACGCGACCATGTGTGCTTGTGTTACTATTTCTCATGTTCATGTTATTTTTAGGCACTTCGTCGCAAATACGATTTAGAGCACGTGGATAGAGACTTTGACACGATTGCTCCCAAGTTTTGTAACTTAATGATATCCAATTTGCTCACACTCATAGTACGAATGTCCTCTATACTAATTATCTTCTTATCCGATATAAGCATAGTTATCGCATGTTCATAATAAAAAGATAAAGAACATAACATAGTTGCTACTTCATCCTTATCTTAAGCCTCAACGAGTTACTAACTATTTGATTGAACACATCAATAAATTGTTTCATGAGACTTTAGCACGTATCAACTTTTCAACTTCTTCTACACCTCCATAAAGAATGTAATCCCTATGGCATGATGCGTGATCTTGTCCACCAGACAAAGCTGTATGATTCCAACTACTCATGCATATAACTCTTTTCAATTGAGCGCATCCATGTATTTTATCTTATTTTCTTGTTGCTCCTACAACATGATTTCACTTTTCATTGCCACAATTTAAAATTTCCAATTCCACTACACTCCCCCATTTCAAACATACTTTAATGCTGCTCGTTGAGAAATAAGGTGTAACAAGAATAAAATAAAAAAGAAACAAACATAAGAATACGGGAAAATCTTTACGAGATTCAACAATGTAAAAACTAAGAGCAAAGAAAGAATGGCAAAGGCTTACGTATTTTGTGTGTATGATTTAATATACAAGGAGTTATTTATTGTCAAACTTAACTGGCGTGTTAACTTGCCAAGTAAAACAAATAATGTTTGGCCAATTTTGGCCAATCATACCTTTAATCTCTTGCCTATAAATAAGTAGGAGATAAATAAAAAGAAATCATTCAGACGAGTAGAACAAAAATAAAGAGAGAAAAGTGGGGTGAGAAAAAAAAAAGAAAAAGAAAAAGAAGAGAGTGAAAAATATTCTGTGTTTTTTTAGGGTCTAGTTTTTTTCCTTGTAATTCTCCAATTTTTTAGTAGTAAAATTCTTCTATCCTTACTTGTATCTTTTAGCTTGATTTAGGGGTTTTCCATATAAAATATGTGAATCTATTTTATCTTCAATATTTTTAGTTTCATTTTAGCTGTGACCTTACTATGTCCAAGTCCTAATTTTTCCTAATAAGTGGTATCAAAATCAGCCTTCGGTGTGTATATCTGCTTATTGTATGCTCTGCGGTCGCCACCATGAGTGGATCCTCTACATCAAAAAATAAGTTAGAATATTATTCATCCTATCAAAGACACTATTCATAAAGCAGTTGTGATAGAAGTAATGGCGGCAAAATACGACATTGAAAATTCCAGCGAGAGCCATTTCTCACTATGTAAGCTGAGATAAAGGCAATCAAGTGAAAAGCATTTGTGTTTTTAATCTTCAAATTTCACAAAGCACGAGTGGAACTCGAATATAGTAAGAAAATCAAGTGCTTGTGGTCAGATAATAGAGGAGAATATACTGGTAAAGAATTTGATGAATTTTGCAAGCAAGAAAGCATCAAAAGGCAGTTCATGACAGCATACACTTCTCAACAAAATGGAGTAGCAAAGCGGATAAATAGAACTCTGTTAAAAAGAACAAGAGCGATATTGAGAACTAAAAACTTAGATAAGAAATTTTGGGTAGAAGCAGTCAATACCACCTGTTATGTGGTGAATTGAGTTCCATCAACTGCAATTGAGTTGAAGACGCCTACCACAAGAAAGTCATGAAACAGCGTTGGAAATTTTCTGACGGGCAGAAAATTGACACTATTTACTGACGAAAAATAACGCCTACTACAAGAAAATCATGAAATAGCGTTGGAAATTTTCCGACGGGCAGAAAATTGACGCTATTTACTGATGGAAAATTATTTTCCGTCAATAATTATGTTGTACTGTTTATATATAGCGACGGAAATATATAACCGTCAGCAATACTGAAGGGAAAGAATTTCACACAAAATCTCCGACAACATATAGTAACGACACAACCTGTGGCGTCAGAAAAAATTATGGGAACGGTTCCCGCAATTTAATTGTTTCGGATATATACTGACGGACAACATTCTGTCGGTAATATTACCGACGGATTACACACCACCGTTAGTAATAATTGCGGGAATCACTCCCATAATTAATTAGTTTCGCACAATTACCGACGGGAAATATGTCATCGGTAAAAGTGTTTCAGCCACTGTTATATATTGACATATTGTGTTCCAATATCCATTTAATTAACTTTACCAACAAAATTGGTGTTTCGTCAGTGAATCATCGTGTTTATCAAAACAAATCGCTTTAATTTTACTGACGGATTGTGTTTTTCCATCCGCAAAAGGAAGCGGTAAATTTACATATTGACGGAATAGAAATTCTGTCGGTAAAAGTTGCCAATTTGCTAAACCAAATGTCACCGTTTGGTTGAAGACGAGGCGGTATTCCGTCGATGATTCAGCAGTTCTTTCATCAATTTTTCTAACGAAATGAGTTGTTCCGTCGCAAAAAGAAGCGGTAGCCGCAGGCGGTAAACTTGATTTGGAAATTCAAATACCGACGAAATATAAATTCCATCGGTAAATGTCAACAAAATGCTATATGAAACGTCATCGTTTGGCTAAGGACAATGCGGTAAACCCTGACTATATTCTGTCGGTGATTTAGCGCATTTAACTCGAGCCCCCCCCCCCCCTCTACCCCTGACACTTCTTCTTCTTCTTCTCTCCTCGCGATCGTCGTCTGTTTTTTGACCCCTCTCTTTCATTTGTCGGCCGTTTTTCGACTGTTTTCTTGCTCATTGTGCGTCGTTTGAGGTAAGCTCTCCAATGAGTGTGTTATTTCTTCAAAAATAAGAATGTTTTTAGTGTTAACCGCGAGTGTTTGATGATGAAATTTTGCTTGATTATTGTTGTTGTTTGCAGTTTTTTCGTGTAATTATTGGTTTATTTGTTGTTTATATGTGTTATTGTTGGTAAATAATGAAAAAATGCAATTGATTTATAGTTAGATTGAGATTATATATATTGCCTTTGAGGTGTTCGATAAAATATCTTTTATGATGTTTGAAATGTTTATTTGTAATTGTTGTGTGAATTTGAGAATTTGAATGCTTAATTTCGATAAAATGCTTAATTTGAAGTTTGAATTTATTGAATTTAACATTTAAGTGAGAATTTATTGTATTTATCAATATTGTCATTAATTATTAATAATAAGTATTAATATAATTAGTTTGATTAATCTTATGAAATTGATTAATATTATTAGTTTAATATTAATTATTTACTTATTAATAATTTGATTATTATTAAATTTATTGTCTTTATCATTTATTATTATTATTATTAGTATTAGTATTAATGTTATTATTATTATATTTTATTATTTGTATCAATTATTATATGATAATTATTATAATTAGTAGAATAATAATAAGAAGAAGAAGAAGAATTAATAAGAATACATATTATTATTATTAAATTTATTATTCTAATTCAAATATTATTATTACTATGATTATTTTAATAATTATAATAATGATTATTTTATGATTAATTATTATTGTTCTTATTATTATTAAATTTTTTATTCTTATTTCATTTATTATTATTATTGTTATTATTAGTTTTGTTATTATTATTAATTTTATAA
>JAOSBN010000007.1:26422397-26434391 GCA_027563595.1 Erythroxylum suave
TAAACATTGCTTTCTGATAGGACCAAATACAGCAAACCATTGAACGACGGTCTCAGCAATCTGAAAATGTTGATGAGGCTGACACTTACCTTGAAGCAGTTGGTGGTAGGGATCGTCGTGGGAGGATATTTGGATTAGGAACATTTGCGAATACTTGTTATTCGCAATCCTTAACGTCTAGTACAGCAGCATCTACTAGGCGATCCAACAACAATAAAGTGGAGGCGCTTGAGAGCACAATGCAGACATTGTCCACTCAATTGCAACAGACGTTGGAACAGTTGCATCAGTTGCAACAGTCGATGGTAGCGTAACAACAGACAATAGCAGCGCAACAACAGTCGCTAGACCTGTACGCTCAACTCCGTTGGGAGATGGATGAATTGAAGGGTAAGGGCAGCAAGTCACCGCACCAACCAGACGATCCACCAGCTCCTGATCAGTAGTGTAGTATTGGTCATTTTTTGTATTACAGATATTATTATTTACAATGTAACGTTTTTATTATCAATTAAGATATTTTAATTTTTAATCATTAATCAAAATTTTTATTTAACTAAATTAAATATATATTATGAATATTTAATTATTAAAATTTTTTTACGGTTATAATTTAAATATAATGAAAAGATATATTTTAAAAATTTTTAATCAATAACTTTACGGATGGAAAATCAACAATTTCGTGAGTAATTGCCTATAATATACACCGATGGACAACAAATTCTGTCGGTAAAGGTTAAGCTTATTTACGGACGAAAACTTTGTTTTTGTCGGTAACGTTACTGACGGTATTAAAACATTCTGATGCTAAATTTATATACGGTTGAGGAACTTACCGTCAGAAAATTTAGCATTGGAAAATTTTAGCCCTTCGGTAATTTACAGATGGAAAAATTGTGACGGTCAGCACATTTTCATTAAATTTACCGATGGTAATTTATTCTCCATCGGTAAATTTACCGACGAAATTTTCTTATCGGTAAATTTAGCTACGGCCGAATCTACAACGTTTTTTTCTGTCAGTATATTCCGTCGGTAATATTTAATACCTACGAAATTTCTATGTTTTCTGTTGGTATTTTCCGTCTCTAAATGATTGTTTTCCTATAGTGGCCGATGGAGATGTGGATTGGTAAACCAGTGGATTATTCCAACCTTCATATATTTGGAAGCCCTGCCTATGTACTGTTCAATGCCCAAGAAACTATAAAGTTGGATCGAAAATCTAAAAGATGCATTTTCTTAAGGTATGTTGAAGGTGTGTGTCTGAGGCCCCGCAAGTACGAGTCACGCAAGGAGATAGTGAAGTAAGAGTATCGATCCACAGGGAATTACTAAATAATTACTAGGCTAAAATCATTCAATTATTTGAGCTAATCATGCTAGTGTTGCCTATTGAGAAATTAATTAATAAACAAATTGCTAAATCTAATCCTAAAGAAAAACAGAATAACCACACAGCTTATGTAGTACGAGTCTCTAAGGAATAATCAGATATGTAAAAGGCAGGTTTCAAATCTGATTTCGTGATCAACTTTTAATTATTCTCTACTGGTTTATTCAATAATCTTGATCCCTGAACTTTGAAGGAAACTAAATCTAAATTATCTATGATTCTCTATTGAGATGTCAAAGAAGTATCATAGTTAAAATCAATCCCCACTATCGTGGCTCCTGAAATTAACTAAAACCCATTAAGATTTTTATCTAGTTGGTAATTCCTCTCATAGATTTTTGCCTATATCCAGGTCTAAACCTACAAGTTCTTAATTTTGGTTTTTCATTACCGATTTTCACCTTTCGATTCTTCAATCGATAATTTTGACACAAATTATGTGAGGCCTAACACATAAAAAGCACAATAATACTCAAAACAAGAATCAATAGCCACGAATCAACTTTATTGAATAAAACCTATAATTAAATCATGCAGAAATTCGAAAACTACATCTCATCTTTGAAACCCGATAAGAAATCTACTCACTCATGTTCGTGTTCAACAAACTAAATATCAAAACAAGGAGAATAGACATTAAAGGAGTAAGGAATGAAGAACTCAGGTGCGTCTTGGACATAAGCATCAAAAACCCAAGTTTGGAATGGGTTTCACAGCTGTAGCGTCGTCTGGGAACGGCTCTCCTTCTTTCCTGCGCGTTTTCCTTCTTTTCTCCCAATCTGCTGCTTTTTCCCGCTCTATGCGTCAGGTCCCCTCTCGTGTGTCTCCACACTTGCCACTTTGTTTTTGCCTTCGTGCGTCCAAGTTTGGTCGCTCCCTGCATCTTCATGCCTCTAGGTCTTGATAAAAAAACTAGCACGTTCAAAACCTTCAGGCCCTCCACTGTGTTTTGGACTTTTCTTCTGGAACTTCCGACGTCATTTTTAGCCAATCACCAACCTTGCTCTTCTGCCATTTTGACCCTTAGTTCTACTGGCTTTTGGCTTGTTTACTGACGTGTTTGGTGGGCTAGTACTGGGTATATTATTCTCCTCTCATGTGCTGCCGTTTTACCCTTTTTATTACTAATGGCTGATGTTTGCTTTTGAAGTTGTAAATTCTTTTCCATGGTAGATTAGGTGTGATTGAAGCCAAACTTCATGCTTTCTAAGAAGAAACAAGAAAAGATAAAATAAATAACAAACTCAATGAAAATAAATAAAAAATGCTACTAAAATGAATGAATGAATATGCAAAATTTATGTAAATATGACCTAAATACCTATATGAATAGGACTAAACAGTGTGAAGGGGTATCGTTTATGAGATCCCACCTCCCACAAGATTGTTATCAATAGGGACATTATGTTCATGGAAGATAAGGATCAAGAGCAAGCAGAATATGTTGGAACTGTACAAGAATCCAGAAACTACAACAGTACAAGGGGATAGGGAAGTTGATCAAAATGACTCTTCTGAAGTTACACCAGAGCACAAGGAGTAAGAAACAGTTGAATATGATGTTCCAAATACTTGGAGATCAACTCACATAAAAAGAACATCGAGCTGGCACTCAGCGTATATTATGGAGGGCAATAGTGCATACTATCTTTTAACTGAGGACAGGGAGCCATCAACTCTTCAAGAAGTAATGAATAGTTCAGATGCATCTTAGTGGATGATAGCAATGCAAGAAGAAATTAAAGAACTTCATAAGTATAAGACATGGGAGCTAGAGTCATTGCCGCCAGGAAGAAAGCCCATTGGCAATAAATGGTTTTACAAGATTAATCGAAATGGTGATGATCAAGTGGAGTGATATTGTGCTAGATTGATGGTAAAAGGATATGCTCAGAAAGAAGGTATTGATTTTAACGGAATATTTTCTCCTATAGTTTGACTCACTACAGTTTGAGTAGTTCTGGTAATGTGTGCTATATTTGACTTGCATCTTGCATAGTTAGATATGAAAACTGCATTTCTTCATGGAGATCTTAAATAAGAAATATGTATGCTCCAACTATAAGGTTTTGAAGAAAAAGGGAAAGAGAACTTGATTTGCAGGTTAAACAAATCTCTGTATAGTTTAAAGCAAGCGCCAAGGTATTGGTATAAGAGATTTGATTCCTTCATTATGATCCTTGGATACAACAGCTGAATGCATACCCTTATGTATATTTCAAGAGGTTTGAGAAAGATGATTTTATAGTCTTACTGTTGTATGTAGACGACATGTTGGTAGCAGGCCCCAAAAATGATCATATCAAAGAATTGAAGGCACAGTTGGCCAGAGAATTTGAAATGAAGGACTTGGGATCAGTAAACAAGATTCTAGGGATGCAAATTCACCAAGACAGAAATAATAAGACGATTTGGCTTTCTCGGAAGAATTATTTGAGGAAGATCTTGCGACGATTCAACATACAAGATTGTAAGTCAATTTATACCCCTCTTTTTGTTAATTTCAAGTTATCCTCAAATATGAGTCCTAGCAATGAAGAAGAGAGGATAGAGATGTCTTGAGTACCGTATGCATGAGCAGTAGGGAGCCTGATGTTCACTATGATTTGCACAAGACCAGATATTGTACATGTAGTGGGAGTAGTTAGTCGATATTTGGCAAATCATGGTCGAGAGCATTGGAAGACAATTAAAGAGGATTCTCATATATATTAAAGGAACCTTAGATGTTGCATTATCTTATGAAGGATTAGATTTTACTGTCAGATGATATGTTGATGTTGATTATATAGGTGATCTTGACAAAAGTAAATCCACTACTGGATATGTGCTCACATTAGCTGGAGGGGTTGTGAACTGGGTTTCAAACCTGTAGTCAGTTATGGCTATGTCAACAGCAGAAGCAGAATATGTAGCAACTACACAAACCAGTAAAAAAGCAGTGTGATTGAAGATATTGTTGGAAGAACTTGGGTATAAACAAGAAAATATTACTCTATATTGTGACAGTCAGAGTGCTTTGCATCTTGCAAAGAATCCAACATTTCATTCAAAGACAAAGCACATTTGAGTTCAGTATCACTTCGTTTATGAGAAAGTAAAACAAGGAACGGTGGACATGCAGAAAACTCATACAATAGATAACCTGGCAGATTTTATGACAAAAGTAATCAATGCTTACAAGTTTATGTGGTGTCAATCCTCGTGTGGCCTAACAGAGATGTAAGCAACATGAAGCAGTAAGATAGAAAGAATTGTGTGAAGATATGATTGAATCTCAATCAAATCTGAATCAATCATACCTTCAAATGGAAGAATTGACAAACTTAGTTAGCGTGTTATAATAAACAAATAATGGTTGGCCAATTTGGCCAACCATGCTTTCAATCTCTTGCCTATAAATAGGCAGGAGATAAACAAAGAGAAGACATCCATACGGGCAGAACAAAAATAAAAGGAGAGAGAAGTGGGGTGAGAAAAAAAAAGAAAAAAGAAAAAGAAGAGACAGAAAAAATATATTGTATTTTTTTACGGGTTTAATTTTTGTCCTTGTAATCCTCCAACTTTTAAGTAGTAAAATTTTTCTATCTTTGTTGGTGTTTTTTACCCTAATTTAGGGTTTTTTTTTTCGTAAAATCAATGTGTCTATTTTATCTTTAATATTTTTAGTTTCGTTTTAGACTTTACTTTGTCCCGGTCTTAAATGTTCCTAACATTTATATACAATTATTCTAATTAAATATCCCTAATTTTGTGCTATGCAATCATAACAATTAGCTAGAATCAAGGATAAGATAAGAGTAAATCCTATAATGATAAGATTATTGTTAACAAGGCAATTGGATGTGTTCTATTTCTGAGAGTTAAAAGTGACTTATTTCACTACGTTGATTGATAACTTACTTAATGAAAATTACATACTTTATATAAGTATAGCTAACTGCAAACCTAATCTAACGATTTTAACAAGTCCCAAAATCTTTTCATAATTTAAAATTCATTAGAAACGTGTTTTCAGATAAGACATTTTATCATGAATATGTCTTGAATCACAACGCTTCTATCTGCAAATGAGCATGAATATTAATTTTTATATCAACAAAAGAAGTGATAGAGCAGTTTAGTACTATACCATCACATGGGATTTTTTGTTTGATTATAAACTTGTAAAGATGAATTTATAAACTTATAAAAATTGGATTTATGCTTGTAAAGATGGTTTGCTCAGGAGGAAGAGTCTTTTAATACAAGAGGAGTTGTTACTTCAAGTTGCACTATAAGAAATCAAATTATTTAAAATTTTAAAAAATGATATTAAAAGAATACAAAGTGTGTGAAACCGTCACGCATTTAAAAATCATGAAAACAAGATAATACCAAACTTCACGTTTGTTCAAAGTTACAATCTTTATCAAAGTTTCAATTTCTTTCTGTAACAGGATAACAATATTCGAAAAAGCTGAACAATCAGGAGACTCGAAGCACAGAGATGCTTCTGTAGATACTAACAAGGATCAATGTTTCTGAGTAGCCTTATGATACTTTTCTTTTATCCACTGGAACCCGGTGGAAGTACCTTCTTTGACCTTCTTGACGCCAGTGGAAGCCACCGCTTTGGTCTTCCCGAGACCTTCTCCGACCTTCTGCTTGTACTTTGCGGTGGTGGATGATGACTTGCTGGGTGTCGTCTTCGATGAAGACCGATAAGAAACTGGGTCGTCGACGTCCCACTGATCGGCCCAGGATTTATCATATGAGCTGTTTCCGGCCATCTGGTTCTATTTATGATCTGAACAACGATCAGAAAGAGTGGATACGTTGGAAGAGGAAGAGAGGTTAGGGTTATAATATAAGGGATTATGCGTTTATGTAATATATATATGGTCGCAAAGTCCGTGTGGTGCTATTTCAACGTGAGATAAAAGGAACTTATGATAAAATATAGTTGGACGGTGTTACCCTTGGACGACTTTAGATTCAAACATGGAACATGCGTGGAGTTGAAGAAGCGTCCAGAATCTATCTTGGTAGTTTTCACGAAGGCGGGTACACCTGACGAGTCTTCTCCGGCGGTGGAACGACTGGACCACTCCGCCACCACAGCCACAGCGGTGCAGGTCATTTACGCCTTGTATAGTGTGTTGGACATTTTTGACAACATCTAATATATTGGCTGTGACGGTGAATTAATATATACAAAGATTAAGATACTCTCATTTATTTATATCATCCGTAATTATAAGAATTTTTTATTTATTAAGGGAAATTACGTTTTAAGAAAATTATAAAAAAGTATTTATGCTCATTTCAAGTTTGAAAATCTCGTTTAAAATTACAGAATAAAAATTAGGTATTTTCCGTATTTACTTCTATTTCTTTATTTATTAGTTTTGTTGGATTTTGTTGTCTATATATATATATATAATATTTAGAATACCGAGTCAAACTTTCTAGAAATGATCTGGGTTAGGTTTTGACAGTAACAGTCCGTTTCGGATCTTCCTACCGGTAACATTAAAGAAAGCGGTAACACCACCGTACCTCCAACGCATTCAAACAGCAAAACCAAACTTCGTCTTCAAGAAACAGTCTTTATCAACTTTTAACTAAATTCTTTTTTTGTAAACAAAGTATGAACCACGTAATGATATATCTGTTCAAAAAAGAAAAAAGAAAAAGGATCGGATTTGCTTCACTGATATACAAAAACTAAAGGTCACTGCATTTATGTATACAATATAAGTCTCAGAATTACAGAAAACTGTGAAAGAAACTCACCATCATATTTATATAATCACAAAAAAACAAAACCACATGGTGATGTGTGCTATAAACAAACGAATAGAAATCATGAACAGAGGAGGGAAACTAACAACACCAGAAAAGAAAAGCTAAAGAATAAACAGGGATATAGTTTTGACAATTCTAATATGGATCAATGTTTCTGAGTAGTCTTGTGATACTTGTTTTTTATCCACTGGAGCCCAACGGTGGTACCTTCTTTAACCTTCTTGACGCCAGTGGAAGCGACGGCTTTTGTCTTCCCGAGACCTTCTCCGACCTTCTGCTTGTACTTTGCGGAGGTCGAAGATGAGTTCTTGGTGGTGGTGGTGGTCGTCGACCGATAAGAAACAGAGTCGTCTGGGTCCCACTGATCGGCCCACGACGTACCGTATGAGCTGTTGACGGCCATCTGATGTTACGACGATTGGTTTTGATTATGATCTGAAGAACGAGAAAGAGAGAAAGCGATCGAAGAAGAAGAAGAAATGTTAGGTTACGAGGGGTTTTAGATAAGGTTCGCGCTATTTATACAGCGTAGAAAAGTCCGTGTCGTCCTGTTTCAACGTGAAGCAGAAGGAACCAATAAGGCAACCATCTTGTTGCACAGACCTTTGACGACTGTAGCATTTTGAATTTCCTTTTTTTAATCAAGGGCAATTAAGTGAATTGGAACATTCGGCCGCGTGAAGTTATAGAGACATTCACGTAAGCGCAGGCGGTCGATTCCGACGGCGAAACAGCTGGAGCCCACCATCCCCCATGGAAGCTTCGCGGGCCATACCGAGTATGTCATTAGGATGTTCCGATAAGTCGTATTTTTAATTTTATTAAATAAATATCTAATAATTAAATATATTATTTGACTAATTAATAATTTATA
This sequence comes from Erythroxylum suave, assembly GCA_027563595.1. Taxonomy (NCBI): domain Eukaryota; kingdom Viridiplantae; phylum Streptophyta; class Magnoliopsida; order Malpighiales; family Erythroxylaceae; genus Erythroxylum; species Erythroxylum suave. The sequence goes on from JAOSBN010000007.1 coordinate 26,430,461, forward strand.
ATTAAGTAATAAACTGGTAATTTAAATCAAATTATAAATTCGATATTTGTAAACTCAATACATTTTAATTTTAATTCTAATTCTAATGAATGTGATAACAACATTTAATAAGAAAAGTAATTTAGCTTACATACTAACGTGTGAGCGAGGTTGCTAGTCTTCTTTATACGAAGGTTAAAATTTTAATTTTCTTGGATTTAATCGAATGACGTGTATGAGAAAGTCAATATTGAATGTTGAAAGGCTGCTACGAAGTCGTTGAACTTGAACGCCGAGTAACCAAAGGATGACGTAAAACGTGACGACCAAACCAAAGAAAAGGAGGAAAGATCGTCAGGTTCTAGTAACTAATATCCTGTTTTGGGGTCTAGAAGTTTCTCGTTCTCCTTCAATATTTTTCGTGTATACCTGTTGATAATTATTATTGTGGCTGAGGTTTGAAACAATCACGAGTTCAGGTTTTTTCGTCGTATTATAATCTTACTGTCGTATTCTATTAAATTTTATCCAAATATTTAAAGAATTTGATAAAAATAACCATAAAATTGCTACTTTGAAATTATAACTTAAAGTTACGAATTCTGTACCGTAGCTGCCAGTACTGGACGGTACATATCGTATCGGCCGAAAAATGATATCAAAATATTAAATTTGATACCAAATTTAAATACCGATAGGTATCGGCCAATACCGATTAGTATTGGCCGGTAATATAAATACCGGTCAAATACAAGTTGGTACCGAAAATTTTCAAAATTATAGGAACTAACTAGCAAATTTTCAAATTTTAATTTAAAAAAATAAATAAATAAAATTTTTTGACCTACCGCGTCTTCCCTCCCACCCTTCCCCCCTTCTTTTTTCAAATATTTTTTAGTTTAATTTTTATTATAATTTTTTAATTTTTATTTTTAAAATAAAATAAATATTTTATTACCAATTATAAGTATACATAATACATTAAATAAAAATTAAAAATAAATTTTTCTTTAAATTTAAAATTATTATTTATAAACTAATATTTATTTTATATATTTTGAATTATTAAATCAAAATTTTTTGAAATATATGTAATATATTTTAAAAATAATTTTAAATTTAATTATATTTATTAAAATTATTAAATTAAATTTATAAATTAAATTAAGATATTTATAATTTTAGTAATAATTAATTTTAATTAATCAAATATATAATATTTTTTATTGATAATAAATTAAATAATATATATTTTATTTTATTTTTAATTCTAATTGATTATTTCCTTATTATGAATTCTTGTTGTAAATTATAATAATTTGAGAGGTAAAGATATTTATTATTCTTTTTATTGGATATTTTGAAGTAATTATTATTTATTATATAATGAAAATTAAAATTGTAATATTTTAAATACTTCATATTGTTCTTAATTTCATATTTTTTATAATGATTGTCTTTTTTATATAAATTTTAGTTATTATTCATATGTGAAATATTTGAAAATTATTGTTATTTTATATTAATTGTGATTATTATTTATTATTTTAATTTTTAGATACAAAATTAAAAATATACAGTATAACTATACAATATAATAATGGACTATTCTGCAATTTTTTAAAAAATTTAGGAACTATTTTATAAATTTTAAAAATTTTCCAAAACAGTATCCGGTATTGACCGGTACCGGTATAATACCATACTAGAACCCAATCCGGTATCAAATCCGGTACAGTATTCATAACATTGCTTCGGATCCCACAAATCAAAGAACCTCATGTGATATGTTGATTTTTGGCCTATTGATAGTTACTTCTAGGACAATTAAATAATTAAATATAAATATGTTTATTTTCGTTTTAGTGATTTCAAAATAAATAATTAAAAAATAAAACATGTTAATTTTGTAAATTTTCAATTAAATTAAAATTGTTACTAATTAATTAAATAATTTAATCAAAATATATAATTTATAAATTATCATTGACGCATAATTATTATAAGTCAGCGTTAACCATATCTGACCATTCCATTTTGATGCTAACTCTGTTATTCCCCAACCGAAAGTGAAATTTCCTGCCAATTATTAATACCATCCAAGATCTGTCATACGACACCGTTATAGGACGGCACATTTGCTAGTATCTCCTCTACTACTGACAGGCTTTGGTCTAGGTAGAGATTATGCAGGCAAACCTGCAAAAGTACATATTACTTACCGTATATACGCATTACTGTCTTCTTCCGGGACAACTTCTGCCAGAGAGACCTCGTCCTGTGGTGGCTTAAGTTTGCCATTATATGTATCAGGATTGCGCAAGTACTTGTTGTAAAGCCACCTAGATGTGTTCAGAGCATTTCCAGTGCTCTTTAACGGAAATGTGTTTCGACTTTTTTGCCAGTTATTAGTGAGCTTTATCCATTCTCTCCTCCAATTCTTCAGCTGGAAGCCATGACCATTCTCCAAGCTCTCAATCAAGTATTTGAAGTATATGGCTGCTCGCGGACCGTAATATTCATGTAGAAGGCCGCTCCAGTATTTGTTTGCTACAGTATGTCGATTATAAGGGATCACAAAAAATATTCTGCAGTTAATTCCTCGAGGAAAAATTCTCACGTTTATGTTGCAAAAGTCCCTAATCATCCAACAATGAGACTGACTGACCAGAAGAAAAACAGAAAACTAACACCATTCACTCGATCAAAAATGGGAAATCAAATTATTTAGGCTAGTTTCTTACCGTAATCACGAAGAAGACTTGCTTCCTCCTCGGTATTGTCATACCACATAGTTAGCTGAGTTCTTGCGTTCCATTCGTACTGCAACATGGGACAAATTAGGAGTCTTTCACTAGAAAGGGAAAAACAACATGCTTAATGTTGGCAAGTTTTAAATAATAGTTCATGAAGCCTCTAACTTGTTTTTCCTCCTCTGTATCTTTGGCAAGATTCTTTGCACTTTCTAACCAAGGGCCCAGAAGAAATCCCTCATGGCATTGCAATAGCGTGTCCATGTCATCCACAAGGTCCAGAAACATTTCGCTCTGCCAAGCAACTCCGTTGACGTCATTTAACATGTAAGCTTCAATTATCTTTAAGAACAGCTCATTCGCATATTTTGCCAAAGCTTGTCTTGTTAGATCAACCAAGTCATAGCTGAAGATAAAATGGAAAAACCAAGTGAATATGACGTATAACAACAAAGATATCAATGGAATCCATATGAATTTGAGACCTAAAAGATATGTCTTACAAAAGCTTTTGAAACCCAAAAATGCCAACCTGTAAGCATGACTGTTTGATAGTTCATCCCCACTGGCAATGAAAAGTTCTAATGCACGCAAAACTTCAGAAGTTGAGTACCATAAGTGCGGTCGGTCATATGAATCAGAATTTCGATTAGATATAACCGTCCTTGATAATGGGTTGCCATTGCGGTTATAACTTGGGTGAGAAACCGAAATGAAGAAAGGATCAACATCAGGAAATGCTACAATGACATCTCTATTTTTGTCCTGGTCCAATATAAGAGGGACTATATGACTTCATGCAAACAAAGAAAAAACAGCAAATCTAGATAGAAGTTTAAATACACAACTAGACACAATTGCCTCACTCCTAGGGATGACATTTGTGCCCAAAACTGACCCGATTTGAATTTAACAGATAAGGTCCGATATGACCGGACTTCAGGCCACCCAAGCCTGATCTAGTTTAGGCTTGGATCTAAGCTCGAATCACGAGCCTCAGGTTTGTTGGTCCTGTCCGATACCTTACAAAAAATTTTGGGTCGGACCCAGACCAAGGTTACCCAAACCCAGCCTAATGCCATCACTACGAGTAGTAGTCTGTTAGGCCTCCAATTATGCACGTATATTCTAGAAGAGCAAAGCAAGGGGTAGCTGAGTAAAAGACTATTCTATTCTGTTAGGCAGGTGCATGAGATAGG
>JAOSBN010000007.1:26448541-26488291 GCA_027563595.1 Erythroxylum suave
TTCCTTGAGAGTCGACCCGAGGTTGCATCCTGTATTGCAATCCTTGGTACAAATTTATTTGACCGGTTTCCAAGGATTAATCTTAGGATTGATAGATAAGCCGCGATCAGGGTGAAGTTACCAGACTAAAAAACATTTAATTGGGATCAAAGGTGCTTTGAAGCCTTGTAAAAAATTTAGACATAAGTGAAATGGCAGATGAAAACTTTGCTTGAAGAGTATTAGAATGAGAAAGAATGAAGGCAAAGACTGAACTATGTAATTAGTAGTGGAAGTTCTTTTTTGTAATATTTAGGATTAAAGACAGACATCTTGCTTTTTTACTTTACAAATGACTCTTTTTGTGAAATAAAAATTTATATGAATAACATAAGAACGATTTGAGCAAGTTATGGGTAGTCAATTATGTGTGATAGTTAACAAAATAGAAAACAGGAGCCTATTATCAATATTTTTGTTTATTACACTAAGGGGATGATGTTTTTAAATTCTATTAATGCATCTAATATTGTAAAAAAATGTTGATACTCTATTTGAGATATATGATAAAGTTGTGAATGAAGTTAGGCCTAAAAATATTATATAATTCATCACTAATAATGATGTTGCTTACAAAGCAGTTGGGAAAAAGATTACAAGTATAATTCTTTCTATTGGACTTCTTATTGCATTAACTTGATGCTTTAAAATGTAGGAGATGTTAGATATTTTCTTATCATTGATGAAACTATATAGAAAGCAAGAAAAGTGACTAAGTATCTATAATTGTGTATGAGATCCAAATTTGATGAGAAATACTTTCACCAAGGGTAAGAATTTATGTCGTCTTGCCATTATAAAATTTTGAACTAATTTTTTTATCACTTTAGTGTTTTATTCAAATGAAGAAGAAGTTGAGACCAATGATTATATGTGATAAATGTATTGCATCTCAACATGTCATGTCTAATGTTGGAACGAAGGTTTTCAAAATTATATTTGAAGATCATGAATTTTAGTCCTAGTGTTAATTTGTCATATGAGCTGGTAAGCTTTTAATGAGGGTACTTTGTCTGGTTGCTAGTGATTAGAAGGTAGTATTGAGTTACTTTTATGATGCCATTGAGAGGGCGAAGGAAGCAATTAAGGTTAATGTAAAAAATAGGTCTTTTTTATATACACCTTATTATGTAGTCATCAAACCAAGATGAGAAAGATAACTTTGCTCTATGATGTTTGTAATTGAGGAATTTCTGAATACTAATATCTATTTTAGATTAGGTTTTATAAAGAAAGCTAAAGTTAATAGGTGAATGTTATTAACTATTATAACAATTGTTTCACATAAGATGATGCAAGATCTCTTTAACTCAGTAATAAAGGTATATAATGATGAGTGTGATAATTTTATGATGACCATTGTAATTCGTCAAAGAGATAAACTTAATCAAAGTATATATTTCTTTGTTTTTCTTATTTGTTTATAATTGATCATCAATTTATTTTATTTATAAAATTTATTTTATTGTTTTACGATTGCTTGGAAGGACCAATTTGAAAATAATGTTATAAAATTGCAAATGTTTGCAATTTCAATTCTTAGTCAATGTGTGAGCGAAATAGGATATGAAAGAAATTGGAACACATAATTTGAATTCATTCATTCTAAAAAAACAAAATAGATTGAAACATAAAAGATTAAATGATTTGGTCCTTGTTCGATACATTTTAAAGTTTTAGAAAGGTACGTTATTATCATTATCAAGTTTAATATAATTTCTTAATAACTTAATTTTTTATTTAATATGACTCTTAATAGAATAAACATTTCTATATATCCAATTTTCTTTAATCATATCTATCTTTTAATGGTTAGTTTTTGAAGAACCAAGTTTTATAGATGAAAATGACTAAGAAGACAATCTTGGATGTGAAAGTATTGCATGTTATTGTTGCAATAAGTTTGAACGATGATGATAGTATGGCTCCTCTCAATGATGAGGACTTCGTACCAAGTAAAAATTAGGGCTCCTCTCAATGATGAGGACTTCGTACCAAGTAAAAATTAGGGGCAACGAAAATTGAGCAAATGTATCATTAAATGAAGTTCCATTTTTTTCTCTTTTAATTTCACTTGTATTTGATATATATGTTAAATTCATTATATGCAATATAAATATAACTTTTTTAATTGTGAGTATTTTATTTTAAGTTTCACTTATGCTTGATTGTGTCCTTTGATATGAACTCATGTTGTTATACTTATGGACCTATATTATTCTTTTTGTTTGTTTATAAGGAAACGGAAAAAAGATTACAAGACAGTTATGGGGAGACAGAGCCCTGACTGATCCTCTAAGAGGATGTGTTGGCACCCGATAGGTGCTGTAGCAAAATAGGTGACCCCGATATCAGAGTGGTCTGCCTGGTTGGCAAGTCAGTCAGCGCATCTATTGCTCTCTCGATATACGTGTCGATGAACAACAGACCAGTTTCGGTTGAACAATTCGTTGATACCCAGAACTATAGGGTTGAGTGCCTGGGAGCGGTTAACCGATGAAGAAAGGAGTTGGTGTACCGCGAGCGAATCCACTTCCAATTCGATCTTTCGAAAGCCAGAGTTCCATGCTAATGATAGGCCGATAAAGACGCCCCATAGTTCAGCGGACATCGGCGCGCACCATCCAAGGTTCTATTTGAAGCCGCCAAGCCAGTTCTCGTCAGTATCTCGAATTAGGCCTCCTACTGTGGCCGAACGCTGGGTGCATTTGCAAGCACCATCGGTATTCAGTTTAACTCAGCCTGACTGCGGTTTACTCCAACCAAGGAGCTGTGAGTGGCGTGGATGGAATCCGGTGTCAGCCCGGTTCTGCCACTCGATAGACCTATGTGTCTGACCTGCAAAAGACAGAATAGGGGAAATGGGTAAGTCTGGCCAATGAAAACCATGATCGAACAGAGACTTATTCCTCCAGGTCTAGAGGAACCAGCACGTCGTGCCAAAAAGAGTAGCCCAATTCTAGCCCATAACTTATCGGTGGTGAGTGAGGTTGGATAGGAGCCAATCTCGATGTGGCAGGGAGAAAAAGTGAGGAGACATAATATTCGGTGGGAAGGCGGCCCACACTTGTCTAGCGTAGAAGCAGTCCCGAACTACTTGGAGGGAAGATTCTTTTAGGTTATAGTGGTGGCAGGTGGCATCGGAGTGGAGGTGTTTGCGGATGCGTTGTTGATTGCTAAGTAAACAGTCTTTCGATAGCAGCCAGAGGAAGGAGCGAGTCCGCTGTGAGCCCGGCCATCGCCAGATTACATGCCAAATGTCGTGTGAAGGCTCATCAGTGTGGCCCATAAGCATAGAATAAGTGGAAGTAATGGAGAATTGGCCGTGTTCAGATGCACCCAGATCAACCGATGCTGCCCCAGATACGTCTGTGGTGGGAATATGCCTGCCACGGTTCGACAGATCGGCTGCGGGAGATAGGATCGGAATGCATCCCAATTCCAAGTGCCAGCGGAGTCCGCGAAGTGTTGTACAGTGAGGCTTAGCTGATTGTTTGGGATAGGATGAGAAGTATAGGAAATGAGTGGGCCGACTTCCAGGACCCAAGAGTCAATCCAGAAGTGTGTCGTAGTGTCGTCATCGATTTTCCAGTGCCGGCCTTGTGACATTATGTGCCATGTTGCTTGTATGCTCCGCCACACCATGGATCCCCCGGCGGTTGCAAAAGGGGTGGGGAGTCGGCTGCCGTCAAACTTATATTTGCCAGAGAGTACCTTGACCCATAAGGCGTTAGGGTTAACTAGCAAAGACCATCCGAGTTTGGCCAAGAAAGCGTCATTCGTTTCCCTAATTTGTCGGATGCCTAGGCCTCCTAGCTCCTTAGGTTTGCATACTTCCTCCCAGTTTACTAAGTGAATCTTCATTCGATCGTGAGACGAGCCCCACAAAAATTGTCTCATGGCTTGTTCCAGTTCGTCACATAGACCGCACGACAGCCGTACTGTCTGAATGGCGTAGCTCGGGATCACTACTAATACTGATTGGGCTAATGTGAGTCGGCCGGTGAATGACAACATGTGTGGGTTCCAGCCTGCTAAGCATTGATAGACCTTATCAAGAATGTATTGGTAAGTTCTTTTGCTTACACGTTGGTGCAGGACAGGGACCCCGAGAAACCGGCTGAGGTTAGTCGTCTTGTGAAAACCTAATTCGAGGCTTAAGGAGGAACAGGTCTAGGGAGGGGAGTTCCTGGAGAAGTAGCATCGAGACTTGGCCGAGCTTATACGTTGACCCGAAGACTCATAAAAAGAGTTCAGGATGTCTCGGATTACGTGTACTTGTTCAATAGATGTTTCGGAGAAGAGAATGAGGTCATCGGCAAAGAATAAGCGGGAAAGTGGCAGGCCGTTTCTGCTTAATTGGATCGGTCGCCAGCTCCCCGAAGATACAGCGTGCGTAATCGCGTGGCCTAGACATTCCAGGCATAGAACGAAGAGGTAGGGAGAAAGAGGGTCGCCCTGGCGTATTCCCCGGGAGGGCGTAAAGGCCTCGCTGAGGTCCCCGTTCCAGTTTACTTGGAAGGAAGCAGTAGTAATGCATTGCATGATCAGCGAAATCAGTGAGTCTGGCAGGCCAACATCAATCAGGGTATCTTGGATAAATTCCCAGGTTAGCCGATCATACGCTTTCTCCAGATCCACTTTAATGACTATAATCCCTTACCGACTAATCTTCCTTTTCATGGAGTGGATAACTTCTTGAGTTATAATGATATTGTCCGTAATGAGACGCCCGAGCACAAAGTTACACTGGGTAGGGGCTACAAGCTCGTCGAGGAAAGGTTTAAGCCGATGGACGATAAGTTTGGTGAGAGCTTTGTAGAGCACAGTGCAGAGGGCAATTGGCCGGAATTGGGAAATGGAAGAGGGGGACGGGAGTTTAGGGATAAGAACAATGATGGTGCGGTTAAATTCCTGATCCCAAACTTCGTGTTGAAAGAGGCATTAAAGGAGGAGGGTGAGGGAAGGGCCCACAGTGTCCCACTGGGATTGGTAGAACAGAGCAATCAAGCCATCAAAGCCTGGGGCTTTGTTTGGGTACATGGAGAAAAACGCCGTCTTTATTTTGTCAGGGATAGGCGGACAATTCAGATCATCAATCATGTGGGGCAAGAGAGGGGGAAAGAGACCATGTCGCAGCCAAGGGGAGGGTGAGTGGCTTTCGGAATGATACAGGGTCTCTAGGTACCATGTCACTAGTTCTCGAAGAGTCGTGGTGTCGGTTATAATTTGACCATGTGCGTTAGTCAGAGAAGTGATTCTTGATTGTCGACGCCTAGCACGAGTCATGGCGTGGTAGTAGTGTGTGTTCCGATCACCATGTCCGATCCATTGACTTCTGGAGCGCTGATGCCAAAAAAGTTCTTCCTGATAGAGGACTTTTTCTAGTTCAAACTGCAAGTATTCCTCAAGGGCATGAAGGGAGGTGGAGTTGGAGGCTTTTAAGGGTTGTTGGATGCCCTCGAGGCGCGCCAGGAGTCACTGTTTGCGGTGGAGGATGTTTCCAAATTCAGTGTCATTCCACTGTTGGAGCTTAGCAGAAAGGTGTTTGATCGCCCCACTCATGTCCGAAGTACTGGGATGCCAGTGGTCAGCTACCACTTGTGCATGGGTGAGCCAGGCAGATTGAAAGTGAAAGGGATGTCGCAGAGGAGGGGGGGAAGCCGTACGCTGAAAAGAGATAAGGATGGGCCGGTGATCCGATTTTAGAAAAGGCAAATGTGTTATACAGGTGGTAGGAAAAGTGGACAGCCAGGAGGGAGATCCGAAGGCACGATCTAATCGTGCGCGAACTGGCCCCTGCCACCACGTGAATCATGGTCCAGAAAAGTCGAGGTCTTGTAGGTTACATTGAAGCATACATGCTCGGAATTTATTGATAACAATGGGTTGGAGAGGGGAGCCACCACGTTTATCTTCACTTGCCAACTTAGCATTGAAATCCCCCCCTACCAGCCAGGGTTTGGTAATAAACCGAGCAATATACGAGAGGTAGTGCCAGAGATATTTTTGTAGCGCGTAAGTTGGGCTCGCGTAGAGGACTGTAAATTCAAATGACCATTGGTCTCAGGCTATACTGGTATGTACGAATTGACGGTGAGCAATGTGAATACAAACTACAAGATCGTCCTTCCAAAGCAACCAAATACCTCCCGAATAGCCCTTCGCTTCTATTCGGAATGAATGATTATAGCCCAGTTTACGGATAACTGTCGATGCGTGAGCTTCGCTAATACGTGGTTCGACCAAAACAAGGAGTCTCGGTTTATGAATACGAATATAGTTTTTCAGGATGGGCGGGAAGGTCCGACCTCTCGCCCCTTGGCAATTCCAGATAAAAATCGTCATTAATCGGAAAGCGGAGAGGATCGTGAATCTAAGCTTCCATAGAGTGGATGGCTGACACGGTCGCCTCCGTACAAGGTAACGGCACGGGTGCCAGATCTAATTCCTCCATCTGAGTGTTCGGTACAACGTGCGACATCCCGTCAAGCGGAGGCGGTAATTCCGGGTCAGGGGGTCAAGGGGGAGTGGAATTTTGAGGTTGGCTAGCATGTGTCGTAGGGGTACTATATGATTTTTTATGCAATCAATTATCATATTTGAATTGATTTATATTATTCTTAGTTTTATATCAGCATCAGAGCTAAAGATTTTTCTTATATTAATTTTAGATATTGTTTATATGAGAAATATGTGAAAAGTAATATGAATAGGAATAAAGAGATAATTATTATATTTAATTTATATTATTATAATTTTTTAGAGAGGGCAGAAGTAAACTTAAAAAATTATATATTATAATATATTAATTGAAAATATTATAATTTTATAAAATTTAGATACTATTTTATAATTTTAAAGAATTACCCATAAATTGCCTAAAGTTTTTAGCCTCAAGGACTATCCCTTTGTTGCATAAAACAAATGAATAAAGCTGTGACCTGCATCTCAATGTTTTGCAAGAAGAATAAGCAAGTCTTTACTGTTATCTCTAGTACTATTTTGCATCATAACATTACTAAAATAGTACTTATTATACCCCTAACGTTACTAAAACAGTACTCGTTGCACGCTAAAAGTGGTAGAGATAATGGTAGGGTTTATTTAGACTTTTTGTGAAATGTTAAGGTGAAAATCACACATTTAACAAGTATTTACATAAATAATTTTTAAGATCTCATTAGTAAATGGTAGGTCTAAATTGCCTAGTTGTGTTATGACATAGACTAAATTTATGACTCGTATACTAAAAGGTATTAAAAACTTAATTCAGTTATGATTTAAGGTGCTACCAATATCGTTTCAAAAATGTTAAAGTGTAACATGATATCATAGATAGCGGTAGGAATTAACTTAGACTTTTAAAAAAATGTTAGGAGACAAGTCCTACCTTTTGCTTAAAACAAAGCAAGTCCTACCACTGAGTTCATCCTTTATGGTGTGAATGATAGAATTATAAATAAGAATTGTCATATTTGAATTTTTGAAGTTTGAAGTTGATTTTTTTAAAGAATTTCTCGAGAAATAAATAATAAAATTGAAAAGTTAAAATATAATATTTAGACAAAATTTATAGCTTAGTTTATTCAAATATTCAATTTATGATTTTGTTTATGCTCTAAAAGATTTAGATAATGTACATTTAAAAAATAATAAGGATGGCAATTTGGACTCATCTCGATATAACTCTATTTAATCCAAAATCAATTAATCAAACTCAAGTTGGTCGAATTTTAGTCTATTAAAAAATAAGATGTGTACCTATGAATATTAATTGTACAAATGAAATGAATAAAAAAGAGCTAACAAGAAGAGTTTTAACAAGGTTCGACTAACTGGGTGTGTTTAATTCCTTGAAAACAAAAGTGACTGATTTCATCATTAATTAATCAAATATCACTTGAATATTATAGCTTTCTTCTACATATAGAGTATAGCTAAATATAAATTCTAGCTAATACAGTTTTACATAATTCATCCCTTTGCCAAACTCAGTTCAATATAACTTAACTATATTTAACAAGTCCTAGAATGAATATTTTTCCAAGAACATATTTTTAGAGAAGATTTTCTTTCATGAATAAGGTTTGGAATATGATTGTACCCTAAATACTATACCATAGATTTTATTGTCTTTCTTTATAACATAGCATAGTATCTGGCATGCTTATATCCCATATTGTGGATCCTTCTACTTCTTTGTATGATGAGATGCCCTCGTATCCTAATTGTGGATCTTATTATCTTTTTTATTAAAAAAGACACGGTCTAAGACTTGACTATTTCCTACACCATAGATTTCACCACCTTTCTCCAAAATTTAACATGTTCTTTGACACGCTCCTTTCTTATATTGTGAATCTTCCCACTTCTTTGTACATTGAGACATGCTCATGTCCTAAGCCATGGATTTTAATATTTTTTCGTGAAAAAGATATGGTTTGGGACATGAACAAGTTCTATACAATGTCTTTTTTTGAAAACACCTCAGCCACACTAAAGCACTTGTATTTGTAGCTTGTGTTTTCACCTATAATTTGTAAAAAGGAATAGGCCCTAGATCACGCTTTTTTCCAAGGTTGTGGTCACCAAAAAAATTTTAAAAATTTACATTCGTTTTTCCTAAAATATTTTAAGATTGCACAGGTGTATATGTGTCCTACACATTAATCTCCTAGTGAGTTGTATTCATGTTTAACATCCATAGACATTAATCAAGTCCAAGCAATGCTTGACCTTCTACTAGATAACCAAATCTATTAACATATCAGTTACATTCTTTGAAGTGCAAAACTTTTTTAACAAGATCATTCCAGATGAACTTAATTTATTGATCTTGTGAAACCTTAGATATTCAATCATATCACATATACATCATTTATTTTTCTCCTGACTTTCCTAGTCCTATTAAAGGTAGTTGGATCCCGATTAATGATGGTAAGTGATAGTTGTGTTTCGCATGATGTTTTCGGTTGTAATTTGTTTGTAATTAGTGTGAATTTGAGTGTTAAGTGTGCATTTAGGGTTTAATTATGTTAGTTTGTGTGTTTAAGTGTTTTTATGGATTAGTTTGAATCTTTGAGCTTAATTGTTATATTTTTAAGGTACCTTGATATGTGTGTGTGTGTTAGTGTTTCAGGGTAAACGGTGGAGAACAGAGAAGATTCGAGGAGTTTCGGGCCAAGGACATAAGCCACAATCATGCACAACAGGCCACGATCGTGACAGAGAAGGAAGAGTCAGCAGAAACCAGGCCACGATCATGCACTTGGGCCACGATCGTGACAGAGAGCGTTTAGTCAGGCCACGATTGTGTACATTGGGCCATGATCGTGATAGAAAGGTTAAGGCGTTGGCGGGCCACGATCGTTCCTTTCGTCGAGCCGATACAGAAACTCGAGTTTTGAGCAATTTTTTAGACTATTTCCACGACTTTGACCTAGAGCATCCTAAGTATAAATAGAATATGACAAGACAGAGGCTGTAGTTTTAGAGAGTCTGAAAAAGAGAGCAATCCCATCATCCAATTCCAAAAAACCTAGAGAGAGAATCGAGAGATTGAGGAAAAAGATAAAGAAAGAGAGACACAGAGAAGAGCTTGATGCTATGTACTTCCTGGAACATATGGTTTTCAATTGTCACTGCCTCCCCAACTCCATTCCCGACGTATTTTCTATTTATTTCAGTTTTATTCATGTATAGAATTGAAATAGGTGTTGAGAGTATATTGTGTTGAATGTTAAGTTGTGTTTATACTCAACTTTCGATTTCGATTTTGGAGATTAATAAAATCTAATTTGATTGGGTTTTTTTATTGATTTAACTGTGATTTAATTCTTGTTCTTTATAACTTGGCACTAGACTGGGTGGGTGAGCTAAGTGAAAATAATCAATTTGGGCTAACAAGAGTTAGGTGAATTGATAGGCAAAGTGTTAAATCAAACCAGTAGAGTCATGTAATGAGAGATCGAGCATAGATTCCCGATAGGTTAATAAAGAACTGGGAACTAATTTAAGTTTTGGGTCAATCACAAATCGAGAGATTGCGATTCCATAATTTAAATTAGGGATCATCAATTAGGGTTAAGAATAATAACTCGAGAGATAGTAATTCACCTTAGGACTGTCTAGACCGTTAAGTCGAGAATTGCATAATTGATTAGGTTTCATTAATTTCAGATCGAAATTTTGTTTCTCTCACTCAGTAGTTTCTAGGTAGGTTTAGAATTAGTTTGTGTGTTATGTTGTCTTGTTTAGATTTCTATAACTCAATTCTTTAAATTGATTATCTATTGATTTATTTTTTGCATTAGTTATTTATTTAAGTTTGTTGCGAACTTAGCTGACCTTAGATTTTAGGATTGGATTACCCTTTCTCCTGAAATCGACATCTTAGGTACTACACAACCTGTGCGCTTACGGAATCTACCAAGGTTATAAATAGTAAACCTTAGTGTGTATAACCTTACGAACAATAAGATCATATGCAGCTGAGTCTTCTCAAATAGATTTGTTTGATAACTTGATGACATGTTTCGTTTTATGCATAACTATACCATACTGATGCTCTTTTCATAATATTTTTCTATCTCTCAAACCATAATTTTCAGTCTCTTTAGCATTGATTCCAATTTGTTTTAGTTTCACTTATACTAACTTAGTATTACCTTTTGCTAGTCCTAACACTTCCTTTCCATATCTTTACCTCAATATATGTTGCTTTCTAAATATTGCATCCTTAAAGGTTATCCTATACTTTTTATTAAGTTTATAAAACTTACAAAAGTCTATATTCCAGTGCTTGAAACCTTTAATAAGCTCCCTTTATGAAGTTTCATCATCTCTTGCTTCTCAAGATAAATCAGGCATATATGCCATAATGCAGTTATATTTTCTTTTGACTCCACTGTTGTAGTTTCTCCATTTACAATTGTGTTCACTAATATGTAGATATTTTTATCAATTTTGGCCTTTTCATAACAGGCATCACACCCTTTTACCACCTTAATATTGTTTTCAGTTTTACATCCAAAATATTTTACATATAAGATTTCCAAAGAGATTTTTTTTTTCAAATTTGGTACATATTGAATACTACTTAACGTCCTAATCACATCATCAAATATCTTAATCTTGACTTTCATGTTTAAACAATTTTATAAGCTTTACCATTTAGAACCAAATAGTCCCAAAGTTTCTTGACATAGATAACAATTTAATCATTATTTGATATCAAATGGTATGAACATCTTGTATCTAAAAATCAAGAGTCTTGAAGTTGATTGATGAAAATATAGAGCATGTCTCTATCACTGCAATCTAAGTTCTTGCTCTAGACTTATTAAACACCTTGACAAATCAAGTTTCCTTTTTGTCCCTCTGCTCCTTATATGGGCAGTCCATTTTGATACATCTAATTTGCTCACATTTGTGGAACAATTTCTATCCTTGGGTTTCAACCTAGAACTTATTAGAAGAGCCATCCTTCCTTTGCTTTCTTCCACAATCATGATATCTCCTAATATAGCCCTTAACTTGAGATCTTTCACTAATATTAAGTATCTGTTAGTTGTAAGTCAATAGCACAGTGGTGATGTCCTCCACACTCGCTATCTCCTTACCTAATATAAGCATAGTCACTAAATGTTCATAAAAGAGAGGTAAAGAACAAAGAAGAATCATTGTTTAATCCTTATCCATAATAATAACCATAAGTCTTAACAAATCACTCATTATTTGATTAAACACATTCATATGTTGTTAAAGATATGTTCCTTTTTATATATTCAACTTATATAGCCTCTGCTTTATATTTGTGAAAGACAACACATATCGACTCTCCAGCTTCTTCTATATCTCTAGAGGGGATGCAATCTCCATAATGTGGTGTATGACCTCGTCTATAGGACATAACCGAATGGTTCTAGTTGCTCATGCCTATATTTTCTGTAAATTGAGCTCATTTATGTCTTCTACCTTATTCTCCTACAACCTTTTAACAAATCTTATTATATCATTAACAAAATAATGTGTATGCAAAAAAAAAAATTATGAAATAAAGAAAGAAACAAGAACCAATAAAACATTGATAATAAGGTGTGGACAATTGATTATGCCTACATCTTTGATAGCAAAGAGTGACTGATTTTGTTGTTGATTAATTAAAACTCAATTAGTGATTACAAATTTCCTTAATATATAGAGTCGATTTATTCAAGTATAGTTACTTGCAAACTCTAGCTGCTATTATTCAACATAACTTGCTTTTTAAACTAACTCCACATAACTTAACTATAATACAAGTCCTAAAATTTTCTTAGAGTTTGAATTCCATATAAAAATCTATTTCTAGATAAAGTTGTCCTTCATAGACACATTTTATGTCCTTGACCATAGATATCACTATCTTTCTCTAGAACATGACATGGTCTCTTGTATACTTATGTCCCTAGGCTGTGAATCCTCTTATTTCTCTACATGTTAAGGCACAGTCGTGGCTCTACAAATCTTAATTTCAACTTTGTGTAAAAAATATTATCTGGATAGGGTTGTTTCTTAGAATGTGTCTTTCTTCACATACACCTTCACCATACTAAAATGCCTATATTTTCACCTTTAATTTCCAAAAAGTGATGTCTTGGGTCACATGTGCATCCTAATTTACATTTACTAAAAGACTTTCAAGAAAATAGCTAAGAACTTTCTTAAACACTTTAGATTTTATGTAACGCACCACCCTTATAGAGCATATACCCGAACGTATCGATGATTTTTGAGAACATACTCTGCGAGAATGTCACATTAGGATAATCAGTCAACTTATTGCAAAATTTTTTAAACATCAAACACATCTAAAGCATACCAAAAATCATTCATGGCCCATTTCATTTATAAACATCACCAGTCATAAATGTTATTACACTTTACAATATACACAAACATTATATGGTGTTTGAAAAATACAATTCTAATACAATTATCACTAAAACATTTATAGGTACAACTAATCCCGACCGCTGGCTCATATCCAATGCAATAGCTATTCTTTAATTAGTCTAACTAGATATCTCCTCTGAGCTTAAAAATTCAACGATGCAATTTTGGTAAGTTTTGCAAAGCTTAGTAAGCAAACCATCATCGATGCGCTCACTAATATCAAATCACACAAACAATTCACATTCAAAATTCATAAATAATTCGTATCATCACATAATGAACTTCGCTTCACTAATCATCATATTGCATCAAATACAATTTTTTTCACTTATTTCACATTTCGCATTCAAAATGGTTCAATAAACCATTTCAATCATTCAAAACATACATATCAAAATGTATATGCAATGCACATGTGACTTACTTTCAATTATTACTTTGTTGTCACCTAGTGTCTTTTTAATCGTCCTTTATCCATTGTAAATATCGGGCTCATTGATAAATGTCTCGTATCTGTTGTGGATACCGAGCTCATTTTATATATTGAGTCTATGGCTCTTATACACATTCTGAGCTTGAAGCTGTTTTCACTGGATATTCCGATCACAATTACATTTATCTTATAATACATATCATGTAGTGAAATGCATCAAATCACATTTATACAATCAATTACTTTCATTCAGTATACACATTCATTTTTCACATTTTCATCGGACCTAAGTCTGGCATTCAACATATTTGTTGAGTATATGTATTTCTTTCATATTCACATTCAATAAAGCACTTCCAAATATGATCTCAATTATCAAATTCCTTGGACCATCAATGTCCAGAATCATCACATTCAAATCAATATCAGTTTAATAATTTAAATTTAAGTAAATACAAACAATCTTAATGAAAACATCTAGGTTACTCATAGTACGCTCCTGATTAGCCATTGCTTTCATAATCCGGAAACGTCTAGACGATGATGTTCAATCTTATGTATTTATCTTCAAGCAATACACATATTGTACACACATTACTAATTTGATCAATCACATAAGTATCAATCATACACATATGTATATGTGTTATGTA
Source organism: Erythroxylum suave (assembly GCA_027563595.1). Taxonomy (NCBI): domain Eukaryota; kingdom Viridiplantae; phylum Streptophyta; class Magnoliopsida; order Malpighiales; family Erythroxylaceae; genus Erythroxylum; species Erythroxylum suave. The sequence goes on from JAOSBN010000007.1 coordinate 26,462,606, forward strand.
CAATGCATGCTCAAATGACTATTTCCAGGTATGTATCCTTAAATCACAAGTCTTGATCATTCTATTATTGTCACTTAGATATAACAAGTTTACATTTAGGCTAATACTTCAAGTATACTTGATTAATCAATTTTCATAATTTATACATTCATCAATCACATAGTCTCATATCCTCTTTCTAGCATTATAATGATCACATAATATCCAATTTCTCATTCATTCTTACTTAATTCACATTATTCATCTCCGTTAAATCACATTAACATTCCTATGAACACTTCCCTTCATTAAAAAACTCTAAATTTCCAGATTTCATGTACATTAATATCATTAATCCATTCTTTGGTTAAAACCTTAATGAACAACGTAAACATATCAAACATTTAATCACTTAATCCATCATCAAACTAGGTTCATTTCAAACGTCATTCTAACCTAAATGTATCATAGGAAGGTACCTTATCATTAGTTGATTTAATAATTGCATAAAACTGAATTCACCATTTCTAGACCTTGCCCATGATCATGGGGTACCCTCCCACGATGGTGGATAGATGCTGATCGTAGGATGCCACGATAGTGGATCACCCTTTTTCCTTCACTTTTTTTTTCAGATTTTATCTCAATCATAACGCACCCAACACATCTTATACATAGTTCCTCATTTCTACTTCATTTCCTCTTCACTCTCACCTCTATTCTAACTCAAAATCACCCATATAACAAATCATACATTATTATTGATCATTTATACAAAAACAGAACATATTCATACCCATTCATTCATCAACATTTCATAAACTTTCAACGCACATTATCTCCATCAATCTATCCCAACCAATCATCCTAAATGTTTCTATTTAAACAAATCGTGAAGCTTGATATATTACTTACTTGATTTACTCCAAAGCTTCTCAAATCACCATGTAAAACCTAGCTCCTCCACTTACACGATCATCACCATATTCAAGAACAAGATGGAATAGAAGTGGGTGTCATCAACATGGAGAAGATAATAAAGTGTTGAAGTGGTAAGGTAAAGGATGATAGCCATAACTCAACGTTGATGATTGGGTTATGAGAGTATCGTGTATGAGAGAAGAAGAGATGAAGAAGATGAGAGTATTTTGTGAAAATGAAAGACAATGGAGATGGTCTTTCAAGTTAATAAATCGTGGGTTATAAAGCTTGGTAAGTGTTATGACACTTACCATATAAATAACAAAGTAAATGTACCCTAACTATAGTACCCAAATTCATTTAATAACTAGTTCATTTGTCTCCCAATTTCTACACCAATTGTCACCTAATTTCTATGCCGCTTGTCAATAAATCTTAATTCCACATGTCAATTATTTCTATTGCCATTTGTCAATTATTTCTACTGCTATTTGTCAATTGTCTTGCCACTTGACATTTTTCCTAGTCCAAAAATATACATAAATTCATGAATCTCTCGATCGTACCAAATAATTCCAATTACTAATTATGATCCATAAATTCTTGCCTTTGGTAAGCCAAAGTAAAAAAATATTGGAAATATTCATTAATATCATATTCATTATGCTTAGTCATTTATCACATTTATCTTAGTTTCATACCCTAGAATATGTCAATTGAGTGCAATTTCTCTATCTCACAATTAATGTTTGTAAACTAATATTATGCATTTAAACATAATAATGAAATCATGTCCTAGATGTACCAACTTCGTTCTATAAGCCGCCACTCATATGACTCATTAGTCTAACTCTTTAAACCTCCGAATAATTTGAGAGACGGGATGCTACATTGTAGCTATGTATATGACCTATATACTACATAACCCAAACTCAAGATCGACTCGATCAGAATGAACCAATTCGAATAAAATAATATCGTTTTATTCAATAATTTAAATTTCAATTAATTAAAGTAATATGATCTTAACATTAGTTTGATGAATTCAAATTTAGACCAATACAGACTTATCTTTTGCCATCCAAATAAAAAATAGGTGCTATAAGTTTCCTTTATGAAAAAAAAAGGTGATTACTCCTAAAGAGTCCAGGTATCTTTCACCATCGGGTCAACGCCTCAGACCATTCACATAAACACAACATATTTTGATGGTGTGAAATCCTTTCTTTCTTTCTTCTCCTGATTGTAAAGGTGAATTGGTAATTTTGCATCCAATATCTTTGCTTCCAACACGAACATCAATTCTTTGTTCCCCACAGGAGAGAATCGCCAAATATGAAATTAAAATCACCAAATATGAAATTAATGTTTTTGCTTAAGCAGAATCAATTCCCACTCTCCTAAGGTGATGTAATACTTATAGGGTGTTTGGTTGACTAGAATAACCATTTCATTCATGATATATTCCTGGTAATAGACTATTTCCTTGTTTGGTTGAAGAAAACATGCAAAATATATAATCCAAGGGTTTACATATTTCTTGAGTTTGGGGAATAAGTACCCACCACCCCCTATGTTTATCTATTTTAAATCTATTCCAAGTGGTTAGGAATAAAATTGAGGAAAATTTGGACAAAAATATCCTTAAGGAATCTACATAATTACTAGCTACTAAGAAAATTAGTAATAATAATAGGAAGAAGAAAATTAATAATAATAATAATAATAATCATCATCATCATCATCATAATAATAATAACAATAACAATAATAATAATGATTATGATGATGATGATGATGATGTAACTAGTGGGGTTACTTAGATATTTTGATCTTTTTATTAGTTATTTCTTTGTCATTCCAAATTTATGTTTTCAGATCAAACATTGTATTACATTATCATTAGAAATTCTTAGAAGTAAATCAAACTAAATAATACACATTCCATTCCATTCCTCTTCTATTTTATTCCTAAATAATTACCATTACATTTCTTATCTATTCCAGTAGGTAAACCAAACACTCTGTTATTTTTTAACGAGATTAAGATGTTCATTGAAGTTAATTGCTCCTATAACTTGTTTAAACATGAGCATTTGCTTCAAACGATAATGATTATGACCATTATGAAGTTGACTGAGGGGGCGGTTGGTTCGCATGGGAGAATATTAATAGGAATGAGAATGAACATAGTGAGAAATGAGAATGAATATTATCATTATAATTATGATGATTAGTTAAGAGGAAGGAACGATTATTATTACCATTGCCAGTGGTTGGTTTGTAAAAAATATTGAAAAATAAAATTTTATTATATTTTAATTAATTAACTAATAATAATAATATTTTAATTAATTAACTAATAATAATAATATTTTAATTAATTATATAGTAATTTATTATATTTTAATTAATTAATTAATGAACTATATTTTAATTAGTTAATTAAAATATTTTAGTTAATGAATAATTATATTTTAATTAATTAATTATATTTTAATTAATTATAATGTAATTAATTAATTAATAATATAATTATTTTAATTAATTTATTACAATATAATTAATTATATTGTAATTAATTAATTATAATGTAATTAACTAATAAATAATATTATTTTAATTAATTATATTTAATTAATTAGTATTTAAATTTTAAAAAAAGATTCACTAATAAGAAATGAGTTTCATTTATTTACTAAATAGAGGGTATGGAGGATTCCTCAAAAGTGAGATATCAAACTATTGTTTCTATAATGATAATCAACAACCAACCACTTACTATTTCTTATCCGTTAACCTTTTCTCAAACTCATCGACCAAGCACCCCCTTAATAATAGTCTAATTCAAATTTATTATTCTTTAGAATAATTAAGTACCCTAATTCTTGTTTTAACATGGTAGATATATTAAAAAATTTCTGAACACATGCATAGATTCGAACCTTAGCATGGCAAATAGAGAGGTAGTCTAATAAGGCCAATCACGCCTCGCTTTCCGCTAAACTTACTCAAGGATGTCTCATTTGATACTTGACCTCAATTTAAAACGATCCCACTTTTCATCTATATATTAACTATTAAGAGCGAGCTTTCACTTTCTTCCTCCCATTCTCTTGTCTCCTCACTCCGCATCTGTTTCAGAACATGGGAATTAAGCAATACCAACAAAATAGTCACATAGACTGTAGTTTCCAATCTAATTCTAGCCACCATCAATATCAACCAAACCTACTATCCCTCCCTTCGCAGCCAAGTCTCCGTTCAATTCCTTCATTCACTTCACAACCTAATCACAGCCCAAACCCGGACCTCCACTACTACTGTGTCACCACCCTCAAAGGTCACACATCCTATATATCCTCTCTTACCGTCGCCGGAAAGTTCCTGTACAGCGGTTCTTCCAACAAAGAAATCCGATCATGGAGGAGAAACCCATCTGCGGAGTTTGAAAGTTCAAGCAGCAGCGTAGTGGCTATTGGCGAAGGTGCGGTGAAGTCTCTACTGGTATTGGCTGACAAACTCTTTAGTGCTCATCAAGATCATAAAATTCGGGTGTGGAAACTTAGTAGCCAAGAACCTGATGAACAGAAGTGCTCACGCTTAGCCACGTTACCAACGTTTGTTGATCGTGCCTCAAAGATTATCTTGCCCAAAAACCAGGTTAAGATTCGAAGACACAAGACATGCACGTGGGTTCATCATGTCGACACAGTCTCTGCACTTGCCTTGTCCAGAGACGAGTCCCTTCTCTACTCGGTTTCATGGGATCGAACACTGAAGGTATGGAGGACAAGCGACTTCAAATGTATGGAGTCGGTAACAAATGCCCATGAAGACGCGATAAACACCGTGGCATGTTCAAACGACGGTGACGTTTACACAGGATCGGCTGACAGGAAAATAAAAGTGTGGAGGAGAGCTGGACAGAAAAAACATTCTTTGGTTGCAACACTTGAAAAACACAAATCTGGGATCAATGCTTTGGCTCTGAACAACGATGGGTCGGTTCTGTACTCCGGTGCATGTGACAGGTCAATAGTTGTGTGGCAAAAGGATGACGCCGGAGTCATGGTGGCCGTTGGTGCTCTTAGAGGGCATGCACAGGCCATACTGTGTCTCGTTGTTGTGTCGGATTTTCTCTGTAGTGGTTCAGCGGATAATACAGTAAGAATTTGGAGGTGCTCTGGTGGGAACTTCTCTTGTGTGGCGGTGTTGGAAGGGCATAAGGGCCCTATCAAGTGCTTGACGGCGACTGTTGATCGATGTGACCAATCCAATACATCGCTGTTGATTTACAGTGGGAGTTTGGACTGTAATATCAAAGTGTGGCAGGTCAGTGTTCCTCTTTCGTAGGACTTAGGAGGCCTATTTTAACAACACGGTCGGATTTTGTACCGTGATGTTCTTCACATTTACTTCCAAAGTGTTGTGATTTCAACGTAGTTTTCGTTAACTTACAGGTGTCTTTTGTTACACGTTAGCATCCCTAATTTAATCTTGTGAACGCTGAGCACGTAATTTAATAATCAACAAGTTAATAAGGTACTATCCACTTAACATTTCGATGTAAATGAACAAGAGATTGTGGATGTGGCATAGTTGTTCCCTACTAGAGGATACTTTACTTGCATTCCAATTTTATTTTGTTCAAAGTTGTGGACAAGATTCCATAATTATATTTGCCTAAAAACATGGGACCCTGTCGTGACGAGGTCACAAGTTGTCCTCTGCCTCATCGACAGTCCAGGGTATCCAGAAATTGTTTACTGTTGATGACTTCTGTCTTGGGATTTTGTGATATGGGTGTTTTAATTAGTGTGCATGGGTATTTCAGTTGGCTTGAAGGATTATATATGAGACTGAAGGCAGCTATGAGAGTGGAGTGGTGACCTGAAACAATGATTCTAAAATCCATTTTCTTTGAAAGTGGGATTGCCAGGATCGTACCTACGATACGGATTTTGCTTTCCGAACAGATCACATAAACATCGACTTTCCTTTTAAATGGGAAATTGTTAAAAAACAAAACACACGATCTTACCGTAATAATTTAATATCTCAACTTCACGATATAAAACAAACTTTAATATTTTGAAACGTCTAAAAGTGATCCTAAATGATCGTTTAAATATCACGTCAACGTTAACTTTGACATTATTTTTAATTTTTAAATTAAAAAAAGACCTACTGTCACATAATAAGTGTAACTCACAATCTAAAAATATATAAATAAGAATCTCATTACCATATATTAAGTAGGACTTATTGTCTGAGATATATAAACAGTCGCTGCCCTTGTCACGTGATAGTGGTATCTATTTTTCATTAATTTAAAATTTAATTATGTACTGATGAGGTCCATTTTTATTTAAAAATATAAAAATAGTGTCATGCTAGATTTAATTGGAAAGGAGTTAACCTTGTTAAATTTTTCGTTATTTAGAATCTATTCTAAACGTTTAAAAAACATTAAGGTTCACTTTGAATGTTTCAATATGTTATGATTCAAGTTATGTTTTTTTGGTAAATGTTGAAATTCAAAATGTACTTCTAATCGGTATATTAACAAGATAATGATACAAAATGAGTTGTACTATATTAAATTATTATTTAAATTGATATTTGATATTATATCATATTTCTACAAAATTGGTACGATTTTTAGTATAATACTTACATCCTTAGTCTTACGAGATGAATTTATTTAAAGAATTGCAACAAACTTTGTAATTAATCTAAATTTGAGGAGATATATGCAAAATGAGATCTTCGTCAAAAAATTATATTGAAAAGTGAAAGTGAAATCTAAATTATATTTTCATAGGTTTATACAAAGAACCTTAGTAACTCTCCTTTCTTCTATGTTTGTCCTTTTTCTAAAGCAAATAATATGACAACAAGTGAACGATTTATTGAATCATTTGATGACAAGTTTTCTCACACTTTTGTAACTTGTTTATATACAATTTACATGGAATGTTCTAGAACTAGAGCAGTTAACAACTAAAACAAACTCCAAAACAGAAAGCAAACCTGGATAATCGTAAAATAAATACATTGGCGCCATATATACTCTAATACCCCGCTTTAAGTTGGAGAATTCACATTATGTATGCCCAGCTTGGAAATTTTAGAAAGAAAATGAGCAGGAGGCAATGGCTTAGTAAAGCAATCAGCAAGTTGGTGTTATGAAGAAACTAGAAGAAGATGAACAACGCCCTCTTAAGCTTTCTGCCGTATAATGTAACAATCAATTTTTATGTGCTTAGTGCGTTTGTGAAATACCAGGTTGAATGCAATTTAAAGGGCAGATTGATTATCACAATAGATGATAGCAGCATTAGAATGAGATATATTGAAGTCATACAACAAATAAAAAATCCATTGAAGATCACATGTGATAGATGCAAGGGCTTGATACTCAGCCTCAGATGATGATCATGACATAGTGGATTGCTTTTTGGAGCGCCACGAAATGAGAGTAGATCTAAGGAAAACGTAGTAGCCTGTAATTGATCGACGGGTATCTGGACAAGTAGCCTAATTAGAATAAAAAAAATCTTACGTTGAAGATCATTTTGGGCTAAAAAAATGCCTTGACCAGTTGCTTGCTTAAGGTAATGAAGAATTCAATGAGCTGCAACCAGTTGCAGCTGTGTTGGTCTATCAACAAATTAAGATAAACAATGAACAACAAAAGTAATGTGAGGCTGCATAATAGTAAGATATAGAAGTTTCTCAATTAATCGTCGACAGGTACTGGGGTTTGATAATTAGGGATGGCAATCCCAACCCAACCCAGCCCGTTTTTGGCCCAGGTTAGTCAGGCCACGAGCAAGGCATGGGTTGACCATGGTCCACCCGGGTTGGGCCACAGCCCAACCATAGTCTGCCTGCTCACTTTTTTCGAAATGACGTCATTTTGATATTTTTCTAAAAAATTAATGGATAGGCCAGCCCCGTGGCCCAGCGAGCCATAGGGCGGGCCACGGGCTGGTCAATCTGTCGATGGGTTGGGCCTGCTTATAGCTCGCCATAACCGAGTCGATCCCTACTAATAATGGCATACTGCCATCAGCTGACATTTTAGTTGTAGCCACCATAGGAGAATCAACTAGCTTGCATCCATAGGAGAATCAACTAGCTTGCATCTAAGAAATCTTGTTTCTTGTAATAAATCAAGGGTATATTTTCTTTGACAAAGATTAATCCTTTTCTCAGTACGTGCAACTTCAAGCCCTAGAAAGTACTTCAATGCACTAAGATCTTTAATACTAAATTGATCATGTGAAAAATTTTTGATGCGGTCAATGTCTGCAATAGAATCGCTAGCCAAGATCACTTCATCAACATACATGCAAAGAGTTACAAATGACTGTGGTGTGTACTTCAAAAATAATAAAGGATCACCCAGAGTTGATTTAAAACTATCAAGATAAAGTGTTTGCATTAACTTTGAATTTCACTATCTGCTGGCTTGTTTTAAGCTGTAGAGAGACTTCAAGAGCTTACAAACCTGCCCAGGTTTAGAAGCCTTAAATCTAAGAGGGAGTTGCATATAAACTTCTTCTGAAAGATCTCTATGGAGGAAAATATTGTTAATGTCTAACTGATGAAGAAACCATCCTTTAGTTGCTGCCAACATTAATAATGTTCTGACAATGGTCATTTTAGCAACAGGAGAATAAGTTTCAAGATAATCGATACTGGATTGTTGAGTAAATCCCTTTGCAACTAAACAAACTTTGCACCTCTCCAAAGAGCCATCGACATTGAATTTTAATTTATAAACCCACTTGCATCTAATTGGTTGCCTAAAAGGAGGGAGATTTACAACAACCCAATTATTGTTTGCTTCAAGAGCATCAATTACAACCTTCGTTACTACCCTCCAACAATCTAATTGAACTGTTTTATGGAAATCTTTTAGTTTTGGATAATTAGTAATGGTGGTAGAGAAGGCATGATGTTTAGATGAAAGATGGGAATAGGACAGAAAAGATTGAATGGGATGGAGAGTAGAGGAAGTTGAATGGATTTGTACCCAATAATCCTTGAGATAAGCTGGTGTAGTCTTTTATCTAGTGGACCTACGTAAGGATGGTTAAGAAGATGGAGTTATGGGCTATAGTTGAGAATGGGATGCAGGTGGAATATCAGATGATGGAATAGGTGAAGGTGTAGGTACTAGATGTGTGGTGGAATCATCAACAAAATGATTGGCGTGTGAAGTAGGAGTATTAAAGTCATAATGAACTATTTCAAAAGTGTGTTTATGTTCATGACTAGAAGTATGAGAATTTTTAAAGGGAAAATATTTTCATAAAAGACAGCATGCCAAGAGATATCCTTTTGTAGTGCCTGGATATCCGAGAAAAACACATTTATATGCTCTATGATCAAATTTCCCTTTCACAACATCAATTGTAGATACAAAACATAGACAACCAAAGACTTTTAAATCTAAAAAGCTAGGAGGCTTATTGTGTCACATACCACTCCTATAGAGCATATGTCCGAACATACAAGAGGATATTTGAAAACATACTATACGAATGATACATTAAGACAATCAAACTAACTCATTAAAGGCATCAAATACATCATAAGCATTCTAAATGTTCAATTCTTCCCATTTCATTCACAAACATAAAGTCACAAGTCATTACAATTCACAACCCACATATACATAACACAACATTCGTTTGAGTTCAATCTTCGTACCAAAATATAACACGAAAGGGGATGTTAATACACAAGATAGATATTTAGACTTCTAAGATTTAGCTAATCAAACCTTTTAATCATTATTGTCCCCAAAATGCAAGTACTAGACTTCTACTATATCACCTTAGTAGCTAAAACTGCCTTGAACCTGAAAAACAACGTTGAATTTGAACGAGTTTCCAAACTCAGTGAGTAAACCATCTTCGATGTATTCACTCAAGTCAGATCACAAAACAAGTCATAACCCAATTTAACAAGTATATCAAACCATCTCGTATTGAATACCATAACACATTTCATCATACTTCAACAAGTACATCATGTAAGGTAGCATTGCATATCACAGCACATCCTCCATTTATTTCAACTCTATACATCCTTATATGAATCAAATAATTGAAATGAATATCAAGTGCCTATCAACCTAATTTACTGTCCCGTATCCATTGTAGACACTGAGATCATTTCTGGCTCATATCTATTGTGGATATCGAGTTTGTGTCATCTAAGCCTGAGGCTTTTTTTACAATCCTGAGCTCAAAGCTCTTTTCCCACTTTAGTCATTCTGGTCACAACTTTTTTATTTTATTATGCTTTTTAATGTGAAGAGATGCATCATTTCACATACTATGCTTTCATTTCAGTATACCCATGCCTTATATCAAGATCCTCGGATCTAAGTCCAACATTTATCAATTAATTGTACACACATTTCATATTAACATTCAATTCATACAGAAGCACATATAATTGAGTTTACATATCTAAGTTAACTCACAGCACTCCAGAAAAGCTATTGCCTCGATGTTCCGGCAATGTCTAGATATTGACGATCACCTTGCATGTCTATCATCATGCAATACACACATAGTTCAAAGATCACTAATTTGTTTGATCATATGAATATAAAATCATACAGATGTATATGTATCATGTTTCAATACATGCTTAATTGACTTTCCGTATATATATTCTTATACAAATATCTTAACCATTCAAACATTATAGCTTGATTTACTCCAAATTCATCAATCGTACATTCACAAACTTTTCTAGCAATATATATTCATACAATTACCTAATTCTTATTCAAAATTACCTCATAATCTTTAATGCTCATTCATTCATACCTAATACACATTACTCATGTCCTTATGATCATGTTTGCATTTATAAGAACACCTTTATTCTGTTGACTACTAATAATGTCCATATTTGGATACATAGATATTAAAAACAATCCATTCTTTAAGTTATGACATCAATTAACAACCTAAACTTATCAAGCTCTTATCCAGTTAATCAAGCAACAACCTAAGTTCATTCCAAGCCTTAATCAAAACCAAATACACCAATTTAAAGTGACTTTTCCTTAACTAGTTTAACTTGTACACAAAAAAGAAATTATCTTTTTAGAACTAGGCCCACGATTGTGGAGGACCTTGCCACAATTGTGACAGAAGCTAGTGCAACAGGCCACTATCGTGCTGTGAGGGCTACGATCGTGTACAATCTTTCTTCCTCAATTCTCTATGAATTTCACATACTTAGAGACATCACTACCACTTGAATTTTTCCAGAATTCATGTCCTATAAAGCTACTTCATTCCATGCTAGTCTAGCTTCCATATTAGTTACATTAAATCCCACAAAAATCTACTCATTTACTTCATTACCACTCACTTTATACCATCATTCATGTAGTCTTAACTTTTCCATATTTGAAAACATCTTAATAGCACCAATCTTTAGCATGAATTCCTCATCAATTATACCTCAAATCCTAAATTAGTTCATCTATATAATAGCCTATAAACTACTGTTTTCATGCATTTAAGAATAGAACAGAAAAGTAACTAATTCATCCATCATTTTTCAACACTACTTCAACATCAACACTACATTTAATCCATCCATAATCAGTTATCATATCACATGCCACAATGATTAGTATTTTACTTACTTGTTTAGATCAAATGCCACCTCAATGTATCAAGCCTGCTTTGCCTCATATGCATGCAAGATTATCTCAAGAACAAGATGGGAGTAGGATGGTTTTAGTAAAGATAAGAAGATGACAACAAATTCAACAATGTTCTGCTTCTAAAACTATCTTTATGAAGGATTTTTGCATGGATTTTGGTGTGGCAATTGAACAGAATTTAGGCAAAACACAAAGATGTGAGGGGGAAGTGCATTTCGGTAGTGAGAGGGAGGAGAAGGAGAGAGTTTCAGCAGAAACAACAAATGAAGAGATCTTATCATTTGTGTGATGTGTATTGTGTGTTGTGAGTGGAGAGGACACTTGTCAAGTGTCTAGGTTAACTATATGTCCTCTCTTTAGGCTACCAAATGTAACTTAGTTCCTAGGCCATTTATCAGTTAATTCTACTGCCTTATGTCACTCAATTTATAGGCTTAGTCATCCTAAATTTTCACATGCCAATTATCTTACTACTCGAAATTTTTACTAGTCTAAATCTACATATTAATCCATCAATTTTTCAATTGTGACAAATAACTTCAAATTACTAATTGTAATCCATCAATTCTTTTTATTGGTAAATCAAAATACATGAAATCATGTCAAAATTATTTAGAAACTTTCATAACCCGGAATGTATCAATTGAGTGCAATTTTTTTTCTAAATCAACATTCATGTGTGTATGCCCATATTATGCATGTGAATGAAATCCCAAAAAATCATATTCTAAATGCACCAAATTCATTCTAACGTAATATAATTCATGTGACTAAGTAATTTAACACTTTAATCCTTTAGTAGGTTTAGAAACGGACTATTACATATTGAATAAAAATTGAAAAGGAGTTTTGTTATTGATGATGGGAGAAGGAATACGGAATCAAATAAGCAACATGAAAGATGCAGTCAAACTAGAAGGAGAGTGGCAACCCCATTTTGCTGAGCAGTGTATGGACAAGTGGTTTAATGTACGATACCTTAATAACTTGGCATATTAATTCCTTGACCATTGTCGGTTCTAATACATTTGACAAAAATTAAAAACTGATTTTTTGCATAGGTGTAAAAATTTTACAAAATCTCTCTAGCTTATACTTTTGCCTGCATAAAAAATACCCCTGTATATCGGTTGAAATCATCCACTATATTGAGGAAGAATTTATGACCATAAAAGGAGGCAACTTACATATGACCCAAATATCAACATGTAAAAGACTTAATATAGAATAAACTAATGAACTTCTTTCTGTTTAACATAATGACATATTTCATAAGCTTCATTATATGACAAATATATGTCATTGTCTATATTTTGCAACTATTTGATTCTTTTATTTGACAAGTGCCCTATCTATAATGCCAAATATCAAAAGAGCCATCATGATATAAAGCAAAGATTGTTTTATCTACGGACAGAGTGTTATGTGATGTATTGGCATACAAAGGCAGTGGTTGAGTAAGACGATATAACCCTTGAACTTCTTCAGCTAGTCCAATCTTCTTCTAAGAAAGCATGTCTTAAATGAGGCAATAATTGGACTTGAAAATTAAACAACAAGCAGAATCCTTAAGCAACTTACTAGCTGAAATAAGATTGAATTGAAAAGTTGGCACATATAGCACGTTTGTCAATATTAGATCAGATGAAACCTTAACAATTCCAACATGAGTTGCTGGCATACTGTCACCATTTGGAAGTCGAATTAATATGATACGTAGAGGCTTATAATTGGTGTAACATGTAAGTGTACAGGTAATATGGTCAGTGGCTCTAGTGTTAATAATCCAAACATTCTTATCGTTTCCAGACCTTGCAAAAGAGCAAGTAAGATGATTACCTTTCAACTAAGTAGTTGGATTAAAACTAGTGGTAAGCATGTTTTCTTGGAATGAATTGATAAGCTCCTGTGGTTGTTGAAGCAAAGTTAAAAGTATCACATATTGCTCTTGAGTTAGACTTACCTTTGATAAATCAACTTGTGCATCCATAGTAGAACTTGTATCAACTACTCACGTGAGTTAGGATTTACTTCTTCATTGTTTTCACCTTGCAACTGTACTGCGATCACATTTTGCATTATTTTCACTTTATTCTTTAGATGACTAGAAGGATATCCATGCTTTTTATAGCATACATCAATGGTTTGCTTGTATATCCATAAAAGCCACACATAGATTTCTTTACTACTTGACTTCCTTGAAAATTCTTCTTAGGATATGAATTATCCACTTGATTTCTAGAATAGCCTCTACTGAGAAAAACATTAGGCTCTGCAATTTGTACAGCAACTCCCTATGAAAATTGTCTCTCTTATTGTGTAACCATTGAAAACATTTTATTGATCTTTGGTAATGGATCCATTAACATGATTTGGGAATGCACATTTGAAAATTTGTCATTTAATCCTTTAAGAAAACTGATTATTTGATCATTTTGATTATAAATCTTCATCTTCTCAAGTGCATCACAAGAGCATGATGGTTCACAAGAACAAATCGGAGTTGGTGCTAGATTCAAGAACTCATCCTATAGACCTTTTAGAAGTGTATAGTAATCTGTGATACTGAGACTACCTTATTTGAATGAATAAATCTCTCCTTGTAATTCTACAATGCACGTGTTATCTCCTTAAGCCAATCGATCACATAAATCTTTCCAGATCTCGAGTGTGGTATCAGACCAGATTACGCTTTGCTGGATAGATGATGTTAATGATTTTAACAACTAAGAAACCAACATTATGTTGCATCTCTGCCATACTGGAAACATTGAATCTCCACTTGCCGGTATAGTAATGCTTCCATCAACGAATTTAAGCTTGTTCTTTGATAATAGTGACATTAGCATGGCTCTTGACTAGATGTGATAATTGGAGCCATTTAAAGGAGAAATCACTAATAGAAGAGAAGGATTTCACTTGGATGTAGGTAGTACAGACTATTTGGCTGATCTTTACTTCGACTTGCATTGCTTCCAAATGCCATTTTGTTAAATCTCGAAGCTATTTGATTAGGAATGAAAAGAGGGAGAAATTGCCTTCTCTAATACCATGAATGATTTATTAAATCGTTTGAAGAAAGGTTTTCTCACACTTTCATTTCTTGTAACTTTTTATATACAATTTACATGGAATGCTCTAGAACTAGAGCAGCTAACTAACTATGGAATGATATAGAACTAAAGCAACTAACAACTAAAACAAACTCCAAAACAGAAAACAAACGTGGATAATCGTAAAATAAATACATTAGCGCTATATATACTCTAATAACAAGCAAGAAGAGTATGATTGAGATGGAATAAACTCTTCTGCTACGATTGAGATAGAATAAACTCTTCTGCCATTTCACACTTTGGATCCGACTCGTGCATATGTTTCCTATCAAGCTCCATCTCCTTAAGACATCAATATTTAGAATTTTCTTTATACTCATCAAGTCTAGAGTTCATTGTGTCACTCAAAGAAAAGTAATAATACCCTATTTTGTTATAATCCAAATATTTTTATTACTTTAAATTACTAAAAATATCTTATAATACTAAAAATTATTTAAAAACCATCTGTATTTGTTAAATTAATTTAAACAAACATTATCTTATACTTAACTATTTCATATATAATATAATTTATATGACTATTTTAATTAATTTTTGTTAAAATAAAATGATATAAATTTAATAATTTTCTTTTTTAGTTATAATTAATTTAAAATAATAATAATTTTAAAATGAATAAAATTACGTAAGCAAATTATATCTTTCATCCTATATTTTTAATTAAATAACTTACTGCATAATTTACCTTTTTTTACATAATTTAGCTTTTTTAAATTAACTTTTCTTGATAAAAAGCCAATCTTTGAGGATTAAATTAAACATCTTCAATAATGGTTCACAAAAAAATAATATATGTATATGAATAAACATTACAAACCCTAAACTATATATTATAGAGGAAAAGGACATGCCTAATTGGGAATAAAAGATATCAAGAAAAAGTATAATTAAGAATAAATTATAGAAAAAGAATAGATCAAAGCAAGCATTGCAGACCCTAAACTATTATAGAGAAAAAAGACATGCCTAATTAAGAATAAAACATATAAAAGAAAGTGTTATTAAGAATAAAAATATATAAAAAGAATAGTTCAAAGGTGACAAGGAAAATAATTTTTTTTGGCTTTAAACCTCTTTAAAAGTTCATAATTGAATCTTAAATTTATAAAAGTTTTAATTGAATTTACACCACCAACAATTTATAATTGCAAGAGAGTGATTTTGATTATGTAAACATTATTATCACAGGATGTTATGTTTTGCTTCCATAGAAGTAAAGTAAAACCAATAATTAAAAAATTTAACCGGTTCAGTTGATTTAACTATAAAAATTTTGAACCGTCTAATGTTTCGATTCCTTTTTTAGCTTTTTGGTTCAATTTATTTTTATAACTTTTATTATTAAAAGCTGATAGGTTTATTAATTAATTGGTATTTGATAAATTAATAAGTTCTTATAAATCAATTAATTTTTATTTAATAATCACATTTTTAATTAAATTTCAAATTCTCCGATGAGTAAAGATAATATTTTTGAATAATATTTCAATTTTTTAATTTTATTCAATTTTTAGTTGATTTTATGACGATCTAATATTGGTTGAATACTTTAAATGTTATCTCTTTTATCTTATCTATTTAACTTTCAACCAAAATTTTAAATTCTCGATTAAAATAATATTAAATACCCACCATTCTATTTACTGGTTTTGCTAACATGACAGCCTTAAAGCCATGTTGGCATCGAATAAAATGCAATATACCACGTGACATGACATTTGCGTTATGTGAGACCAACTTAATTGGTTTTATATATTTTCTAACATACCCCCTCTAGTGAAAGCCCTTTAGGTTTGAAACTTGCACAGATCTCTTGTGCTTAATTTAATAGGTAGGTAGTAGGGTTTGAACTCAAGACCACTTAATTATAGAGGCTCTAACACCATATTAAGCAATTATTATCCCAATATATCCTGTCTCTGATGCTTTATAGTGCAATGTTTAGAACTAATCCGTTTTGTTTTTATTTTATTTATTTAACATTTTCAACTCAATTGCAATTTATAAAAAACATTATCCCAAAGCAGGTGTAGCTATCTTTGGCTATAACATAATGATTTCACATGGCCTCACAAAGATTTACCTTAAATGTCATCAGCTTAACTTAATACCCTGCGACCACTCAAGTTTGCACAAGTGAAGGAAAAGTTAGGTACAAGTCGATTTTCTTATGCTGCCATTATTCTAACCTGCTCTCTTCAGTGTGTCCAAAGTTCACTTTTATTATTTCATGCAAAAAGGTGGATCTGGACATCCATGTTCATCCCGTAGAACTCTGATCATGTAACATTTTCAACACTTTCTTGTCCTACAAAGCCGTCCAGAACGAGATGGCGTGCAAATATGACGTTGCCAAACGAACAATTCAAACACAATTCCTGGAATACTTTTAACCTAATAAACGAAAGATACATTAAAGTAGTAATAATTTCTAAAGGACAACCAAGGATGAACCTTACCTGTTACAATCTAAAGGTTTGAAAAGCTTCACAGTAATTTGAATGTTGAAATCAGTGGATGTGCTGACAACTCGCTACTGCTGTCGATAAGAGGCGCAAGATCGTCAGACACATATCGTTTGTGACTTGTCTCCAAACATGACTCGTGAGAGAGAGTGGATACAATCTTACGACATAGGTTGAATCATAAGCAAGAATAAATTATGAACAATTACGCATACAAATCAACTGAGCATCAGATTAATGTTTCAACACTAATTGACAGGTGGTTTTAGTAAAAGAATTGGAATTACCTCAAACGGATAAATACAACCTATACACGATTCATGTCACTTTCTTAATAATAAAGCCTCAATAATAAACAAGAATTTCCATTTATGATCCAGCATGAGAACAAGATGAAGTCATCAATCTGCGTTGGCTTCTTTTGTTTACAACCACAAGACGTGCTGTAAATTGTGGGACATTATGTTCAGTGAGAAACATCACAACGAATGAGTTTAATTAACCAAAAAACAGATTGTTCCCGTTTCTTTGAATCACGATAGTTCTTCACCTAGTTAATCGATATTCATGTACTAATTCCTTGTCTACATTCTAAATTTTTGTGTCCCTTGATACTGAATGATTCTCAAGAAAGTTTTTTTTTTCTTTTTCATTTTCAACTTTTCTAATAATGGTTCACGCAAAGATTCCGAATTACTTTGGATTAGGGGAAAACTCCTCTTTTGCTCTATCTGTCTCACTTTTAATCTAAAGAAAAGGAGTGAGAGTAGAAATTTTGGGTCAATTTGCATTTTGAACCTCAACATTTTCGGCAGAATATAAAATAGACCTTAACATTTCGAAGAGTTTAAATTGAACCTCGACGTTTTCAAAACATTCAGATAGACCATAAGTGTTTGGGAAATCGGGATGAAATTCGATCCTAGCCATAGCGGAATATTTACAATTTTTTTATTTTGATTACACGAAAACCAAAATCAATTTAATTCTATGAAATAATTACCACATAATCATAATAAAGCATTAATCAAAATTTGTACCTTATTTTAAAGCTTGATCATGTCCTTGTCATATCCCTCGAGTTGTTTTCAAAATCAATCTGTTTCAACCATTATAGCTGTACAAGCATCTGACCTCTAACAGTATCTATAGAATTAGTTGAGAGAACTCTATAACTTTTACAGAAAGAGTTAAGTGAGAAGTGCTAACTCCATAGAATTTAAGCCAATTTATAATAAGTTTTAGATGTTTTAATAATTTAATTAAAATTAAATTTTAATTTCAATTAAACTTTAATTAAAATTACTAATAATTATAATTAAATACCAAACTTGCCCAAATAAGATTTAATATCTCATATTGATCTTTATTTATTAAATATCTCATATTTAATCATAAAGTTTCTCAAACTTTACAATCAAATCTAACTTGATTAAATTAACTTTGCTCTCTTCGACCTATTTTATATGTGAGACATATTAGGTTCCCAAATATGTTGGCAATTATTACAAATTATAATTATAATTCATAATTATACTTAGATAAATTAAAACTCTTTTAATTTATCTTTAATTCTCCAATTAAATAATTTATAATCATATATCAAGATTGCCTCTAACATTGCGTTATGACTACCCAAATATTTAGGAATGTCAAAGTAGATTTGGCTAACCTTTCCGTGCATGATTTTTTTTATTTAATTCATTCTTTCATCATACAATGTTCTAATTAGACATAAAGTATAAAATTAATATCTACTCTATTTTGAGTTTAATCATATTAGTTCTCCGTCATTAGCTAACGATTCAATTAATGACATTTTAAAGCTATTTACAAAATATCATTTCACCTTGGCTAAGGATTTCCTAAATCAATACAAATCGAGAACAACAGATCATTCTTCCTAATTACTTTAGGAGATGAATCCTATCTTAAACTCGCAACCACCTCCATATAGTTCATGCTACATCTAGTGACTACCTATTGACTGACCCATGATTAAATAAGTCATAAGTAGTATCAAAACATAGCAATCTTTATATAAGATAAGTTTGGTGACCTCAGTTAAAGGATTACTTATACAATCATCACAATAAAAATTTCATAGACATACAAGTAATGTTCCAAATAGATTTCTCTTATCGAGCATGTTCAATGAACTTGTTCTCTAACAAGCACCCACACATTTGTTTAAGCATCTCTATAGTTTAGCCTAAGAGATCAACTACTTCCTTTACAAGGAAAAACAAAACGTATAATAGTCTTTTTGTGCTTTATTAATGTCCAGTCTTAATAAAACAATGACTAAGAATAATTTAGGTATAATACATAAATGCAACATGAATCTCATAATTATAATTTCAATTGTAATGAATAATTATCTCGTGGACTTTATCATATAGATCTAAACATGTATAAGATGCATAATGTCTTTAAATAATTGTCACTAAACTACAACCAAACTGATTGGCTGTAGGGCATAAACTAATAAAGTGGGTGAAAATTTATCGAGATTAATTTTTTGTCAGTTAAACATCACGCCAAAATTGACGCAACATTATTTTTATTTTAAATAAAAAGTGGACCTTATTGTCATATAACAAGTGGAGCTCAATCTTTAAAATATATAAACATGAACCCCATTGGCATGTGATAAGTGGAACCTATTGTCTGAACATGTGACTATGGGACCCACTTTTTGATTAATTTTAAAAAGTTAATTATGTGACAATTAGGCCCATTTTCTATTTAAAAAATATTTAAAATAATGATGTCAACATTAACATAACATTCAACTATCATGGAATTAATCCTATCAAATTTTCTATCCATTTAGAGTCAATTCTAAAAGTTTTGAAAAAGTTAAGGTTTAATTTAAATACTTAAAAGTTTTAGGGTTTAAGTTGTATTATGATGTAAATGTTGAAGTTCAAAATACACTTTGGGCCTATAAACTTTCAACTCCTCACCTATATGATTTTATGTGGCATCTGTATGTGCTGAAAAGGAAGACTTAAATATTTTATGCAATCTTATTGGACAATATAAATGCTTTCAACTTTAATATCTTGCAAATCACTTCCATCCAAAGTCTTTGAATAGCAAATTAAGCTAAAGTCATAGATAAGTGTGTATATACACTGCCAAATTTTTTTTAAGTTTGATCAATTTAAGGCCAAACATTTTAATTTGCTCAATTAAGGTCTAATCGTTATCTTGTCTGCTCAATATTAGGCTATTTTTTATGTAAATTTGGTAGTGTCATACACGCGCCGTTATGGAGAGGCCAGTTGGATTTTAGATGTCATGTAAAAAACACAGGTGGCTTACGAGGATTTTCATAAAAGAAAAAACAATCATTTTAGAACCCTAATTTATTTCTAATCCCAAATATTCACCCTCTCTCTCTTTGAAACTTACCCAAATCTTGTCTAATCTAGCGTCTTGCCTCCTTCATGCATCATCACTGCTGATCACTCCAATCTCTCTCACCGATCCACCTTCCAGTAGTTTGAGCTTTCTCCTTAGAAGTTTAAGGTGAATGGGTGCTTCAAAACCCCATTGTCAATGATGAAGATGTTTGGGTCTAAAGAGGGTAAGTAATTTTAATTTGTGGATGTTTGGAGATTCGAACAATAAGATTGAGTGGATAGTTTTCTCTTGAGGTTTTGACGGGGAACTTCTTGTAGTATGTGATCAATGATTTACTCTGTATTGAAGAAGACTTGATACTAAGACATAACTGAGTCTGAAATCTTAATAGAGATGAATAAGGAGAAAAGAACTGATTTTCATACGGTCAGGGTAAATGCCATTTCACATTGTCCATTTTCATACAATACATGTGCCCTTTTTGCCTCTTGTTCCCTCACAAAATTGTCTTCTTGTTTACTAGTTTGGAGAGTGTATTGGTGTTACTTATGTAGCTATTGAGTACTAACTCAGTTCATGATTGGATTTTGAACAGGTAGTAGAAGGTAGTGATATACTTGTATTCTCATTAAAGCCTGAAGTTGGTAATAACTTATGCATGCTCCAATCTATTTTTACCTTAAGTTGGTAATAACTCATGCATGCTCCCATCTCTTTTTACTCCTTTGAATCCTTTTAACTTCATAGTAAAACCATATGTTTACTTCAGGGTTTGCATTTCACCATTCCGACTTTGTCTCAAATATTAGCTACAGAATTGGGAAATTTTGATGCTTGAAGGGTGCTTACTGTTTTATTTTTTTTTTTACAGAAATCCTTCTATTTCACTTCTGCATTCTTTTTCCCCAAAAGCTCTTTTTCCTCCTGCAATTTGTACTACATTTTTGAAGACATCAGCTACGAATACTTGAGAATGAGCTCAATTAATAGTTATTCAAGGTAATGAGGTCGATTAGAAGATTCAGTTTGTTGTTTTCTTGGTTGTAATGAAGGGTCTACTAAAACTTTTTGAAATTTTCTTTTTTTGACAGTAGAAGAACACGTTCTACCGTTGATTTGAAGTCATACAAGCTGATTTCTTCAACTTACCTAGTTGAATGAGACTATGACGAAGAGGTTAAATATTGTTACTGTTGTTCTGACTAATTTTCATGGACTTTGAAAGCTTTGATCTTTTAATTTTGGCTATAAATTCTTACGTTTTAATTCAAATTTGAAATGAATTGAGTGAAAATGATGTGGATTTTGCATGAATGTTAAATGGAGTATCTTGTGAATGTTGTATGGAAATAAGAAAAATTTTGCAAGAAAGAAGGAATGTTAGACATGAATTATGCATGCATTTTACTCAAATTAATCTTGAATAAAAATTTAAAAAAGCAATTGCAATCCTAAACATTATATCCCGATTTGTAAGCTTTAAACGAAATTACGCAATTAGAATAAAAAGTAAACTAATTTAACTGGAAGTAAAAATGATTTGATCAAGTAGTATGGAAAACTCTTGAGAAATTAACTTCATTAATTTAATCTCCTATGCATGAATAAGGTGAATTGATTGGATAATTGTCTTGCTAAAATTATCAATTGGATTCTAAATTAATTCAAATAATAAACTAAATATAACTTTTGTATTCAATACGTTTATCATCCAAATAAATCATGTAAACCCAACTAATAGTTACCCGCTTAAGTTAATATATTTCTAATTCATAACTTAAGCGTCTATAGTTTCTCATTCTAAAATTAAACTTCTTCTCTCAATCCTTCATTTAATACTAAAATGATTCAAAGGTTGGTCATGCTATTACATCTAATAAGCTTGGAAACTATAGCAAATAATAAGACAACAAAATGGTAACTCAATCATACATAGTCTACTAAAATAGTTTCATTAATTGTCAAGAAAAGAAATCAACCCATCACAGAATAAACAAGGTTCATCATCTTCATATACTTCAATCACACCATGATCAGTAACAGAGAAGTATTAAAGCAATAAATAGAGTGAATAAACCAAAATGAACTATCAAAGAACTAACAAAGTAATAAGTTCAGATCAAATAATGCAACAAATATAAAAGTAAATCAGAATGAGAAAACAAAGAGTGTTCGGATGAGGGAGTTGGCAGTGGGTCTCATGTCAATCTCAAGCTCTCTACATTGGCTCTCGGCTTCTGCCTCTACTTGGTTCTCACCCAGACGATCAGATACTACTACTGGCTTTAACTTTGCCTTCTCTCTATCTGTTGTTTCTCTTCATCCTCACAACCCACTGGTTTTTTGTTTTCTTCGCCTCCTGCGTTGTTCTTTTTTCTCTTTTCTTAGTCTCGATTTTTTCTCTAGTCTCATACTTCTCTCCTACAACTCCTCCTACTGCATTGTCCATCGTGTACTTACATTGTTGTGTTACTCCATCATAGAAGAATTGGTTCTGCATGTAAAGTGGAAAATGATGGTGTGGACATTGTATTAGCAAGAGTTTGAAGCGTTCCTACACCTCATAGAATGGCTCTCCCTCAATCTGAGTGAAGGCAGCTATCTTCATTCACAATTAAGATGTTTTTTTATGGGAATAGAATTTTCCCATGAATTTGTTGTACACCTTCCATATGATTAATGAATCGGATGAAAAGGTCATCAACCATACCTTAGCCCGATCTTTCAATGTGTATAGGAAGCATCTCATTCTGAATTGATCTTCGTTTAAGCCATCGAAAGGAAATGTCAGGAGAGTCATATAGAACTCCCGAATGAAGTTTAAAGGTTCTTCATTGAGAAACCATTGAAAGGTGGTAGCATGTTGTAATGGATGCTCTTCAATTCATAGTTTCTAGCTACCTCTCCCAAATGTATGCACAAAGTGGTAGAACCAATTATTGGTCTGGCATACTCCTTCATTACTGGCTACCTTTCACCCATCTCTTGATCTTCAAGCTTGGGTTCCTCGAAATTGTGTTTAAAGTTCCTTTAGGTTCTCCACCTCCAACGTTGATCTTTTTTTGTTTTCCAACCCCCTTTTTTGTCCTCCTTTTCGTTCTACATATATCCTAGATTTTAGGTTTAGGTTCAGGTTTTGTTTTTAACCCTGTCGTCAACCTGCACTTGATAGATCAAAAAATTAATTAATGCAAACAAATTGTCACGGGTGTGACTCCCTTGTCACACTCGTGATTGTGGGAGTCAACTGTGACTTAAAAGCACCTAGATGGACTTCCTGGACTGATGAAAATCCAGGAAGAAGGTTTGATGGTTGTTGATATTTTCAGTAATTTTGTACATTTTGATATTGTTTTATATAAATATGTCCATATTTTCATTAACGAATTGCTCTTTTTAATTTCATGGTAGAGGGAAATTTTCTGTGGATTTCATTAATGATATGATCAAAGATTTTCTCTTTAAAACAAGACAAGATGGTATTTAAAACTTAAAGCCCAAAAAGACAAGATGGTATTTAACATACCACCTGGTACATACTGATGTATGTGGGCCCATGAACATACAAGCTAGAGGAGGTTATGAATATTTTATAACTTTTATAGATGATTACTCAAGACATAACTATTTGTATTTGATGCATAAAAAGAGTGAATCCTTTGAAAAGTTCAAAGAATTTAAAGCTGAAGCTGAGAAGCAACTAGGCAAGCCATTAAAACAACTTCGATCAGATCGAGGTGGCGAGTACTTATCTGGAGAGTTCCAGCAATATTTAATTGACAATGGAATTGTTTCCAATTTGTCAGCTCCTCAAACACCTCAACAGAATGGTGTAGCTGAGAGGAGAAATATGACTCTATTGGAAATGGTAAGATCAATGATGTCCTACGCTAGCCTTCTAGAAAGGTTTTGGGGGTATGCCATACAAACGACAACATATCTTTTTTAACTTTGCTCCATCTAAATCGGTGCCTAAAACACCTAGGGAGTTGTGGACTAGCCGAGTACCTTCATTGAGGCACTTAAAGACTTAAGGTTGCCCAGCCCATGTTCTAAAGTCTGAATCCACAAAGATGGAACCAAGGTCAGAATTATGTTTGTTTGTAGGATATCCTACGAGAACTCGAGGGTACTATTTTTACAGTCCTCAGGATAGGAAGGTATTTTTGTTGACAAATGTGACCTTCTTAGAGGAAGAGTTTATGAGAAATCACAAAGGAATAAATGAAGCAGTACTAAAGGAGTTAGCTATTTCATCTAAACCAAGAGTTGATATTGATATAACAGAACAAGATGTCAAAATGAATTCAAGAGTTAAATCAGAAGTGCAACCTGAACATCAAGTTGTGCCTAGACGTAGTGGGAGGGATGTGAGACAGCCAGATAGGTATCTAGGTCTAGGAGAAGGCTTAACTGTCATCTCAGACTAAGAAGAAATGGATCCCATTATGTATACTCAGGCTATTAATGATGTTAATGTAGAAAAATGGCTCAAGGCGATGGAATCAGAAATAGATTCCATGTACACTAATGAAGTCTAGGTCCTTGTAGATCTACCACCAGGTATAAAAGCCATAGGGTGTAAGTGGATCTACAAAAGGCAAAGAGGGTCGGGTGGAAAGGTAGAGACCTTTAAAGCTAGATTGGTATCTAAAGGCTATACTCAAAAAGAGATATAGATTATGAAGAGACTTTTTTTCCGGTTGCCATGCTTAAGTCCATCAGGATTCTTTTGGCCATAACAGCCTATTTCGATTATCAAATATGGCAAATGGATGTTAAGACTGCATTTCTTAATGGGGATCTTAAGGAGGCCATTTATATGGCCTAACCAGAAGGTTTCATTAGGCCAGGAAATGAGCATAAGGTATGCAAGTTGCAAAGGTCCATTTATGGACTTAAGCAAGCATTTAGGTCTTGGAACATACTTATCAAACCCGATGGGTTCATACAAAACTTACATGAGCCTTGTGTTTATAAAAGAATACAAGAAGGTAAGGTTACTTTCCTAATCCTGTATGTTGATGACATTATGCTCATTAGGAATGATGTGGGAATGTTATCTACGGTTAAGGGATGGCTGAATGAACAGTTTTCAATGAAGGATTTGGGAGAG
>JAOSBN010000007.1:26498088-26509291 GCA_027563595.1 Erythroxylum suave
GGGGGTCGGCGGCTTTATAAAGCCGCCCATTTACCTACGAAATTAGCAATTCCGTCGGTAATTAGGCGGGAAAATTCCCGCCCAAATAAGTCAAATACCGACGGAATTCAAATTTCGTCGGTACTATCAGGTACCGACGGAATTGCTAATTCCGTCGGTACCTATCGTTTCTAGAAGACCATCTAGCGACGGAAAAATGTTTCTGTCGCTAGAGGCTAAACCAAATTCACCGACGGACAGCATCTGTCCGTCGGTGATTTGTTTCACCATCACCGACGGATTGGTCTGGTCCGTCGGTGAAGTTTTTTTGTTGTTCAATTTTCCGACGGTAAATTGTATTCCGTCGGTGTGTTGCCGTAGGTAATAAAATGCACGAAAGTTTGGCGCATTTTTTACCGACGGATTACTGAAGGCGTCGCTATATTCCGTCGGTAAAATTTGTAACAATATTCTATGCCGACGGACGTTTTTTTTCGTCAGAAATGTTCCCATTTTAGCGACTGAATGAGAATTTCCGTCGCTATTTTCCGATGAAAATGGTTCCGTCGGAAAAGTTCCGCCGCTATTTGTTCATTTTCTTGTAGTGATCAAAGCGATCTAACTTCACAAAGTCTTGGTTAATCACTTTAAGAGCAGATTCTTGAGTGGACTCCATGATAGCAACAAATAACATTTTAAGATTGTAATATTGATGGTGGAAGTCCATAAGACAAAGGATGAACAATGAATTAAATGATGTTGCAGAGAATTGAGAGAACTTGAGATTAAAACACAAAGTTTAAAGTGTTCTATGCATGTTGGACACTTTCATTAAAGTGTTATTTGCACCCACTATACTTGCAAACCGGGTTAAAGGCAAATTACTGCTAGGATACAAAAAACACAAGAAAACTCAAGTTGCAAGAGCATAAATGTTTTTCATGAATTATGAATGTAGAGATTGTATTGGCAGAATTGTTCAAAAAACTTTTTAATCTTAATAAAAACTTATGTATATATAGAGTTTTCAGAACAGTTACGTCTGTTCATGACAAGTCACAACTCTTGGAAATGAAGCAACTTTTCAGAACAGTCACGTCTGTTTACGATAACTCACAACTCTTGGAAGGGAAGCAACCATTCAAAACAGTTACGTCTATTTGCGACAAGTTACAACTCTTAGATAGGAGGCAACCCTTTAGAATAGTTACTTTTGTTCACGACAAGTCCTAACTCGTAGAAAGGAAGCAAACTTTCATTTCCAAGTTTGACTTTAACTGCTTATACATAAACTAAATTCCAACAATAAATACCGTAAGTACTGACCGGTACTAGATAAAACACGCTAGTATCGATCGGTATTTACACCCGATACATAAGTACCTCTATTTCGGACCGTTCTCCGGCTAGTACGGAACCAAATTCAAAACCTTGCACTATGCAGTAGGCAATAAACACCCCCTTTCAGCATGATTGGTGAAACAGTGAACTTGATCATTGAAACAAAAAAGACCATTAATTTTACCCTTTATGTTTTGAGTACAAAAGAAGGTGCTGGTTTAATATTATTCACGTGGTTTTTAATCAACAAAGTCACAGATCAGACTCAGACTGACAGCTCCATAATTGTCCATCTATTCCCATGTTTCTTTTCTTTTGTTGGCAATGTATTGCGAGACCAAATTTCCTGTTCTAGTTATGGTGTTCCTAGGTCCACATAAATATATATATGAGATTTAATAGAACAGAGTAAATCGAACAGAAAATTTGATGCGATGTATTGCCCACGATTTTTCAACTAACTTTGGTCTACAATCGAAAGATAATTTTCTGTACGTTTAACAAATCAAACATATGAATGTGTGCATGTTCAACATTCTCTTTAACCACAATATTTATAGTCTTTTTAAAACCTCAAAATATTGAACATATTATTTATGAGTTGCAACTAACCCCCTGGAAACTTAATTAATTAAGGTTTGAAAAGATAAGGTTCACAGATCTCAAACTCATACACCTACTGGAGATTTGTATTTAAACACTATTGATAAAGTTGGTTTAATAGTAAGTGAGTTTTGGAGTAATTGATAAAGTTACTCTTTTAAATCATAGAAATAGCCTCTTTGTAAAATTACGAAAAGAAGATATATACGTTACGACTATATTAATTGTTTTGATTTTTTGGTAGGAAGGTGATGACGCTGAGATTTGAGCAACCATTGGAAATTCCAATGTTGTTAGCTTTGCAAAATGAAAGGAAGAATAAAATTATTAGTTGGCGGGGCACTACATTCTTGTACACTTGTATTCTATTATTAGTAGGAAAGTTTGTAGTAGAGTTAACACATATGGGCTAGTGCGCGACAATTACAAATAGAGATAGCAATGAAATGGTCGCTAATTTTTTAAAATTAAAAATATAAAATTACGTCTTTTTTTAATTAAATTTGGACTTGAGTTCAAATTACCTAAGTTTGAGTTTAATTGTTACCCTTAATTACAAAGTAGTCGTCTACTCAATATAGAATTGAAAGTCTCTCACAATGAAATTCCACTTTCTGTCTAATTACTATATACCAAAGAAAGGGTAATTAAGGTATTTAACAATGTTTTAAAAACTAGATCGGAAGCCAAATCGGTAAAATGAAAAATTTAAGGTTTAAAAAGTTCAATTGGTATTAGACTGTTGTAAAACTAACTAAAGATTAAATAAAATTGAAGAATTTAAAATATAATTGAAAAAATTGTCTTTATCTATCGAACAATTTGAAATTAAATTAAAAAAGAGATTGTTAAATCAAAATTAAGAATTTATTAATTAATAAAAATTGATCAAGTTGTTTCAATCAATTTTTAACAACAAAAGTTGTTATTGTAAATTAAACTGAAAAATTAAAACCGAACAAAAAAATTGGACAGTTTAAAATTTTTATTATGTATGCGTTAAAAGACATGTAAGGAAATAAAAGAAAATCTTATATAAGTTTTAAGATCTCCATTCAATAGTTTTCAAAGTCGATGTTGATGGGTACTCTTAGATTGACACCCAAATCGTACATCATTTTAAGATGTATACAAAAACCATAGATAATAAGTAATCTACGCCCATTCTAAATATTCTATATGAAAAAACGGTTTCTCTTAAAACTAAGGGGTCGTTTGGTTTCACTTATGTTTTTCTATTATTATTTTTGGTTTTTGTTTCTTGTTTTTTGTTTTTGTTTTTTCCTTAAAAAAACGAAAACCTGTTTGGTTGAGATTTATAATATAGAAACTGAAAAACAAAATCCTGTTTGGTTGAGATTTGTAATAAAAAACTAAAAATAAAAACATGTTTGATTTTATCATCCTGTTTCTATTTTTTTAATTAATACTCTTATGTATAATAATTATAATATAATACGATATATTTTTAAATTAATTAATTCTCATTGCAACTAAAATTAAAATATATGCAAATCAAATACTATTAAAAATTACACATTAATTGTATATAATAAAATTACATAAATTAGAAATTATATTAAATCATTCTAATCAATAAAATATGTTCATCATACTATAATTCTTGAAAACAAAATAGTATTATCATTTACAAAAAGAAACATAAATCAATTAGAAATAATATAATCACTCCACATTGGCCTAGTAATTTCATCGCACTTCTAAGACATACCTCGAAGATGTGCTGGAGTGATATTATATTATACTTGAGAACTTACATATTCATCTGCACTTTCCCTAATTTGTTCTTCATTTTCAACACAACTGTCAAATAATTCATCACTTTGTCTATAAATTCTAATGTAGTTGTGTATTACACAACAAGCAATAACGATGTATTTTTGTTTCTTCATATCATAACTCGGCATGTTTTTAAGTATAGGAAATCTTGCTTTTATAATGCCAAAACATCTTTTAATAACATTTCTTAATGAAGAATGTCTGTAGTTAAACAATTCATGTGGATCTTGAGGTCTTCCTATACCTCTATAATCTCGTAAATGATATCTTTCACCTCGGCATGGTGAAAGATATCTGGGCATATTAGTGTAGCCCGAATCAACCAAATAATACTTCCCTAACATATAAAGAACATAATATTAACAAAAAATATTTAAAATGAATCATAATTACTATGTTTATTTAAAATAATATATTACCTTATGGAGGTATAAGAAATTGATTTGCTAGATTTGTCACTGTTTCTAAAGGAACTGATGAGTCATTTGCAGTTCCTTCCCATTCAGCCATTACATATGTAAAACGTATGTCAAATGAGCAACAACAAATAATATTTTGGGTTGGATTAATTCTTTTGCCCCTGTATGGTATTTGTTCATTGATCGGAACATGTACATCGATATGTGTACCATCTATTGCTCCTACACAATCCTAAAATTAAAATATATATTAAAGTAATTATTAATCATAAGAACATAATTAAAATAGTAATTAAATATATAAAACCTGAAAATATGGAAAGAATTTTGAATTCTGTTGAATCTTAGGAGGTGTATTATTAAAAGATGGTGGAGTAATGAATAGTTTTGCAAGACGATTAACTGGATATAAGACTTCACGAAAGTATTTCAAAATTGTCAAGGTCGAATGTTAAAAGCGTTCTGCATTGACTCTAGTTGTCTCACTTTGTCCTATAGTCATTAAGAAAATTGCTACTTGTTCCTCCATAATTAAATGACTTGTTGTCTTTAAGCTTCCTAAACTCTTCAACTCATCAGATAAGCTCAAGAATATTATCTTTCTCATTCTTATGTTTTCATAAATCCTTGTAGGATTCCCATTCAAAAGTTCCATTATCTAATCATCACCTTGTAGAGCAGAAGTTCTACATGGTTGTTTTTTGTAAGTGAAAATATTTGTTCTCTCTCCTAGCTAGAGAAATAATGATTACCTTCTTAAGTTCATCATTAGAATCTGATTTGATTTCTGATAAGAAATTCATGTATCTACAATGACAACAATAAATAATTAATATAACATTTAATCAAAAAATTTAACCAAAGGTAGACAAAATATCCATACATTAAGTTAAATATTCATACAACTCACAAACTTAAAATATTCAAACTATGGAACAATGTTTAAAATAAAAGTGTCAAATTAATAAGAATTCGATATGCAATAACATGAAAATATAACTAAAGCGACATAATCCAATGCAACTTCCTTGTATCTATCATCTTCATAAAAATATCTCTATAAAGTGGAGAATCATGTAAAGCCTTTATAGCTTTTCCATATTGCACATCGTCAACACCCAATTCATCTAAGGACTTCATACATTCCATCATTATGTTACACTCTTGAGATCTACTCTCTACGGTGGATAATGTTTCACTTAGTTTTTTCGCGAGTAAATCATTCTTCCTTTTTGATTGTTCATCAAGTATAACCAAGACCTCTTCTACAATGTTAGAATGTGTCTTCTTTGTCTTCTTTTTCTTAGGAGATTTCTTTCTCTGAGATATATAACTTATATCTTGATCTTCTTTCTTATTATACAAGTAATCTTCATCAATAACATTTTCATGTTCCTCTTCTATACTATTCAATGAAGATTTAATTGATGAATGTGCATGTATACCAGTTGCAGTAGTATCTCCAAAAATATGACACAAGTCTGAAAATTTCTTATATCCTTTTTTCTTGAATCTGTGAGTCATTTTATGCACCTATAAAATGAATATTATAACATAAGAATAAATATTATATAATATAAAAATGAATATAAGAATAAATATTATATAATATGATAAATTAATAAAAAAGACATATTTTTACCTTAAATAGATTTTCCCAACATTTATTTGTAGCATTAACTTCATCAGTAAGGGAGTTGTAGCCGATTCCTGTTTCTTTTGATAAATTCTCGAAATTCTTCAATCTAGCCCTTAATCCATTATACTTATTCTTCAATTGAATATCAATATACTCCTTATCGAATTTTTTTTGAAGCCCTGCCTTAATATTCTTCCAACCAGATTTGAAAAAGGTAGTAATCGTTTGATTTTTCTTCTTCACGTCATTAACCATCAAGGAAATTAAATACATCTCTATAGTTTCATTCCATACTGCATCTTTTTCATTTATTTCCATGCAATTATTAGAATCATTCATATTATTCAAACATTCCATCACTAAATGTAACCACGTATAAGTGACGTGAATCATAACAATTTTTACAAAGTATTAAATGGTAAACATGGTTCAAAATAAATATAAGACAACTCAATCGATCCATACAAAAAAACATAGTCAATTTCTAACAAAAAATTGGACAAATTAATATGTTAGACCACCCTACTATTCACTCTTCTTTCCTCACTCTTTGTTTTTCCCTCACTATTGACTCACTATTTACTGATTAGACAAATTAATATTTTGCCTACTCTACTATTCAATCCTCTCTCTACTCCGTAAGTTCTCTTCTTTTCTTCTTTCACGTCACCAAGTTTTATTATAAATTTATTAATAAAATTTGAAGTTTCTTGATATAACTAATAAAAAGTACATGGTCATGATTTTTTAACAACTATATTATTTTTAAATCAAATAATAAGAATTATCATATTATTTATATAAAGAACTGAATAAAAATTATTAGAAATCAGCTTGAGTTAATATTATTATAATTCAATATTTTCTAACACTTTCTTTAAATTTAAAAAATTATTTACGATGAGGGCATACTACATAACTTATATTTCCATCTTACTAACCAATCTCCAACTTCAAGGCTTAGTACTCAGTATAATAACAATAGACGTAGATGCATGTTAATAACAATAGACGTAGATAACTTGAGTTAATATTATTATCCTATCTCTCTTAGATACTCACGTCACTATCATCTATGTATGTGCTTCTTCTCTTCCTAAAAACAAGCTATACTCACGTCACTTATTGTTCTCCTCTCTCTATTATATACTCACGTTATTCAATCCTCTCTCTATTTTATACTCACGTCACCCACAGCTATACTCACGTCATTATCATCTATGTTATCATCCATTGTTTATTCTTCTGTTCATTGGTCTCTCACCTTATCAGTCTAGAATTTGTACTCCTGCTACAAGCAAACTAAGACCAAATAAAGGTTTTGATCTGGATGATGGCGTTGGTGGCAGGTCAAAGATCGACGTTAAACCCTTACTCGCCTTTGTTTGTTCCGGCGATTTATATGCAAGTAGAGGATTTCTCACCGGACTGGTGAGAGCTTGTGAAGACTTCGACATGGTTTCGTGACTTTTGGCTGAGTTAACATCCAGAGGGTAGCTTTAAAGATGATGAGACGGATTCACTTCCATATAGCTTTGATCTAGAAGTGGATGATGCTCAGTTCGAGGAGATGATGATGACCATGATGGAGGATGATGATGGGAGTGTTGACTCGATGGTTGGATCTCCTAAAATGGAAAACCAGCATCTTAATGGTTTGCAAGGAATAGGTTCAAAAGTGGATTCTAAAACCATAATAAAGGACATCATCATGGCAAAACCTCCAAAGGAAAGGAACTACAAGCAGTGCTCGAGGTTATTGGTTTGTAGTGTGAGAGACCAGCTTAAACCCTGCTGGTTTTATCTCCAAAGGCTTGGGTTTACAGATTTAGATGCATTGGCTTATCAGCGAAAGTGTTGGGGTCAAAGTGTAGAGAATAGTGTTCAAAAGAATGGGATACTATAGAGTAGGATTGGAGTTTTCGGGTACGAAAAGTGCAACAAAGAGGCGAGAGGTTATGAAGTCACAACAGGTGGCAAGAGAGTTCCAGTTTTTGCAGACTGACGTAAACTTTGCAAGAGATGGGATTGGTGGCTTCAACAAGATTAGGTCCATCAACTCCTGAGGGAAGGAGACTAACATGGTTTGCAGTTTGTCTGTTAATCCAAGAAGCTTTTGTGTTTCTGTGCAAACAACAAAATAGAAAACAATTTTTGTACTACTTAGAATAATGATGTTGTTTTTCACGTTCTCAATAACTTAAAAGACTTCAGGTTCAACATTTTATTACCAACAACATCATTGTCTTTGGAACAATACATGCATGATCATGTTCTAGTTAATAAGATATGCTAGTGATAAATTTAAAAAAAAAGACATGCTAGTGAAAAGACGATAAACTCCTGGTAAAATGTTGAGTAACGCAAGAATGAAGCAACTAAAACAATCGTAGTAACGCAGTAGTGTAACACAGCAGTGGAGAAATCATAGAAACAGAATAACAAAATTGTAGAGAGATATAGAAGCAAGCATAGATAATGCAGAAATGTCTTTTTACAGAATAACAGAGTAACAAGCTACAAAAGTAATCATAAGCTTGGACTAGGAAAATCGTAGCAGGATGATGCAGGAGAGTCGATGGCGCAGAAATGATTTTACGATAAAAGAAAACCTGTTTTAAAATTTTACAAAAACTTCTTTTTTACGTTTCCTTAAACCTGTTGCAGTTTTTTAATTTTTAAAAACTTAAAACGGCAACAATACTCATCCTAACATGTTTTAATAAATTGGTTATTTTATTTTATGAAAACGACAACTAAAAAGGGGGAAAAATGGAACCAAACAGGCTCTTAGTTTTCTATTAATGTGAGTAAACCACGTTTAATTTTTTATATGCCACGTGTGTAACATGTGACCTAATTTTTTTCAACTCATTTATTTAAAAATCGTATAAAGGAAAAGTAAATTAAATTAAAGATTAATTAATTAAAATAAAAACTAAATGATAATTAAATTAAACTATAGACTGTTGTCTTGGTTCTTCATTTTTTTGGATGCAACTCTCATCTCTAGCGATTGTGTGTCAATTCAAGACACAACCCTCCTCTTTTGTGGTTGAAGCTTCCTATTTCCAAAGAGTTGGCCCATGGGTGCTAAGGTAATTAAATTTCAACTTCTATCGTATGTTTTCATTTTAAAGAAGTTATATTTTGAGGCTCTTTTTGCTCTAGTTTCTATTCTTGTTTTAATTAATATAATGAGGGTTGCATGTGGATTATTGATGGTAACGACTGTAAATTTATGTAATTCTTGCTAGGTTTGCTTCAAGATTTTGGGTTCCTTGCTCTTTTCTTTTTATAGTTGAGCATTTTAATGTTTTTTATTTTCTCTTTTATATAGTTACGGGATTGATTGGAGTGGTTTGGTTTGGTTAAATGAGTCTATTGTGTTAGTTCATCTGATTCATGAATTTGTCAATGTTATGTAATAATTGCTAATCAAATTGATTTTTTTAAAGTTTTCAGCTATTTTTTGCCTAATGGTGGACTGTTTTTTCTTTAATAGAACTTTTTTAAATTATCTTTTATGAGTAATGGGCATATAACTTATCATAATGTTGATCTTTGGAACATAGTGTTTGTTCCAAAGAGTGTTTGACCTTTGGAACATAGTGCTTGTTTCACTACTCATGCTTGTTAAAAGGTTCACCATCATTGCCATACTCCCACTACCTACTACAATGCTTGTGATTACACTATTTTCCATTGTATATTACTGTTATAATCGCAATGCTTTACTCTTAATTTTCTCGTTCACATTTGTTTTAACTAGCTTGGCTAAATTCCTCAGTTAGATCCCTTGGTATATTCCATTACTAAAGCTTCGCTCCCTAGTATGCTTATGACTCTCTTGCTTTCTCTTATAACCTCCCTACCCTCCTTTCCAGCTTCTCAATCTTCAAATATTTTCGTTGTCCCCTCCTTTATCTTCTCATCTAACTTCCTTTCCTTCGTACTTAAACCTTTTTTATTATCTGTTTTGGAAATGTCCATCTCTACTTTACTTTCTCCTAACAACTTTCCGCCTTTAGCTCGTGAGTTCACCATCCCTGATAAGCCTTTTAAAGGTCCTAACGCACCTTAGGTGATCAATCCACCTTCTCCTAACTAAGTACTTGACCCAATTCAAAAGACATAAAGTCAAGTTACAAATGATAGCTCACTGGTGGGATTATATTCAGTTCTTAATTGAATTTCTGATTTCACCTATTTTTCGTTATATATTCCTCTATGATTTACCCATTTTGAAGGATGTTTTATGAGTTTTTTCAATGATGATTATTAATTCCTTTTTAAAAAACCATAATGCTTCTTTTATTCTTACTACTTCAATTAGGCTTTCAATTTTCCTTATGACTACTTCTAATTGAGTTTCTATAAGTAGTTTAGTTGCAAATAGTAGTAGGTGAATTAAAGAGTTCATATGACAAAGATTTCAACTACTTATCTAATAAAATTGCATATTTTGTTATGTCTATATTAAATTCTAGTATTCCAAATTTTAGTGTTTTGTTATTTTCTATATCAAATGATATAACCTATTTCGATTTAATTTTCTCTTTACTTTGATGAGGTGTTTGTAATTTTGATTTGTTGAAAACTAATACTAAAATTCTTTACAATGTAGATGTTGATAAATTTTAAGTTCCATTATGGTGGGTATTGGAAAGAAATGAAAACAATAAATATGTTGGAGGTAAGATCAAACGGTAGAAGGATGTTGGTGTTGATCAACTTAGGATGTTAGTACTAAAAGGAGTATCAAAAGATAAAGACTATAGGCTTATATCTATGTTTTACAAATTTCGAGAAGAGTTAACGAGATGTTTGAAAGAGTTGAGTTTACACCATAATAACATGTTGTTAATGCTTCAACGCATGGTAGAATTGAAGAACTACAATGTTGAAATCTATTATGAGCATGGTTATGATAATCCTACAAGTGATGGTGAAGAAATTGATTTTGATATCGAAAGTGACAATAGGTTATTCCAAGTTTAGGTGGAATAAAATGATGAAGATTTTGTTGTTATGGAGATAACTAAATATGAAAATGATATAGGTGATGATGAAATTTATGCAATTGATGATGAAGAATATGTTACTGGAAAAGTTAATGAGAAGAAATATGGGAAGAAGGTTGGTAGTGGGTTGAATGTGATGATGTTATGGATGGGGTTGGAAGCAGTGGAAAATGTATTAACGAAGAGCGAAGTTATTCAAACAATTCACAAAATAAGTAAAAATTCACAGGGATGGTGTAGTGAGTATCGGGTAGTGATGTTGAAGTTCAAACACTTATATATAGTGATGATGGTAGGTGTGAGACCACTGATAGAAGGAAGAAATGTAACATCCCGTCATCGATAGGATGGGTACAGTTCATTGCATTCATATGTGGCATGTTCATGCATTATTAGTT
>JAOSBN010000007.1:26509391-26522414 GCA_027563595.1 Erythroxylum suave
TCTCTTATGGATCAAATCCACAATTTACAAGTGATTGTTTCAAAACTTAAAGACTTGGGTGTTGAAATTTCGGAATCATTACAAGTAGGAGCAATTATTGCTAAGTTGCCTTCTTCTTGGAATGATTATCAAAAGAAGTTGTTACACACTTCTGAAATTTTAACTATCGGTAGTGTTTTGAAGCATCTTCAAATTGAAGAAGGTACAAGAATTCTTCAAAGAAGGAGATCCAATGGTGAATTTTGTGGGTGAGAAGAAATCCACCAATTTTAAAAAGAAGAAACCTAAAAATGCTAATGTTAAAAACAAGAAAAAGAATCGGTTTTGATACAACTGTGGAAAGAAAGGGCACCATAAGGTCAAATGTAGATCCAACAAGAAACAAAAAGGAAACAACATTCTTAGTGCTAACCTTATTGATGAATGTGCAGAAATTGTGGCAACCTTGACTCTTGGCACTGTGATAAAACTTCACATGGCAACATCAATTCCTTCTAAGGATTGGTGGTATGATTCCGGTGCAGCAAGTCATGTGTGCAATAACAAGGATCAATTCAAGAACTATGAAGATCTTGAAAGACATGAAGTGGTCATGGCCAATGGTGTGAAAGCCAAGGTGCTTGGAAAAGAAGATGTGCATTTGATATTCACTTTTGGCAAAAAGTTGGTGCTCACTAGTGTTCTTCATGTTCCAGATGTGATCAAGATTCTTGTTTCTATGGATATCCTGAACAAGAAGGGCTTGAAAGCTGTACTTGAGTCAAACAATGTAATCTTGTCCAAGAATGATTTTTTTTTTTAGGAAAAGGATATTCTTGTAATGGCATGTTTAACCTTAGTCTTAATAAAGTGAATGATGTTTCTCTTTATTTAGTTGATGTCTCTTATTCTTTATGGCATAGTAAATTAAGACATATTAGTCATAAAGTGATTCATTATATGTCTAAAATTAGACTAATCTCTTATAAGGGCCAAGTGAATAAGAAATGTGAAACATGCATATAAGCACAGATAACCAAACTACCTTTATCCTAAAATTGAAAGACATACGAAATTGCTTGATTTAGTGCATTAAAATATATGTGAATTTAATGGTTTTTTACCAATAGGTGGTAACAAATACTTCGTTACTTTCATTGATGATTGCTCTAGATTTGTGCATGTTTATTTGATGAAAACCAGGGATGAAGCATTTAATATGTTTAAGACATATAAGTCTCTTGTTGAAAATCAATTAAGTAAAAAGATTAAAATTTTGAGAAGTGATAGAGAAGGAGAATACTTCTTTGATGAGTTCTCAAAATTTTGTGAACAAAATGGTATTATACACCAAACTAGTGCACCATATACTCCCCAGCAAAATGGTTTAGCTAAAAGGAAAAATAGAACTCTGCAAGACATAGTTAATTATATGCTCTTGAGTTCAGGTTTTCCAAAAAACTTGTGGGGTGAGGCTTTGTTGGCTGTATGTCATTTACATAATCGAATTCCATCCTTAAAGACTAAAGTGTCTCCATATGAAGTATGGAAAGGAAGGAAGCCAAACTTGTCATATTTGAAAGTTTGGGGCTATGTAGTTTATTACAGAGTCCCTGAAAACAAAAAACAAAGTTGGGACCAAGAGCACTTATAAGTATGTTAGTGGGCTATGCAAAAAATTCTAAAGCTTATAGGTGTTACTAGAAGTTAACTCTAATGTGACTGTAGAATCAAGGGATGTTGAGTTCTTTGAGTATTTGGTTCTTAAAGACTCAATGTAAATAAGGATCCATCAAATGGACCTACACTGTAACAGTCTAGACCAGCTGCCCATAGATATTGTCCACTTTGGGTTGCCCATCAGGCCAAGGCCCTTATAGTTTTGCTCTTCCCGCACCCCAGAAAACACGTCTATGGGGAAGAGGTATCCATACCCTTATAAGGCATACTTTGTTCTCCTCTCTAACTGATGTGGGATCTCACAATCCACCCCTTTAGGGCCCAGTGTCCTCGCTGGCACAACGGGTCAGAAACTGGCTCCGATACCATTTGTAACATCCCAAACCACCCATCTATAGATATTGTCCACTTTAGGTTGCCCATCAGGCCAAAGTCCTCAAAGTTTTGCTTTTCCCGCTCCCGGAAAAACACATTTGTAGGGAAAAAGGATCCATACCCTTATAAGGCGTACTTCATTATCCTCTTTAACCGATGTGGGATCTCACATACCCCTTCTCCAAGTGTTGAACTTTCAAGTGCTTTAAAAGGACCAAGTGTAGACCGTCCAAGTGAACCTAGGAGGAGTCAATGTCAAAGGAAGGAAAAATATATGCCTTCAGATTTTATTTCTTTATAAGCTATTGTTTTCTTAGTTGAAGGTAATAGGGATACTCTATTAAATAAAACTCCAGTTTTATTAAGTATAGAGGAAGATTCTAAAACCTTTAGTAAAGCAATGAAATCAAGGGATATGGCATTTTGGAGAGAAACGGTAAATGATGAAATAGACTCAATATTGTCTAACAATATTTGGATTCTAGTTGATTTACCTCACGAGTCCAAACCAATTGGTTGTAAGTAGCTATTTCGAAGGAAATATGCCACAAATGGTACTATTCTAACTTAGAAAACAAGATTAGTAGCTAAAGGTCTTAGGCAAAAAGAAGGAATCGATTACTTTGACACATATGCACTGGTTGTTAAAATTACATTGGTAAGAGTACTTTTGGCTTTAACTTCGATCTATAGCCTTCATATACACCAAATGGATATAAAGACAACATTTTTAAATGGTGATCTAGATGAAGAAGTGTATATGGAACAACCGGAAGGCTTTGTGATATTGGGAAATAGTTAACTCATTATATGGCTTGAAACAGGCGCCTAAAAAATGGCATGCAAAACTTGAATCTATTTTACTCTCATATGGATTTAGATATAATAATGCTGATAAGTGCATTTATTCTGAATTCAATGAAGAGTATGGAGTGATCATTTGCCTTCATATAGATGACATGCTCATTGTTAGTCGTACATATAAAGGTGTGGATGAAACTAAGAAGTATCTTTCTTCTAAATTCAAGATGAAGGATCTCGGTAAAGTAGATACAATCTTGGGCATTAAAGTTAAGAAACATAGTGGGGGTTTTGCACTCTCTTATTCATATTATGTTGAAGAAATCCTAAAGAAATATCAACATTTGAATGTGATAGAGGTAAGTACTCCTTTTGATCCTAACTTTAAGTTGCATGAGAATGAACGTAGTCCAATTGCATAACTTGAATATGCTAGAATAAATGGAAGTCTAATGTATGCAATGAGTTGCACTAGACTGGATATCTCATACTCAATGTATAGACTACCTAGATACACTAAAAGTCCTAGCCAAGAACATTGGCAAGCTATTAAAAGAGTGCTGGGATATCTTTAGAAGACAAAAGATTTTGGACTCTTTTATGGTAGTTTTCCAAATTTTCTTAAAGGGTTTCAGATGCTAGTTAGATTACTAATATTAGTGACCAAAAACTCATAAGTGGTTGCGTATTCTTGCTTGGTGGTGGAGCTATTTCTTGTGCCTCGAAGAAACATACGGTGATTACTCACTCTACCATAGAAACTGAATTTATAGCTCTGTGTTCTGCTCGTATGGAGGCTAAGTGGCTAAGGGATTTGTTGTTGGATATAGATCTTTGGCCTCATCTTATGCCTGCGATAACCTTATATTGTGATAGTGAGTATACTATGTCTAAAGCAATGATCAAAGTGTACAATGGTAAATCCAGACTTATAAGCTTAAGACATGCATTTATTAGAGGAATGTTAAATAGAGATATCGTCTCAATTGTTTATGTAAGGACATATAACAATTTGGTGGATTCATTAACTAAAACTCTTGCTAGAGATTTAGTTAGTTCGACAGCATCTGGAATGGGATTAAAACTTTTTAATAAAAATTATTGGCAATGGTAACCCAACCTTCTTCTCGTGCTACTCCTAAATTGTAAGGTTTAAAGGGTAATAATAACAAGTTGTTTAGTGGTTGTGACTTGTGAGCACTAAGATTGTGTAAACCATTCCAAGAAATTAGTGCTACAATTTACTACTCTTAAGTGAGAAGGTTTAGATAAATCTCTTAATGAAATTATTCTTAAGTGCTTGTTTATGGTTATGTAAACATAGCTAAAATACTTTTCACCTATATGATCATTAGAAATGATGATACTTCTAGCAAGAGTTTAAGGTAATCTTTTATATATGATCTTGAACTAGGATGAGCACATGGCTGGTAATAGTGCTAAACTTGTAATCTGAATTAATTGAATGCTAGGAAGGTTCATGTGTGCAATATGTTTGAACCTTTGTGAATGATGGTTTAAGCAATAAGCCACCAATCATTTCCTTTGGATTTTGTGATATGTTTGTACTATAGGATGGTTTAAGGCGAAAGTTACCTTCCTTTAGGCATGATTTCTTGTTTGTGTTGTGTTTTTTCTCATGTCACAAACTAAGTGTGGGATTGTTGAAAATTAGTTTGTGATATAAGCAGATAAAGTCAAACTTAGAAATGAAAGTTTGCTTCCTTTCTAAGAGTTGTAGTGAACAGATGTGACTGTTCTAAAAGGTTGCTTCCTTTCCAAGAGTTGTGATTTGTCATGAACAGACGTGGTTGTTATGAAGAGTTGCTTCCTTTCCAAGAGTTGTGACTTGTCGTGAACAGACGTGATTGTTTGAAGGGTTGCTTCCTTTCCAAGAGTTATGATTTGTTATGAACAGACGTGACTGTTCTGAAAACTCTATATATACATGAGTTTTAATCAAGATTAATAATTTTTTTGAACAATTCTACTAACATAGTCTCGGCATTCATAATTCTTGAAGAACATTTATACTCTTGCAACTTGAATGTTCTTATGTTATTTGTATCCTAGAAGTAATTTGTCTTTAACTCGATTTGCTAATATAATAGGGAAATAACACTTTAAGGAAAGTGTCCAACACACTTAGAACACTTTAAACTTTATGTTTTGATATCAAGTTCTCCCAATTCTCTACAACATCATTTAATTCATTGTTCATCCTTTGTTTTGTGAACTTCCAACTCGCTTCAATATTACATCTATAATACTAGTCGGTACTGATAATTTTTAAAAATATAAGGACTTATTAGCAAAATTTTCATTTTTTAAAAAAAATTCTCCCTCCTCCCCCTTCTTTTTTTCGAAGTTTTTTTAATTAGTTATTTTGTTCAACTTTTATTGTGATTTTTAATTTATTTTTAAAATAAAATAAATATTTTTACTACTAATAATAATTATACATTAAGTAAAACTTAAAAATAAATTATTTTATTTAGATTTATTTTAATCTTTTATATAATATTTATGAATAAATTATTAATAAAATATTTTATTTTAAAAATAAATATTTTAAAAGTTATTATTTATAAACTAATATTTATTTTATATATTTTTAATTATTAAATCAAATTTTATTTGAAATTTATATATTTTTAAAAATTAAATTTATTAATAATTCTTAAATTAATTTTATAATTTAAATTAAACTTAGATATTTATAATTTTAGTAATAATTAATTATAATTAATTAAATATATAATACGTTTAATTGATAGTAAATTAAATAATATATGTTTTTGTTTCATGTTTCAATTCTACTAGGTTGTTTCCTTATCACGAACTCTTATTACAAATTGTAATAATTC
Source organism: Erythroxylum suave (assembly GCA_027563595.1). Lineage (NCBI taxonomy): Eukaryota > Viridiplantae > Streptophyta > Magnoliopsida > Malpighiales > Erythroxylaceae > Erythroxylum > Erythroxylum suave. Next base: position 26,515,094 of record JAOSBN010000007.1, read on the forward strand.
GAGCGTTAAGGATATTTATTGTTCTTTTTATGAGATGTTTTTATGTAATTATTATTTATTATATAATTAAAATTAAAATTGTAACATTTTAAATACTTTATATTGTTCTTAATTTTATATTTATATGATGGTAATTGTCTTTTTTGATATAAATTATGGTTATTATTTATATATGAAATATCTGAAAATTATTGTTATTTTATATTAATTGTGATTATTATATTTTTATTATAATTTTGGAGACATGGTTAAAAGTATACAATTCTACTGAACAATATGATAATGGATTATTTTGTAATTTTAAAAAAAATTCAGGGACTATTTCATAAATTTTAAAAATATCCCAAAACGATACTCGGTATTGACTGGTACCGGTACAGTACCGTGGCATAAGTGCGCTTAATCATTTGTTTGTTTCAATTCCAAACTCAAATTAAAAAAACATAAGCCAAGGTGTTAACAAATTAGGGAACTTTATAATATGAAAATATTTCTCAAATTTTAATATTTAAATGAAAATAAATATTTTTTAAATCTAATAATTTAATATTAAATTTCTTCTTCATCCTAGGGATATTAATGGGTCCGCCCATGACTCTAAATTCAAATGTTTTTAATGAGTCGACAAACCCAGACTCAAACTGACATGAGATTATATTCTTTTAAGCAAAACAACATCGTTTTGCTTAGAAGAGTTAGTTTCGGACAGACTTAAGTCTGAGCGGCTTAAACCTATATCCAATTAAAAAAGATGTTATTTTACACTTTCAATTTTTAAAAAATTAGCGAGACTGGTCATGGGCTGACCCATTGTCATCCCCGCTTCATCCTAAGAATATGGACTCAAAGTTTGCTCTATATGGTACTCACAATTCAAGTTCGTTAAACTTCGTAGGGAGCCTTGGTCGGCCGAAGATGTTCGAAGATCAAAGTATTTACCACCATTTTTTAGTTAGATATAGCCAGAAAATTGTGTTCTGATCTTATAGTGAGTCAGTAATGCAATTGAATAGGATTTTACAGGTGATGCGGAAAAGAGAACACTGACAATGTTAGTTCTTATAGCGCTTATATTTATTTATAATAAGGTTAAGACATTTTAATGATTTAATTACATTATATTTATAATCTTAAATTTTAATTATGAAATTTTATAATTTTAATTAGAACCACGAATAATTTAAATAATTTTCTTATGTTATATTTATAGTTAGATATTTTAATAATTTAGTTATGTTATATTTATAATTTTTATTAATTATAATTATAAATATAAATATAATTATAATTATTTTAAATTGAAATAAAAAATAACATCTAAGAATAGCTCCTATTAGTCAAATAATTTATATGTGACCCGAAAATTTATTAAAATTTACAATCAAATTCAATTTGATAACATTACTTTTTTTTCTTTCTTATCTATTCTTTGTTTGTAATTCATTAATTTCTTAAATATGTTAACAATAAATATAAATTATAATCTTAAATAGAGTATATGATTAAACAAATTAAACATTTTAATTTTTTATTTATCTAATTAAATAATTTATAATATCTATATCAAGATTAGTATCTAACAATGCATTATAATAACTTAAATATTAAAAAAATTTAAAGTAGTTTTGGATAATTTTTTTGGTGTATAATTAGATCTTTTATTGTATAATATTTCAATTAGATATGTCCTTACAGCTAATTAATTTTGGTCGTAAATATATTTATATGGCATTATTATTATTCAATAAAAGGCATTCTTTATCTTTATGTATTTGTTAATTATTTAATTATTAACCATATAGATAAAATCTATGGAATAATTGTTATGCAATTAAAAATTATAATGCGATTATAATTATGAAATTCGAATTGAAATTTTTTATATTATTCCTAAAATGTTACTAGTCGTAATTTCATCAAGTCGGGGTATTGATGAAACGATTAGACTAGCACATGTTTGCTTCTTTTTTATAAAAAAAGTAATTGATCTCATAAATTAAAGTGTGGAGACACTTAAATAAACATGTGGGTGCCTATTAGAGAATAAGTTCACTGAATTGACCCGATTATAAGAATCTCGAATGGAACATTACCTGTATGTCTGTGGATTATCTCATAATGATGGTTGTATAATTGATCCTCATACTTGAGATTACCAAGGTATCTATTGTGGGAATTACTGTGTTTTGATGCTACTTATGAATTGTCCTGGGATAATTCAATCGGTAGTAATTGGATACAGTATGAACAATATGTAGATAGTTTAGTAAGTCAATATAGGATTCGTCACTCTAAAGTAATTAGAGAGAATATTATACTGTTCTTGATTAGTAATGATTTATGGAATTCTCTAGCTAGAGTAAATTGATATTTAAAAAGTTGTTTTCAAATTTCTATTATAAATCAGTTACTAATTAGCAAGAACAAACATAATTGGATAATGAGAGTAGACATTGTATCCATACTCTGTCCAATTAGAATATTAAATGACGAAATGATTAAATTATACATTATAGCAATACATGGACAGGCTAAGTCAATCACTATGACATTCCTGATATTTGGGTAATCATGACATATTGCTAAACGTCAATCATGATTTATGATTATGAAGTATTTAATTGGAGAATTAAAGATTTGAGAAACTTTGGGGATCAAATATGAAATATTTGATTTTATTAAAATTAAATTAAATTAATTAGAATTAGAATTTGATTTTAATTATAATTAAAGAGATTTAATTTTAATAAAAGACTCTTATGGTTTTTCTATTTAACCAGGAAAAGCTTATAGAAGCTAGCACTTTTTGCCTTTTTCCTCTAAAAGCAGTTTGAAAATTACTCTGTAAATACCATCAGAGGTTGGATGCTTGGACAGCTTGTGATTGGTCAATCCAAAAAACTTTCCAAGATTTTTAAACAGGAAAGCAAATTAGGTACGATTTCTAAATCATTTTTATTTTTATTCAAGTTTATACAATTATTGAGATCCACTTGAAATCTGTGAAGTTTTTGTTTTTCCGCTGCACCCGTGATTCGATCACGGTTGGATTTCAACAAAGATAACATCTATATTATTCAAATTTAATCATATTACTTTTTTAGCATTAATAATTGATTTTGTTAATAAAATTTGGAAATTATTTTTAAGCGTTATTCTATCTTAGTCAAGAATTTCTTAAATTAATAATGAAGTAATAGAACATTATCTTTACTTAACTTTTATATATCAATCACGTTAGTATTTTCACATGATTCACATCATACCCAATAATGATCTGTTTAGCTACTGTTAAGTAGGACAAATCCTATGTATTATAATAATCGTGAATATTTCCTCAACATGAAACATGCCATAAACAAAAAGCATATTTAATTTATTAAATCATAAACGTATAATCGATTGATCGTGACAAATACTTATTTTCAACTTTCTCTCCAAAAAGTCACGCTTGATTGTGGTCCATGTTTATATTATTTTGCACTTGAAGACATAACTCTTCACTATTTGCACCTATTATTATTAAAAACCATAAAACTAAATTATGACACAGTTATTTTATATTATCAAATTAAACCCAAATAAGTGCAAGTTAGTACCAAAATGAGCTTGCCTACTTTAACTAATCCAACTTCTAAAATTAACCACAAATGATCATTTGTGTTTTAAGTGTTTAAAAATAAAGGACATAAATTAGTCTCTTTTAATTTCTACAAAGATTATAGAAAATTTTGGCGTTCAACTTCTATATTAAAATTTTAAGTTTTAATATATAAGAAAAAGCATTAAAAACAATCATCAAAATATATATTATACAAATAATCAATGATTAAAAAACTCAACTGATTTGATTTGTTTAACTTTCAATTAAACTTCAATTTTTTATGAGTAAAGATAATTTTTAATTTTATTCAATATTTAACTGGTTTTTATGACAATTTAATACCGATTAAACCTTTTAAACTTTAAAATTTTTAACTTATCGGTTTAACTTCTAGTCTAATTTTTAAATAAACAACATCAAATCCAATTAGTAGGCCAAATGGTGCCCTTTGTTTATTGAATAATAAGAAAAGAAAAAAACCAAGATTGTTATGTGAAAATTATTTTTAAGGGTCATTCCATCTTAGTCAAGAATTTTTTAAATTAATAATGAAATAATAGAACATTATCTTTACTTAATTTTTATATATCAATCACTTAAGTATTTTCATATAATTCATATCATACCCAATAATTATCAGTTTAGCTACTATTAAGTAGGACCAATCCTGTGTATTATAATAATCGTGAATATTTCCTCAACATGAAACATGCCATAAATAAAAAAATATTTAATTTATTAAATCATAAACTTATAATCGATTGATTGTAACAAATACTTATTTTCAACTTTCTCTCCAAAAAGTCACTCTTGCTTGTGGTCCATGTTTATATTATTTTACACTTGAAGACATAAGTCCTCACTATTTGCACCTATTGTAATTTAAAACCATAAAACTAAATTATGACATAGTTATTTTATATTATCAAATTAAACCCAAATAAGTGCAAGTTAGTACCAAAATGAGCTTGCCTACTTTAACTAGTCCAACTTTTAAAATTAACCACAAATGATCATTTGTGTTTTAAGTGTTTAAAAATAAAGGACATAAATTACTCTATTTTAATTTCTACAAAGATTATAGAAAATTTAGGCATTCTACTTCTAAATTAAAATTTTAAGTTTTATTATATATGAAAAAGCATAAAAAACAGTCATCAAAATATATATTATAGTAATAATCAATGATTAAAAACCTCAACTGATTCGATTGGTTCAACTGTAAAAACTTGAATCAAATGATTCTTTGTTTCATTTTTTAATTTTTTAAATTGATTTAATTTAATAAGTCTTATTATTAAAAATTGACCAATTTATTAGTTAATCGATTAGTTTCGTTAATTAAACAATTTTATAAATAAAAATCAATCAATTAATTTTCATTTAATATATATTTTTTCAAATAAACTTGAAATTTTTTATGAGTAAAGAGGATTTTCTTTAATTATATTTTAAATTTTTTTAATTTTATTTAATCTTTAACCTGTTTTTTATGACAATCTAATATCGGTTAAATTTTTTAACCCTTAAACTTCATAACCTATCGATTTAATTTTTGGTCTAGTTTTTAAATCACTCTTATAATAGAAGAAAGAACTTCAAATCTAATTGCTAGGCCCAATGGTGCACTTTGTTTATTGAATTATAAGAAAAGGGAAAAAAAACCAAGATTGTTCTGTGAACCAATTTACAGCGGAAGTTCGAAATTAACTTCAAATGGAAAACCATTTATTACCTTTCTATAGCTTTGTTCTTATTATTATTATTTATCGTGACAAGAACATGAAATATCTCTGTTAATTATAGCGTAAGATAATTGATTAACTCCTAAATTCTAATAGTAAATGTACCAGCATCATGTTCGAATCTTACAGCATTTGTGCTTTATACTAAATAGAATTACAAATGCAATTAAAGTAGGAAACTAGGTACGATTGAGGAAACTACGTACGATTGATATGTCAAAATCAATGGGGTAACCGGGCCAGACGTCCACTAGATTCACGGATTTAGTTGACGACGGGAGCACTCTCGTGGTGGTGAATGGCGTGGCTCGGGAAGGATCCTATGACCACATCACAAGCACACGTGACGCACGTCAGACGGCGCTGGGCCTACATGGCCTTAAATTTGAGTACGGCCGTACCCGATCCAAGTGGACCCCAAATGGACAAAAGAAAAGACGACTCAGACCTAGGTGGCTGTAGTGATGAACAGCACTAGTTTTGTCCGTCCGATCATTAAAGGGGGTGAGAGAGTGCTTGCATCCTTGTCTTTGCAGCCCGAGAATCTTCCGCGAAAGCACGATCCGCCAAAGCACCATAAAGTTCGGTTCTTGTTTTTTCCTATGAGTTTTGCATGGTCTCTAACGATTAACGAAAGTGAAGTTATCCATCTATGCATATACTGAAGGAATAAAGTCGGTAAGCCTATGTTCTAGAACGATAGTTGATGATATGCTCAAAGAATGTGTTTTGTTCCAAACTTTCTCTAACTATTTCTACTCAATTCTAACATATATATTCAATAATTATGCTGAAAGAATGTGTATAAAATAATAATATTTTTAAAAAATAAATAAGAGGTTTCATATCTTTTACTTTAAAAATATTATCATTATTTATGAATTGGCTGAAAATTAGCAAACTTATCATTGCCTGATCATAATTGAAAACCGACCATGTGATAGCTTCTAATTGGTCGTGAATCCTGTCATGGGCAGTCACATGATCACAGACAATTTATGGGTATTACCTCACTTTCAGGATAATAATTTCGTAGAGGATTTGATACAAGAAGGAGCCTACGTTCACTCAAAAGGTCTCCCACTTTTCCTTATGAGATGTTCCCAACGTGATGTGTGAGCCCAGCTTGACATGTATTTTTGTCATCAACGTGAAAAACACGATTTACATTAAGAAAAAAAAAAAGCTTTGTCCATGGATAATGGAAAAGTACAATTATTGGAGTCAAATGAGGTCGAGTCTGAGACATTGCGTACGATCATGGAGTTAAAGGCGTTGTGGTTCTAACCGAACAAGAGAGGAGAGCTCCAGTTCGGAGGGAGGAAGGTTCCTGGAAGTTGGATGGGTTCGATCATCGATCGCTTATCTTTTGATCGTGACATTGTTCCCTGCGTTGTTCCTTTCGTGTTTGGTTCTTGATCAATTTCATGCTTTTGTAAGAATCACGAGGCAGACAATAGAGTAAGTTATGTACGCAACTACTACGGTTTTAGATCACCTCTTTATGATATTTTGTGCAACTACCCCAGCTTTAATGACCTATTTCTCTTATTTTATGCCTCCTCTTCATTTAATTTTTGTAGATCTCATTTATTTATTTAATGGGTGAATACGTACGGAACAAAATAAGCACAAAGTAATAAAAATAGGTACCCTATTTTTATTCCAACTACTACACCAATTATTTGAAATATTCAATAATATAGAGCTGATTAAATAATTATTTAATATTTTCTAAATTGCTATTGTATATTAAGAAATAATTTATAATTCACATGAATAATTTAAATAAGATATTGATCATAAAATATTAAAATAATAACTTTCTAACCTTTTTCAAATAATATATTCACCTTAACTAACTATTTTCCTAATAAAAGTAAGGAGCGTGTATATGTTAGAATTAATTACTGGACTACTATAATCACAACACTAATTCCATATGATTCACCACAATTGAATTGCCTAATGT
>JAOSBN010000007.1:26522514-26533322 GCA_027563595.1 Erythroxylum suave
GATTTTCGAATTAATTATGCTCTAAATAAAATGGATCTTGGTTGATGGATGTGGGATTACTGCATTTATGTTTAGCAGTATAAGGATAAGTCTTGGAATAGCTGATAAGGTTACTAATTTGTGAAAAAAATAAAGTGACTTTGAGGATATTTTAATTGAGAAAATAACGTAAATTTATTAAAGAATGTAGGATTATACCTAATCTATTATTACTAAATATTATTTTACTAACTCTTATAGTAAAACTTAATTGACTTTTTCACAATGTATTTCTAAAATAATATTTGTCCACTGATTAAAAATACTAGAATGTAAAATCGTTAGCTGAAGGACAGTTGCTATTTTCATATATTATGATTTAAAACTTTAGTCTTAGATTTTTCAGATAAAAATTAGAACTATTAATAAATATTTTAATCTCATTTATTAATACACATTTTGAATATCTATCTTTTAGTACTCTAATCTCACAAGTAAAAAGTGAGCTATTTCATTTTTTACTTGGTGGATATGAGATTATACCGAGGGAAGGGGAGGGTGGGAGAATATGCAATGGTTTATCTTTTAGTGTCACCGATAAGAATATAAGAGTAAGAAAAAGGATGTAACATAGTCTTACCTTCCTATGCAAAGATATTTGAAGGAATATATTGATTATGATCTTATGTTGGATGAAAACTTGAAATTGGAAAATTCCCTTGAAATTCAATTAATTAATTTATTTCAAAATATCAGAATAAAGTTTCTCCTTTATAATTATAAGGTTACAAGTTCAAGACTCAATAACAGTCTCTTTGTAAAAATGCAAAGAGAAGGCCATATACATTATAATCTTTTACGGACCACTATAAAGTAGAGAACCTTATTCATTAGACACGTCGTCTTTGACTTTAAAAATATAGAAATATATATTTTATTTGAATCTACACAAAAAGCAATTCCATTAAATTTGTGCAAAATTTTATGTTATGGATATAAAATTAATTATATTATCTACATCATATAATAACTTTGTAGGGCATGGTAATCAATTATATTGACACGAGATTATATTATGTAAAGTTAGTGACAAATTGTGCTCAATTGTGTTTTCTACCGAGAGTAGTATCACATATTCATTAACTTGTATAATAATCATTGTTTTTAAAATTGGATCAAAAGTTAAACTAGTAGATAAGAGATTTAAAGTTTGAGAGATTTAATTGTTATTAGATGATAATAAAATGAGTTAATGATTGAATAAAATTAAAAAATTTTAAATATGATTGTGAGATATAATCAACGAAAAAATTAAAGTTTAATTAAAATAGAATTTAATTGATTTATAATAAGTTATTAATTTATAAAATTGATTGATTAATTAATAAATTGATTTATAATAAAATGAAATAAAAATTATATAAATCAAATTTTTTATAATTAAATTATTTATTTATAATTTTAGGTAATTAGGTTGGATTTTGAAATCGGGAGGAAAAACATTGCAAAAGAAACGCGTGAAGAGATAGATGAGTCGAGACTTGACATTAGATAAATTGTAAGAAGTGACCCCACAACGCGCTTTCTGTGGACCCACCCACCCTCTCTCTACCAGAAAGCGTGCTCTAACTCTTAACACTACCACTTCAGGAAACTGAACGACGAAAGTGGTTTCGGAGGAGGCATCGGATGCGAACAAGCTCCGATAATGGATAAGTGATAACTGCTTAGGAAGACGCTTATACACATGTACGTGTATGTACATGCCACAACCACAACACGATAACCTGCCTGTCCCAGAAAAAGCTGTTTTGGAGTCTAGTCATTCAATATTAACGTTATTCTAGTCATTCATTAACGTTCTCTTTCGCACCGTTTCCTGCTCTTTTCTTTATATATTCCCACCTTTACATATTCTTGGTGTGCTGGCGCATGTTGGTCTCTTTGGCTCTTGTCGTTGGTGATGGTGGTGGGGTTGTTCGTGACCATCTTTGTTACTATTACTGTAATCAACAGCGGCTAGTGTTTCGGTTGTTGTTGTTGTTGCTCTTCGTGGTTGGAAAAGTTTTTATAATGTCGCAGAAGAGGCAACCGGAGGAAGGAAAGGCTCGTCCGGAAGGGAATAGTCATGAAGAGAAAAAGAGAAGATTCACATGGAGAAGGTAGGCTTTGTTTGATCTTTTCTTTTCTAAGCTTTAATCGTTTTTCAATGAAATGGATTGAACAGGAAGTTTGTATGGTATTGTTGACCTGAGTTTGATATATGCGTTTGGAATTTATCAATGGAAACCGGACTTAGTTGGGGTCGTTAATGTGGAAACGAAAAAATAAAAAAACTTGACTGGGCACCTTTTACTATTGTTTTTGAATCGTTGATTACTGTGCTTTTACTATGGTATTTTATCAGTTGCGTGGCGTCTTAACACTTTCATCAGTTGTTTTAACATTTTCATCCGTTGGTTTTAATTTTGAACATGATTGTAATAATCGGTGGCAATTTGCCTTCTTTTCTGAAATGCATTGAATTTGACAAATAATTTTGAGGGCAATGTGACGGCTATGTACTGTAGAAGGGTTAAGCTCCTTTTCCTCAAAGTTTGTGGTTATGCATCCTCCCACTCATGATGGCCTCTAATCTATTTCTCAATTATTTATAGTGTCGTTCAGGAGGTGATGAAGATGGAAGCAGCTCAGCACTTTCTCGAGCCATTAATTCGCAGAGTGGTATGTGTGTACTGTCTTGCAGCAACATTCAACAAGCCACCTACCAAATAGAGTTATGGGGTTTATTATTGGATAATTTGGTTCCTTTCTTTTGTGCATTTTGTTTCTTAGGAAAGGGGAAAGTAGGAAGTTTATGCTTGACCTTCTGAAAAATGTTTAGGGGCTCAATAATAAAAAAATTGTCCCAATATGTATTATTAACAAATGATCACACTATATGTTCTTAACCATCAATATGTGTTCTTAACAAATGATCACATCATGCTTGGCAATATTGCCATTTCCAGCTGTTGAACCTTGTGTTTCTTAGCTTGGGATGCAACATAGATTGATGCCAAAATTTGAAAATTAATCATCAGAAATCTTAGACCATTCTGGAACGCAAGCTATGAAATTTTGACATACAGCAACGCGACAGCATAAGTATGAAACGGCAAAGAGTTGCAAAGGAATCAAATAGTAAAAGGATACCTTATCATAACCAAAGTTTTCCTGTTAAAGAACATTTTTATGAAATTGTTTACTTCTAAGATCGAAGTTCTTGTGTAAATGAATTATTGCTCATTCATGAGTGTAACATTTTTACTTTTTATGGTTGAACAGCTATCATATCTTGAGTTTGTTGACGTCAATAGAATTTCAAGTTATGATATCATTGTTGGTACTCCTCTGATATTATTTTTACAGGTAAAAGAGGAAGTGGAATCAGCTCTGAGAAGACATTTTGTCAACTTGAAAAGGTAACAAACGATGCTATATGTATATAATCATGCATATATATTTATATATGCTTGTTTCATTTCCATTATTCTTGATGGAGGGTGAGAATGCAGTGTGTTATGTCAAATTTGCAATATTCAGTAACCTTGCAATGTGGTTGTGTGTCTCATGTTTCACCTACTTGATCAGAAACAGTGGAAAAGATGTAAATTCTTCAGAATCAAAAAGCTTGAAATTGCACTTCTCAAACAACCTTTCTCTTCCAATATTCACTGGAGCGCGAATTGAAGGAGATGAAGGTTCTCTAAAAGTAGTCTTGATTGATACATTTACTGGGAAAATTGTTAGCTCTGGTCCTGAATCTTCTGCGACTGTGGAAATTGTTGTTCTTGAGGGTGATTTTGATAGTGAGGAGGGTGAAAATTGGACACACGAAGAGTTCAAGAATAACGTTGTCAGAGAGCGGGAGGGAAAGAAAGCCCTACTTATGGGAGATTTGCTTCTGAATCTCAAAGAGGGGATTGGTTTAGTTGGTGAGGTTTCGTTTACAGATAATTCAAGCTGGACAAGGAGCCGCAAGTTCAGAATTGGGGCAAAAGTTGTTGAAAATTTTGACGGCTCAAGAATACAAGAGGCCAAGACTGAGTCCTTCGTTGTCAGGGATCATCGAGGGGAATGTGCGTACTTGTTTATACATACTATAACTTGTTAATACATAATTTGTACTTCATGTTTTCTGTCATTATGAACCATGAATTAATTGATTTCTGACATTTACCATGCCAATCCAAAGAAGAAATCAGAATACCAAACCTGAGAAAGAGAATAAATATTTTGTGGTTCCAATGTGTGACCATTGTCTTTTATCCTGCAGTATACAAGAAGCACCATCCCCCGTCACTTTCTGATGAAGTGTGGAGATTAGAAAAGATTGGGAAAGATGGAGCTTTCCATAGGCGATTGTCTAGGGAGAATATCAAGACAGTGAAGGATTTCCTGACCCAACTGTTTCTGAATCCTCCAAGACTGCGCCGTGTATGAATTTTCTAAATTTTTTCATTTCTAGCATATATTACTTTTAACACTCGCTTTGTCATTTAAGGTCTTGATGCTTATTATGATTGTGATTGGCTATTTGCTTAGTCTGTTGGATAAGTGATTCTGGAATTGGTTTACCTTGTTAGAGGATATAGATAATTGCATCAAAAAATTACTCTCTGATATTAAATACTTACAAAATCCCATTTATAGTTGATATTTTGTTTTTCATCTCAAATTATGTTTACTTGAATGGTTGGACAACTGTCATTGCTTAAAAAGGTATACATTTCAAATGCTTTTATAGTATGGTGACTTGACTGATTAAGATAAATGCAGATTCTTGGCACAGGCATGTCTGCTAAAATGTGGGAACTTACTGTGGAACATGCTAGGACATGTGTCATAGACAAAAAATTATACTTGTACTGTCCTCCTGGTTCTCAGCAGAAAACAGGTGTGGTCTTCAACGTTGTGGGACAAGTCGTAGGACTACTTTCGGGATGCGACTGTGTTCCTATTGATAAGCTGTCTGAAACTGAGAAGGCACGCTTTTCTTATAAACTCAATTTTTTGTTTGACTTGATTTGTATTTCATACATCTTCTTTCTTGTTAATTCTGGCTCCTTATATTCAACTCTGCCTTTAGGTTGATGCTCAAAGGCTAGCAATTACAGCATTTGATTGTTGGGAGGATGTTTTGTCTCTTGATGGCGAAGCCTCTCTTTCAAATGGCTCCTTGCAATTGTCTGATATTTCTTGCACTTCGAGCACATCCTTGAAAGAGAATTCTGATGGAGGCAAGATTTTGTCATCATCAGGACTCGATGGATTTGATTATCAACATCCAAGCTCATCTTCTCCTAACATGTATTCTGTTGGGGGTGCAAGTACTATGGATGATTATACATTGCATAGTATCGAAAATTTGGATCTTAGATATGATCAAACTTTGAGCTTCTCGGACCAAGTCTCAAATCCCCTCATCTGTGATATTGATTCCCTAAGTCAGGCTTTCTGTAGTGAGGATAGTCTGCGATATTTTGACTCGGATCTTCCATCCCAGAACCTTGGTTTGGAAGCAACAGCTGATTTACAAAGTGCTGTTGATCACTTCATCTTTGGACGCAGTACAGCAGCCGTTGATAAGGCTCAGAAAAGATGGACTAAGATTAATAATGTTTTCAAAGTATTTTCGGCTCTAATGCGTGTTATGAAAAAGTCGAGGTGAAGGATTTCATGGATAAGCAATGTGCATTCGCAAAGCTCTAAGTTGCAGGTATAGCCATCCTGTAACATAGTTTGATGTGAAGAGACTCTCAGAGATTTTTTTCTGCTGTAGATTCAGCAGATTTATGATGATCTATAATTTTATGTTTTCATACTTCCTGTAAATGAGTAGTTTGTCAAAGTTAGGCTTTCTTTAGTCTTTTCTTCCCTTCTTCAATTACAGCTCGAATACAAGGGCGGGCCTGGCGTACCCCAGCATGCTTGATATTCTGTAGCTTTCATGTTTGTTAGACTTGTATCAATATTTTAGGAAAGGCTTGATCCTTTTTGTCTTTCCGAATCTTAATATTTTATCAGCGTACTGTTATTTGCACTTCATTATGTGGGTGTCTTATGATCACTTTGTTTCGGGAACAAAGGAATTCAAAACTATCAGACGGCATTTTTTCTGATCTACATGCAGAAGATTAACGTTGCTTTGAAAGTTATGTTCGTGGTAATCTGAAAAAGAAAAAAGACTGAGCAAAAGCAAGTAAAACACTCCTGAAACTTTGATGCTGATTGCATTTCTAGGATGACTTAAGTGAACCACATCAAATGCAGTGCAGAAAGGGTAACTTCTCTATCAATGTCTGGGAATGCAAGTCCAAATTAATAATTTGCCATACCACCATTTTTGAGAAAATCTGCTGATTTATTAGGACATAACAGAATGGTAAAAAAACACAAACTTCTGAATTTTTCTTACCTTCTTTAACTGCCTCTAGAATTCCCTGTAGTGGAGACCGCCTGGAGATAAAAAGCCAATGCAGGAGAAAGGTTTATGCTAAAGGTAAGTACAGTAGACCATTAGTAGACATTGAAAGGGAGTGAGGAGGCATAAGCAGTGTAATTACCAGTTTAATTGGCCGAATACCATAAATAGCATCAGCCACTGTTCCTATCTGCAAATACGATGATTTTCTGTCATTGGTAACAAAAGCACTAGCTTCAAACGAATTGCGCTATATCTAGAAACAAGCGTTCTTAAAGATCGATTCTTACAGGTTCGTTTAGGTGATGGCATAAATCCATTCAATACCAACTTGTTCATATAATGTCCTGAATGCCTGCAGAAGTTGTCATAAGAAGAATCACCTGTTCTGAATGGCTCAATTTATATTTCTCTGCAGAATATAAGTAAGCCTATCCAAGCCTGCTTGCTTGTACCTGTGCAGTAGTTTTTCACATTAGTAATAGTAGTACCAATGGAATCCAATATCAAAACACAGATGTTTGATTAGAGATTGTTGATTCACTTTATTCTGAAGTTCTTAGGATAGAGGCAGCGTTGAGACTAGGCATGACAATGGCTCAACTTTTTCCTGTACTCAAAATTCAATCTAAAACTTAAAATTTTTAAACTAGAACCGATTTCTAACCAAATCAGCAGTCGAAGCTTAAACTATTGTTGTCATGCTTAAGTGAGGCCTCAATACCAATTAGCATATAGTGAAGGGTTTAACTGGCTTTAATTACTATGCTCATAAATTTACCAACCTTAAGTTTGTGCTCCAAAGCAAACGTATAATGCTCGAGTTTTGAAGCTTCCCAAGATATCCATGAAGATACGGCTACCATTGCAGAAAATGGGAATTAAAGGCCCTCACAGAAATTTAAAAACTTTAATTCTGATTATATATAATAAATCTTAACTATATGTACACCTCCTCCATCAACCCCACCATCCCCACCACTTTCCACCATTATCTGCAACACTTTTCCAAGGAGCTGTGGTGCTCCCAAACATTCCTAAACCACAATTATCCAAATAGTTTCCAAAACATACCGTTAATCATTAAATTCTTCATTAGTTCCAAAAGAGAGAGCTGTTTGTCAAACGTAAACAACTCAAACTGTCATATTAAAAAATGTATATATAATCAAATAACTTTACTCAATTTGTCTACTAGTTCTACCTAAACTTCACTCTGTCAGTCCCGTACACAGGGGTTGTTAATATTCACTTGATCTCCTAAAAAAAATAATGGAAAGGGATAAGCGACCTACTCAATAAGGATAACCGACCATATCCTTAAAACCATATAACTCAATAAATAATTATAAAACTTAATCCACTGATTAAAACATACATATAATACAAACATACACAACATTACTCCGTCTAATCCAAACAATTATCAAACATCTCAAAAATTTTACTAAATAATAATTACCATCATCATCATCACGCCCAGTCCGAGTCTCACATCAAAGAGGGTTTTGAAAAGGTCTGATAGCATTCAGCCTTAATCCTACAAAGTATAGAGGCTTTTTTCGGTAGACCCATATGCACATGTGACAATGAAAAAATTATTTAGGCTTAAAAAGTAGATATGTAATAATGATATGCTAAAAGAGTAGTTAAATAAAAATAAAATAAAAAAGTAAATAAATAAAATAAAATAGAACCAAAGATGATATCTAATACAGTGCCCATATTTGCTAATACCTGATAAGCTGCAAAGTACGACTCTTCCTGTGTCTTATTGTGTTGGGGGCCCTTGCTTACTAGCCCTATGAGTATGACAATCTTATGGCAACAGCTGGCCTCGCGAGACCTTTTCCCATATGCCCAAGTTGAAAAGTCAAGTAATATGATAGAAAGATTTGTACACGAATCACAACTAGAAAAGACAGATTAGACGCTAAGATTGGACTCCCCAAGCGGTAAATATGTCATGCAAGCATTACATTAAGTGGTTCTCAATAACTTACTTGATTGTTTTGCTGCACTTTAAAGGATATCCTTTACCTATATCCTAGCAAGCTAGAATTTTCTATTTCTGGCCAATTCCTCAATAGGGGCCAACTCTATTATATCTTTCTTGATCACTTCGCTTCAGTTCTTGTATGACTTCCCTTTTCTCCTCTTATAGTCACTAAGAGTTATTTTCTCGCAGCGTCGCACCGGAGCATCAGGGTGCCTTCTGCTCATATGCCCAAACCACCTAAGCCTAGTCTCTCTCAACTTGTCGACAATACTACCACCTGTAATATGTCTCTCATCACACGATTCCGGACCTTATCTCTTCTAGTAATTTCACACACCCATCGAAGCATACGCATCTCTACTACCAACAACTTTCTTGTATGTCTACGTTTGGTGGGCCAACATTATGCCCCATATAACATGGTTGGCCGAATTACCATTCTATAAAAATTTTCCTTTGAGCTTTAAAGGAATCTTTTTACCACATAAGATGCCTGATGCGCTTTGCCATTTGAGCTACTTGGATCTGATACGATAGACTATATCGACATTGATATTACCATCATTCTGAACGATGGACTTGAGGTATTTAAAACTTGATTTTTGCGATATGACATCAGTAACAATTGCTACTGCCGCCTCATGGACCATCTGGCTTCTTGAAACGTTGCATTCTAAATATTTCGCCTTAGCCCTGCTCATTTTAAAACCTTTCGACTCTAACGTTTCTCTCCAACATTCTAACTTGAAATTGACCCCCTCTTTAATCTCATCCACGAGGACAATATCGTCAACAAATAACATACACTAAGATATCTCTCCTTGAATATGCTTACCAAACAATGATTACCATAAGTATTAATTTATAATTACCATTTATGCTTTATTCTCTCTTTAACTGAATTGTTGGACCCTGTTTAACCTAGTAGGCTTACATGCAATGTTGTGTCGACTAATTTCATCTCATCATAATCTCTTACCCAGTGAAATCGTAATTAAATGTATAAATATCAACACTGGGTACCTCAATATCTCAATCTCTCTTAGTACTTCAGTATATCTCTAATACTAGCCATCAGCACAGGATATCCGTAAGACTCAGAAAATCCTGGTACCTAATCATGGGCATAAGAAATCCCTGGGACTTAGGATGCCACGTTATCTGCTCGACGGACAGATACCTAGCCACCCTCACTCTTCTCTAAACAACCTATCAATTTATGACCATCAAATGTAGCCTATCTTAGATAAGCCACCGATTCTCAATTTTCACCAATTATTGACAATGTATTATCAACTAATTTTTATTTAATTAACACATTTACTGTCAAATTAAGAAGCAATACTCCTTAATACAAAATTGAATCACCTCGTCCTATATTAATTATTTGATAAATAAAATAAATATAATTCATGTATATAACTATTAATCATTACTTAAAATTAACAAGCAATACACTTTAATATAACATTGAATCACCTTGTACTACATTAATTATTTGATAAATAAATTAAACATAATTAATGTATGTAACTATTAATCATTAATTTAATTAATGATTAATTCAAAATATCAATAACTATAAAATAATTTATTAACAACAAAACGACAAAGTATTATAAGAGTAGAATCTAAAGTTATCCTTACCTCGATTTCAGACTCAACTAATTGACAATCCCAATTACTCCTTAATCAAACTTTTAGACCTAGAATTTACAAAATTCTATTAGACTAATTTACAAAAAATTTCAACCTAAATACACTTAATAATCTAACATTTTTCTCTTTTCTAATATATTCTTAATTAAAGAAAATTATATTTTTACTAACCTAACCACCGTAATTACTAAAATACCCTTAACTAATTAAAAGTCCTATTTTACCCTCATTTAATCCAATTAATACCAAAAAAGAGTTTCTTGGAAGTAGATTCCATATTTATCCCTTTACTCTTTGCATTTCGTATTATGTCCCTTCATGCAACTTAAATTTTCAAAAGATGTCATCTTCTTCACCCTCCCCTCTTCACCTATCTCCTCTTCTTTGATCATTTTTTAGCCACATTTTCTCCATTTTTATCCTTCCATGCAATTTCAATTATTGTCCTAAACAATCACAACATGAAAACCAACCAGGATGACCAAAATTCACAAAAAAAAACATAAAATGGCAGCTGAAAATTTGCCAAAGTTTTTAGGGGTAGCATTGGAACTGCTATGTAGGCTTTTGTTTACCGATGATTCAAATCCCTCTCTTTCCGTACTTTCACCTAACCTAACTTATCAACGTTACTACCCGCAATGTATCAAATCACATAACAATAGATAACTTTATTCTACCAGTTAGACCGTTACTTGATATAGA
>JAOSBN010000007.1:26536352-26563910 GCA_027563595.1 Erythroxylum suave
CAAAATCCATCAATTCTTTCCTCATCACTTTCCTTTAAGTATAAATACATTTATACCTAAACATATACATAATAACATTTATTTCTTTTTACTTATTATTTCTAAATTCCACTTAAAAATCGGGGTCCAACAATATATTTATCATTTTAGGCTATGTTTTATAGCGGGTTAGTAATGAAATAGAATGTAATTGAATATTATTCTACCATTTGGGAGGACGGTTTATAATAAAATAGAATGAAATGACATAAGATATAAGGGGAGAGTTTCGCATTACATTCTATTCCATTCTAAATAGTAAAAATGAGTTATTTCTAATTTGAGGGATTTATGATGAAATGTAAATTGATAAATATGTAATGTCTAATATACCTTCAATAATTTTTATAATACCAATTATACCCTTAATCCTAATAACAAGCAACAAGATGATACATCTAATTATTTCTATCAAGGGTAGAATAGTCATTTACTATTATTATACATATATTATATTCTATTTCATTTATCTTTTAAATAACATTTCATTGTATTATACTATGAATTCTTCTATCTTTCCCAAACAAAAATTTTATAATATTATATCAATTTACGTTCTATTTCATTATAAATCATTTCATTTTATTTTATTCTATTAAAAATCTTACGTTTAATCAAACATAGTCTTAGATTTTATTATAAATTCTCTAAATCAGAGATAACTCATTTTTATTGATAGAATAAAATACAATATAAAGCCCTCACTTTTTATCCTATTCTATTCATTTTATTATAAACCTTTCTCTCAAATATTAAAATAATATTACATTATATTTCATTTGATTAATAAGTTCATTTCGTTACTAATTGTATTACCAATCGTAGCCTCACTGGACCTTCGAACATTTGGGGGCTAACTCCACAACAAACGAATTTGGCCCACTTGCACGCTCACGGCTCACCCTTCCGGAGAAGGAAGAATCAAAGCAAAAATGGCGTTCCTGTTCTCAAATCCCACCATTTCTTCTCACCTCCGATCTCACTCTCAGGTACTTCCTTATCTTCTACATCTATTTTCTACGTCTGTGTATTGGGTATTTTGATTCAGTTCAGTTTCTTATGTTGTGCAACTTTTAATGGAACAAATTGAAGAAGACGGAGAACCCTCTTTCACTTTCGCGTCGTGGTCTCCATGTTGAACCGGGGCAACGTGAGAAAGCTGTGAGCTTCATCTCTCTCTCTCTCTCTCCCTCTGCGCGCGCGCCGTTGTATGCTCATATTAAGTCCTGTATATGTATATGTATGTGTATATATGTGTGTGGATTTTTAGTAGACAAGAGGGTTCGAGATAAACGTGTTGATAGAGTTGAGTAGGTATGCTAATCTTTATTAGGTAGATTACGCCTGGTTTCGGATTTATCAATTGGGTTTTTGTTTCTATTGTGAATTGAAGATGTTGAAGAAATTTTTGTGGTATAATTTGTTCGTAATTGGGGTATGAAAAGTCTTTCAACTTGTGGATTTCCTGTCTTTTGAGTTTTGCTTGCTTCTTTAGTGATCATATACAAGTTGATTAGTATATCTAATTTAGTTTCTTACATTAAAGAAACGATTCAAAGCTTTATACTGTTTGAAGGACCAAATTTTGGCAAAGATAAACAAATTAGGAAAGAAAATGAATGGAAAAGGCTTAAAAGGTAAATGCACGGTCATCATTAGTAGTTTTATTCGTAAAAGCAAAGAAGGCAGTTTCTGAAGCCTAAATTGTGGCAAAGTGGTGGATAATGGTTTCCTTGATGTTTATTTCTGAGTTATTTTGCTAGTAATTTATTACCTCACAGCTCTTGGCAGAAGACCCAGCACTCAAGCGATTCAAATCTCACAAGAAAAGTGTGAGGACGCTCAAAAGAGTTGGAGATGTTCTCACAATTGTTGTTGTGGCAGGTGAGCTAGTTCCTTTACTATGACATCCAGCCATTCATTTGTTTGTGATCTTCTTATTCTACATAGGAAAAATCATGTCGTTAACATCTAACAATTTGTAAATTTGGGACTAGTTAATTCCTAACCAGTCATGGTGGTTTCTTGGATATACAGTGAGAAATGACTTCCATGAAAAATCAATGAGAAAGAATCCAGTGTCGAATAAATTTCATCTGAAACTGAAACGGTTGTGAGTTTCACGAGGAACATGTTTAAAACCAAGTTTTTTTGTTCGCGTAATTTAGGCCTTTTGAAGTTGACTTGGGCCAAGGACTAAATGTCCTGCAATCTGCATATTAAAGATTTACAAAGTTCTAATTCCAGCTTCCCGAGAAAGCACAAAATTGTATTGATTGATTAAAGTAAATCAAGTCCCGAAATTGTCTTTACTGTTGTTAGCTACAATTCCAGCTTCCCGAGAAAGCACAAAACTGTATTTGTTTGATTGAAGCAAATCAAATCCTGAAATTGTCTTCACTGTTGTCAGTTCTAGTTTGCTAGAAGTTGTATTCCCTTGGTGGTTGTACACGAGAAATTTTCTAAATTTGCTGCATGGTAGTAAATACATTAAACCCAATCCATTTTGCATAGTTGATTTGTTGGATTCCAGTGTCTTTTTTTGTGACACGACTGCTGTTCCTTCTGCCACCTTGTTCTTGTGCAAGAACTCGGTGTAGGAGCTTCAATTCCATTCGGGTTTCTTTGTTGGTTTAAACATGAACAGCTGGTTAACACAAATGAAAATCTGTGCACGTTGTCAGGGGAATCACCAATGGTTGCAGCTTTCTGTCATGGTTTTCTTGTTGGCAATTCTATGGACTAAGACCTCTCTGTTTTTGTTTATTGAATATGTGTTTCAGGGTGTTGCTATGAAATTTATGTCAGAGCAGTAATGAGGGAAGAAGCTAGGAAACAACTGAAAGAGAGCGCATAAGGGTGACACCCTAACATCTGCCTTTCAGATTTCTGAAAAAACATTAGATGTCTCGATTAATTAGAAGTATACTTTTTCTTGTGATCAAATCATTTCCTTTTAGAGCTACCTATCGTTCTCTGTTGAATGCAAACCACCAGTGAAATAATATATATCTCCTTGAATGTGAAGTTACTGTTGACACTTCGTCAAACTGTTTTTTGGGTACGTCAGGAAGGGAGTATAAATTGATATCCTCATTCGGCACAACCGCTTGATAGATGGCATCATTCATCAGAACGAACCCCAGGTGATAGCCGTTATGCTTGTTTTATATTCAGATCATTGTTATTTCCATTGGGCTAATCTAATCGACAGGATTAAGAAGCAAAGTTTAACAAATAGTTTTAAAAAACAGCAAAATTTGTACTTCTGAGCTGAAGATAATGGAATTCAGGAAAAGCTTTGCAGTTCTACTTTTGCATTTGTAAAAGCCAGATTTTTTAAGTGTCTCTTTGGTTGAACTTATATTAGTAGAGTTTTTGTTAATAAAGTTTTTGTCAATAGAGCTTTTCTGAGAAGAGTTTTTTTAAAAAGTCAATTGACTGTTTGGCTGTCAATTAAAAAAACAGATTTTTAAGAAAAGCTTCATACATTAGACATAAAAATAAAAACACTTTTATTAATTTTAACTATATTTTATTTTATAATAAAATTATTTAAAATATAAATATTATTTAAAATATATTAAATAATATGCAAAATAAAATATATTAATTATTATATAATTTTAAACCATATGAAACATAAATGAAAATTTATCTAACCAATTTTTTTGTATAGGTTATAACATAAGTAAAATTAATTTAAAAAATAAATATATAAATATATAAATAATTTAAATAATATTATATAAATATCAAAATAAACGTGAAGATGTGTTTGTGGATATTATGAGAATTATGTGTAAAACATAAGGATAAAAGGGATTGAAAATAGGCTAATTAATTGATATAAAAAATCTACCTGAAAAGATGTTTTTTTGAAAAGCCCTAAATTTGAGTTTTTGAAAAAGTTATATTTTAGTTTTTAAAAAAACTGTTTTTACTTTAAAAGTGTTTTTAAATTTTACAGTCAAATATTTATTTTTTTTAAAAAATAATTTTTGCAGTAAAAAAAAGTATTTTTTTATTTGCCAAAAGCTGAATCAAACATAGTCTAAGTATCATACGGTGGATGAGGGTAGAACAAGAGGAAAAAGGAGATGAAGGTAGAACAAGAGGAAAAAGGACAAGCATGTTGTATCATATATCTTGGAATTAAAGAAAAACAACCAGATTCTCGGTAAAAGAATGGCAGGGGAAAGAAAAAGAAGTGGTTAACCCAAATGAATGATGAAAGAGTGGTTTAGGCTAATTTGGCAAAACAAGTGTTGGGTGTAGGTAGGCCTACTGAGAACAAGATCTTTTGATCTCATTATCTAGTCTCTCATGTGCGTGTAATATCTCAACCATTTAATACAATAAATTGAATGGTTAAGATGTATTGAAAATAGACGGAACAGATTATTAGACAGAAGATCTGTTTCAGCTTGTTGGGCATGATTACAGAGTCGCGTTCCCTTTTGCTATTAGTGTTAGTATAATAATTCAAAAGATGCCCACCCGGGAGGCCATGTGTAAAAGACAGTTGAAATCAATAAGAATGATCTCATCAATCATTTCTATACGTAACTTTATAGACATAAAATTGAAAAAGTAAACAAAGAAAGAAAGATACTTTTTTCACGCAAAATTTTAAACGGCAATGAGATATTATGTTGTTAAAAGTTGTCCCTATTTAATACCAATATTTTAAAATTTTGATCAAAAGTTAAACAATTAAAATAACGACATCTTTATAAAATTAACTAAAATTTAAAATATAGCTAAAATAGTTTTTTTAATAAAAGAATTTAAATTTTAATTAAAAATATTATTAAATAAAAATTAATTAGATAACTATTAATTAATAAAATTAACCAATTAATTAATTGATAGGTTAGTTGTCCACGTCTTGAATTATTAAACATTTGACCCTCTCTCTTCAATTTTATTATATAAATAACAAATTACAATTGAAGTTTTTATATTTAAATATAAAAGTAGAATTGTAGGAGTCACGATAAGTCATTAAATCGTCTATGTCAAAAATGAAGTTTCAATTTTGTTTTAATCAATTTTTATTGTATATGGATCTTTTATAAATATATAAATAAAATTTAATAAATTAAGTTAAATTTTGATTAACTGAAACTGAAGATATGTTTTAAGAAAAGAGAGTCGGAGAGGTATAGTATTAAAATATTGCTTAGGACAAAGATTGGCTTTTTGTTGCTCGTGTCATTCTTGAATTGTGAGCGATATACCTAATACCTTGAGGCAAATATTCTTTTGAGAAAACAAAAACATAACAAATACTTATCACAATAAATTAAATACAACATATTTTTAAAAATATTTAATTATGGCTTTTATCTAATTTGGTTAGTTAATTACTCTAAATAATTTAAAATAATATATACGTTTTACAAAGAGCTTTACACCTTTTACTTTAGAATTTAAAGTGCAAACTCCCAAATTTATTTTAAATATTAAAAAATGAAAAATTACACATTTAGGAAAAGAAGTTTAAAGAACACTTGACATATGACATAGTAATTTATACTTTTTTTTAATACATAGGAAAGAAACTCTAAAAAAACTCTTCAAAAATACTTTAGCATACTTCAGCTCAACCATAGGTCATACCCTGGCAATATGAAGTCTCGTGCCTATCTGATAATATAAAAGACATTGAGTTTATCGGAGGTTCTGTAAGAACATACAATCTTAGGTGTACTCACATAGTTTCAGCTGCTAGATTATCTGCGTTTTGGTTCTCCTCCCAATAAACATGTTGAATCTTCATCTCCCAATCATGCGTATGTCCTGTACCAAAAAAGTAGTCTCAATTAATAAACATCTGGAAGAGGAAAGGATATTGATGACCTTGAGCGAATCTACTTCTATTATGATCTTCCGACAGCCATGTTCCCATGCTACTTTAAGCCTCTCGTTAATCCCTTTTAATTCAGCAACCAATGGCGAGCATATCTCAAACTTGTGTAGAAAGCCCCTACACCATTGTCCATGACAGTCCCTAAGCAGCCTCCCAGCTGTACTATTAGAGGAACTAGTTGACAACGCGCCATCGATATTAACTTTAATCCAGCCTTTGGCGGTGGTATTTAGTTGACTAGGTTCCCTACAGGCAATCCCTGCAAGTTGGCTATTTGACCCGTCACTGCTTGTGCCTGTCCGATCCAAGAAACATACCCTAATACTATGTGATGTCCCACTTTTGGCCACTCGAATCCCTCTTCGAAGATGCATTTGTTACGCCATTGTCAGATATACCAACACGAGACTAAAAAAATGATTGCCCAGTTGACCCCTTGCATAGTGTCTTTGTTTGTCAAGTTAGACTGTAGTCACTGCTCTGGGGGCCCTTGATAGAAAGTCGCCTCTTGCAAAGTAGGGGACCATTTCTGCCAATAATTTTGAACCCTGTTACAATCACGAAATGCATGCAATGTGGTCTCTTTGTGGTCACAATTCAGGCAACTACTATCTGTGGCTATGTGTCTAAGTATACGCTGTTGATTGGTCAAAAATTTTTTGTTTGCTAATAGCCACAGAAAGGATCGAATCCGTTGTAGCCCCCGTCACTTTTAGATGATATTCTATATTGAATTTTGGGTCGCTGAATCTGCCGCAGTGATTAACTCATCAATAGACTCCACCGTGAACTTTCCATGTTGACTGGGGCCCCAGACGAATTTGTCGTCTTTCTCATCAGTTAATGGAGGTCGAATCGTCGTGAGGACCATGCATAAATGAGCGGGAAGATATGAAGTGATTAAATCTCATTTCCAATCGCTATCCTCCGCCACATACTCTGTCACATATGTGTACATCAACATTTCAGGAAGGGGGCTCATTGCCTCATTTACTAGTGGATCCCAATTGATCAACTATTGGTCAAGCCAAAATTGTGCCCGTTGCCCATTACCCAATTTTCATCTAATACTTAGTGGGACATAATTTATACTTTATTATAGGCTAAAAGATATAGTTTAAATTCCTCTAGAAAGTTTTTAAAAATTTGTTTTTTATTAAAATAACATAAAAACATGTCAAACATAAATATTATATTTGATTTATTAAATATTGTTAATATAATATAATTTTGAAAATAATTAACTAACATTTAAATTAATAATTTAAAATATTAGTATCCTTAGATTCAATATTTTGAAACCGCACTCAATCTGAGAAATTTAAGATTGTCATAAAATCAATTAAAGATTGAATAAAATTAAAATTTTAAAATATGATTGAAAGAGATTGTCCTTATTAATAGAAGAATTTAAAGTTTAATTAAAAAAGGAATTATTAAATGAAAATTAATTGATTTATAAAAATTGATTAATTTACTAAACTAATTAATTAAGTAATAAACTAATCTAATTTTGATAATAAAAACTATTAAAATAAATAAAATCAAAAAATTAAAAACCGCTAAGCATGTTTAGTTTTCTTAATGAAAGATTAAAATTTAGTAAACCGAAACAACCGGGCGACGTTTGGAATCTACGCACTTTGATGTTTGACCGCCAGACACATATGCTATAATTACCAAAATACCCAAATGCTGACAGCTTCTCAATTCCTACGAGTCTAAGGTCTGAAAGTCCACTCACAGACCATTTCCTGTTATCTCTGAGCTGTGATTCTCTGACTTAGAATTCACAGTTTCTTTTTATTTTTTTCTCACGGTACTTTCTTTTTGGTGCTGAAGAAGGAAAGGAATAGATCTAAGCTACAGACAAAGAGGAGGGTAGAGATCAGTATGGCACCATTTTTAGGTACGACCCAGAAGTGTAAGGCTTGCGAGAAGACTGTATACTTGGTGGATCAGCTCACAGCTGACGACAAAGTCTATCATAAGGCTTGTTTCAGGTGCCACCACTGTAAAGGTACGCTCAAGGTGAGACAACCTAACCGTTCTCTGTTTTTTCTTTTATATGTAGTAAATACGTGCAAAAGGAGATGCGTGCATATATCAGAAGATTTGTAGGTATATTTCGTTTAACATGCTCTTTAGTTTTACTTGATCATCTCTTACCACTTCACAGTTTGATCGTGTTCCTTTTGTGCTTTGTGATGGATGTTTCGGTGGGAGCTGGTTTCCTGCTTAGTCGGGTATCCGATAATGGTTGACGATAGTGGCGTACCGTGTATTTCTTCATTTTGTTTTTCCTCTATATTTTTCTTCTTTTGTACTGAAGCCTGAATAGATGTGGTTGTTGATTGAAAAATACCAAGAAGCGATCAAGTTTCTGAAACTTGGGTTCGGTCATTAGTCTCTAAAGTATCCAAAAGTTATCAGCTTTTGAATCATGTTATTCCTTAATGGTGTCCAGTTCAGATTGTCAGTGCTCTCTTTAAATTTCTTTATTCTTTAACTCATCGGTATAATTAAAGAATATGGGACAGTCAATTGCCTCTGTCCCCGTTGGTTGAGGGTAGGTCCCTTTGTTTGAGTACTGAAACTGAATCTAGATCCTCATCTTTGACCGGTAAAAGAAGGGCCCGGCAAACGATGGAGGAGGAGGTAGAAGTTGGGACCGTGGATTTGATCTTCGTTTAAATCTTTTCGAGCGTAGACTTGGTAATGTGTAGAACCAAGCCCCACTATGTTTTGATTTCTGTCCTGATGAGTAGTTGGAACTAGAAAAAGAAGGAAAAAAATTCTTCAAAAGTAAACATTGAAAGATACCTTTCCTTGTTATGGAGACAGTGAAAACCGCATTCTTAGCAATCTTAAAAATGTCAGCTTCACACGTTAGATGGGGAAGATGAATATGGGGTATCATATAACACTAAGTTCTAGATGTTCAAATTATTTTTCTGAATTATCCTGTTTGAATTTTTGCGCATTGCAGTTGAGTAATTACTGCTCCTTCGAAGGTGTTTTGTATTGTAAACCTCACTTTGACCAACTCTTCAAGATGACCGGAAGTTTGGATAAAAGTTTTGAAGGTAATATGTTATAATCATTGTGACATGTGCACTACCTGCTTCTTTGTTCTCTCTATTTTATTCTTCTGTTCCTGTTTTCACCAGGTACTCCAAAAACTGTTAGAGACAGATCTGTTGATCAGGTATGTGCATGATTTCTTGTTTAAATTCTTCGTCATGTGTAAGAACAGACGATTTTATAAGTTTTCTGTTTTCTGAGCATGTTTCACTTTCTGTATAAAACCACACTGACACAGGTTCATAGCAACAGCAAAGTTTCAAGACTGTTTGCTGGAACTCAAGAAAAATGTGTTGCTTGCAAGAAAACTGTTTATCCACTGGAAAAGGTACATATCAAGCTTCCTTACAATGAACGAACATTTCTGAATTTATAGAAGAGCGTTATTCCTGTTGCTTCAATGAAGATTCTGCTTCTTTCAGGTGGCAGTTGATGGAACATCGTATCATAAGACTTGTTTCAGGTGCATCCATGGAGGCTGTCTCATAAGCCCATCAAACTATGTAGCCCATGAGCAACTTCTCTACTGCAGGCACCATCACAACCAACTCTTCAAGGCTAAAGGGAACTTCAGCCAGCTCATCAAGAGTGCTAAACCAGTAGTTGAGACTGCAGTTGCCGAGTGAGCCCTGAGATGGTTATAGTGGGGGAGTTCAGCTCGTACAGATGTCGAGATAACAAATTGTTTAGTATCGAGAAAATCGTGTTCCATTAGTGGGGTTGCAGCTGGTTGCATCTACTTTTTGAGTGTGTGCGTGATTGTTGAGTGCCTAAGAATTTGGAAGTCTTGGTGTTAGTGCCCTTAATCTGTGGGCTAAACAGCGAAGTTCTTTCTTTTTTTCTGGTCATGTTTGTCGATCTTCTGTACCATGTTTTTTGCAACTCATATTCATCTGAATCTTCCGCTACATGTTCATACAGTTTGCAAAAGTTGCCCTGTGGCCTTCTCAGATAAAAATGTAGATTGCTTCTAAATGGAAGGGTTGATGATCTCATCTTCTAAGTTGAACAAAAATATGATAATTTGAAAGACCTAGTACAATATCTTGATCAAACCTAAAGCAAAACAACAACAACATTAATAATAATCTAGTAAACATTTCTTTGATATGCGAGATGTAGAAAGGTGTAATAGTTCATATTATGTAGTTCATATAATTCAAAATTAAATGAAGTTTGATCTATCTAAAATTTGTATATTCCAAGGAATCATTTGTAAGATCTGTATATTTGTAATCGGTTATAAGCATCTGCGATATCTGTCATCAAACTAATGCTGATGTCAAAAACTGAGCCTAACTCCATCCAAAGGCCACTTTAAGGAATGAGATTGTTCAAATATTGCAAGATTTATTACACTCTCACTCTAATTAACATGCAATACAAACTTGTAAAATTCCTATTAAACACTTGTTCAGTATCATTTACTATCATGAAATTTCTATACATTCTGCAGATTTGAATGGTGCACAGGTGAAGATTGTGTATCACATTAAACCAGCCACTGGTAAGCCAAGCGAAAGTTTAATAAGCCATTAATGTCTGACTGAAATGGAGAAAGAAAAGGTAAATAGGGGGACATTGTCTTCTGCTATCAAGAAATGAGACATAACTGTCTGGACTACGAAATTTGAGCTACCTGCTAATGCCAATTAGGGGCCATTGATTATCGTACACTCATTTTAGGAGCTGTTGTCCTCGGACATTAAGTGACAGGCTCAAGTTGGTGACACGTATAGCAGATGATCAATCAGGTATGGGATACCCTACTGACCATGATCATTTGCTGCATAGTTCAATGATTTCTCTTGACAAGAGACAAATTTTATATACTGCAATAAATTTTGTGAACTGTTATAAACAGTTGATGGTCCACACTTGGCAATGCATGCAGTATTAAATTTAATGTACAGAGTTGCAGTGATACGTTCTTATCATTATGTTCCACCACCACACCATACGGTCAAATTCTAAAGCTGTCTTCTTTTTATTTTCCAGCAGCAGGGATTTCTTAAACTTTGGTCGATAATATTTACCTATGTTTTAAAATTTAAGGTTAAATTAATAAAATAAAAAATTTAAAAGGTTTAATAAATATTATAAAAAAATCAACTAAAAATTGAATAAAATTAAAGAACTTAAAACATGATTTGTCCATTTAAGAATTTAAAGTTTAATTAAAAAATAGATTGTTAAATAAAATATTAATTAATTAATTTTAATTTATAAAAATTTATTAATTCGTAAAATTGATGAATCAATTAATAAATTGATTAATTTTAACAACTATTATTAAAATAAATTGAACAAAAAAATTTAAAACTAAAAAAAAATTGAACAATTTAAAATTTTTATAATTTAACCATTCAACCTGATTTAAGTTTTTTAATCGCTGCTGTTTCCAGTTACTTGGAAAATCACCTTAACATGATAACATTGTTTTTGTTAATGCACTGTTGATGCTAAGGTTTCTTTCATCTCTATTTCAGCTTCTTTTTAGCGGCAAAATTCATTTTTTAATATATATCAAAATTTTAAGTGTATATTAAATAAATTATTAAACATATATAATATTTTTATCAATTATATAAAAATTAATAATTTAAAATTAAATAATCAATTAGTAAAATAAACAAATCCAATACTTTTCACTCTCAACAAATCAAGCACTGAGAGAACTCAGTTCACCGCCTAAGAGGCAAGAAATCCTGTTTTATTGCAGTGTACAATTACAACTTACTGTAGATTCTCACTGTTCTGATTTCTGTATATCATGTCTGTATAGCACTCAATGCCTATCAGAGACATTTATTGCTAATCTTGCATGCCTTACGCGAGATTAACTTAAAATAGTGACTCAAATCTGTACTTTCTTTCCATCATGATTAGCATAATTAGGAGAAGAGATCTTCAGTTGGATATGCAATGAATTGATGAGACTTGATATCCATCTGGATAACTTCCAATCATGTTTAAGGAAGTCACTGTATAACCT
Organism: Erythroxylum suave; assembly: GCA_027563595.1. Taxonomy (NCBI): domain Eukaryota; kingdom Viridiplantae; phylum Streptophyta; class Magnoliopsida; order Malpighiales; family Erythroxylaceae; genus Erythroxylum; species Erythroxylum suave. The sequence continues at coordinate 26,548,346 of JAOSBN010000007.1, forward strand.
GTGCAGAGTTTCCATCTTGCGACCACACCAAGTTGCCATCACCTTTTCTATTGAAAAATGGTGACCACATTAAATAGTGATATGCAGAAGAGGTTGTCCTTTCAAATTTATAATTCCTTTTCTTCAATTTACGAGTATTATTGCGGGTCCATTAGTACCTTAAGAGAAGATGAATGCTGGAAATTTCAATTCCATTTATACTTGCAGTCTTCTTTTTCTTTTCCTATAGCGAACTCAAAGAAGTGTTTAGTGATTTAGGCCTCATCCTGTCAGGATTCAGGTACAGTTGAATCTATACGTCAAGGGCACAAAATATCGTCTTATTATGTTTCTTTCCATTCTGCTATTATCCCGGAAATACCTGGAGAGTTTCCGGAAATATCTTGCGTGGATAAACATCATGATATAACCCTCACAGGGCCTGACAAACTTTTATTTTCGTTCACATGTTCAGCTCTTCTTAGCTGCACTGCGTCCTTCTATTTCAATATGAAATAAGTGTTTACAATAAACACCAGCTTTTGTTTTCTGGTACGATATTTGACTGACTGAAGAACACAAACTAAAACTTAAACTATACGCAAAAACCCTGACTGAATTTCATTATTGCAGAACAGCTGTGCTTACAAGTGTCTTCGAGATCCTCACTTTGAGGGAATTTAACCATGTCCATCGCTAATCTGTGTATTGGACCACAGGTTTTTTTTTACAAGACTGGAAACTTTTTCACTGATGAGGCCACTTGCTCATGTATAGGAAGCGCGTGATTAGCTAGCTGGTTGCCTCAGATATGCTTTTCAACGACGGTTGCCACGTTCTTGATCTAACTGTTGCCGGGTTGGTAGAGACTGGTGTCCTTGGTTTATTCCTCTCATTTTTCGTCACCTGAAATTTTTTGACATGATCGGAAAATATATGTTTTGAAATAACATAACAAGATTAATAACCAAGAATTTGAAATCAAACAAATTTAAGTATCATTAGGCTAAAAGGCGACTCTTGTTCAAGGCCAAGTTCACAGATCTTCCTTCTGCAAATTGATCAGGGAACATTTGAATGATGAAAACTCTACCTGATTTTCCTTATAAAGCTCTGCTCGTTTTTGTGCCAGATCCGGCCCTGAACTCTGTTCCTCTCTCACCCAGTCCAGCTTTTCGCCGGATTCTGACTGGTTTTTCATCAGTTTTGCTTGCTTCTTCGCCCTCAGCCCTTTCATAACCTCTAAAATACCATAGAGGCAACAAAAACTCCATTACATCTCTAATACAAGTTCACAGGAGACAGAAACAAAATAAAGGTAGAAATCAAACTCAGCGCACCTTGGGAGGTGATGAGCCTATAGACATGGCCAAGAGCAAGAGTATCCGTGGGCCTAAGAAGCTTAATCCTCGTTAAACGGACAGAACTTGTGTTCTTGCTACGGTCATCACCGACAGAAGTATTGTTGGGACATTCTGCGCCTTTGGTTGTCGAATGATACAAGGTGGTGGAGAGAAGAAGAGCAACATGGTGACCGGGGTTCATCTTCATAACTTCACCAGCGCTAACAGGCCAATACAACCTGTCTACCTTTCCACTCGGGTGTTGTATTTCTAGAGTTGCTGCATCTACCGCTTGACAATTACCCATCTCTCTGTGTTTGGTTTCGTGGAAATTAAGAAGATAACGTGAGGAATGTTGAACAGGAGTAGCCACAAGCCTCTTTATAGCCACTACCCAGTACCCACCAATTCTTTTCAACTGATGAATCTATGGTCCTACTTTGCAGTGGCCAAACTTTACATGTCATGCAAATTATGAGAGTTTAATGTACCTTTTAATAATTGTATGAACAAATTCATAAATCTATTCCTTCAAATTTTGAATCTCTTTGTCTTTTGTAATGTTCAAACATCTTACATATTTATCTAATTTTGAATGTAAAATATTTATTTATTTAAAAAAAATGAAGAAGAAAACGTCATTGATGACCCCGTGACAGGGTGGTAGGTTACGGTTACGGAGGTAAAATTTGGTAATGTCATAAGGTGTAATAGTTGTTGGACGGTTACTTAAACGTTTGTAAATAGAAAAGCATGTAAGAGAACGCTATTGGTTTTGATGACAACTACGACTTTGGTCTGAAAAGTAAAAGCTACTCGTGAAGGCTCAAATCACATCAACACCAGTAATAGGGTTTGGGTTGAATTGAAGCAGCAAAATTAATTTAGTAAACAGTGGTCGTTAAACTCCTAAGTATTCATTAATTATCAGTAATTTTGCATTAAAAAACTGATTAAGTTGTGATTGAAATCTTAATCATAATATGATAAATTAAAGAAAATTTAATATTTTAATTATGATTTTAAATAAATTATTAACTAATAATTCAATATTTAAATTCTCATTTTGTGTCCCTTAAACTAGTCATATTTAATATAAAATATATTTTAAATTAAGATTAATAACAATGATTAAAAATATTAATCGATTCGACCTAGTCAACTAAAAAAATCTTGAACCATTCAACTTTTCTGTTTAGTTTTTAATTATCCGATTCGATTTATTTTAATAATTCTTGTTTTAAAAAAATATATTTATTGATTAAGTGGTTCGTAAATTAATAAATATTTATAAACTAAAATAAATCAATTAAACTTTATTTAACTTTTTTTTTAATTTTAAAAGAAGATTGTTAAAGTTAAATTCTTAGTATTTGATTTTTAAAATATTGGTTAATATACTTTTTTTTTCAATTTTTTGTTTTGAAAGAAACACGTCTTTAATATTAGGCGTAAGAATAGTAATGAATTGACTTATTGTTAATTTAACTTTTTATTAGTATAATTTAAGTTTTTATACAAAATTAGATTGAGTTTGTAATATATTATTGAAATTCAAATTTGATTAAATTTTAGGATATTCATACTCGAAATCTGATTCTGATTTATCCCATTAATTTATTATTTCTCTAATGGTCGTCAAAACGACCATTGCCAGTTGCATACGATACGAAGCACCTTATCCATCTTTTGTCTTCAGCTTTATTCTTCTCTTTCTTTTTCTTTTTGTTCTTTTCTACCATTCCCTTATTCTTCAGAGCGTGCGTGGCTGCTTTATCATTCTTTTACCAACCATCACAACATCAAATCCAACCTAAAGTCATTTTTTCTCAACTTTCGCAAAAGTTTGAAAGAAACTTTCATGAAATACAAGAATTGTGAAAGAAGACAAAATATGGAAAGAGATAATGAAGAGGAAAGGCTACTGATTGGTTGATGGAAGGTATCCATAGGTAAGAAATGGAAAACTTTTGATTGGTTACGTAATATTATTGTATGAATAGGTTTTTTTTTTATATGGATACCCTTACCTATGCCATAATAATTATATTTGTAATTAAAATATAATTATATTTGTTCTCTTTTTTAGTAATTAAATATAATTAATTAAGATATATTAAAATTTGATGTAAAACAAAAGTTTATTTCTTAATATTTTTAACAAATCAACCATTATAAATAGTTACGATAATCATTCCTTTTTCTTAACTAATCATTATAATTATAATAATCATATTTATTCTCATTCTTTACTATATTCATTCTTATTCTTATTACTATTCTCGCTTCTTAAAAAATATAAGAGAATATTTTGATTTAATTTATATAATCAGGTTTTGGATTAGGGCAAACTATAAAGTTTGGTGTCATCTTAGCTTAAAATTTTAAATTTTAAAAAAAATTATATATGTTTAGATTTAAGTTTTAGTTTATTAATTACAAATTAAATCAAGTTGCCAAGTCTATGTAAAAGTGGGCACTGGGTGGTATGGCTTGTGAAGGATTGGTTGGCGTGACAGAAAATAGTGGAGGGAAAACAGGACCAGCAATCGAATTATAGGGACGTTTCATGCTTGGTCACCGAACAAGCAGATCCTCAACTTTGTCAAAATATAAAACGTGAAGTTGCGGCCTTCTCTTTCTTTATGCATTTCGAAGCATAAAATGCTCCACGCGAATTTCCAAAAGTTTTAACACATTATTAAAAATATTTTATCTTTTTTATGAATTTTTCAAGTTAATAAAAATTGAAACTGTTCAACTCAATTTTTACTTATTTAGATTTACCTTTTTAAAATTATATAAAATATGTGTTGGGCTAGCTATCTTTTGATAACCCATTTTGTTATAGTCATCTAATCTTTTAAGAGGATTGACCTCTCAATTCATCTCCTCCTGATGCACACTTTTTGTATCATATTCATTCCATAAAATGTCTATTTGAGGCTTTGATACCATAAATGATTAAAGAGCATCTATCTTTATTTCTATGTCTAAACTGTTTACAAAGGCTCCTTTATATAGGAGAATTACAGGATAGTTTGGACATTTTGCTTAAGTACATGGTGTGCATTTTGCCTAGCACTAGTTACAAGAATATTGTTATACCCGTAAGATGCCATTTACAATGGACTAATAGAAACCAAAATAAGAGAATAATTTTAGCATGTGTTTTCTAAAAGTTCCTGGAAGAGTTTTCATGTTGAGAAGACTAGACTGCTGCATGTATTGCTAAGGGGGATGTTATGAGACTTTGCTTCGATGAGGTGGAGTCGGATCTTGATTAGACTGAGCTGTTAGTACTTCACAACATCAAAAAGTGAGGAAAAAAAACTGAGAAGGTAGAAAGGCTTAGATTCACATATTTATTTGATTATTTTTATAATTGGTTTGTTGATTATAATCAACTTTGATTTCAATCTTATAAGATAAGAGATCTAACTTTTTTTCTTGTAAATCCTTATTAAGTTTAGTAATAGATTTACTTATCGAATTGTCCATTGATATTTCTCTCTATTTGCAACTACACTTAATCATCTTTTGTAAAGACAACAGGGCACATTATAAGTTTACACATACATCAAAATGAATTTATTCACCTTTAAGTTGTGCCATTGCATATGATCCTGAAAAGTTGCATACACTCTTCAATTCTTCTTACAAAGTAAGAGAATCCCATCCTTTCCATATGTTAAAAGCCGATTCTTTTGCTTCTTCTCATTTCTAAAGTAGCAATGGCAAAGCTAAAAGCCTTTACCTTTTATGGTCGAATACGGTATCCTATGACAAAAGTTTAGATTTTCCCTATCATATAAAAGAGAACTATAACGTCAATACGATTTCAGTCTATTTGCTTTGCATCTTTCAGCCTTTGATATCTTCCAAGCCAAACAAGCAAGACGAGAGTGATAGCTACTTAATAGTGTTGGGAATGGATCAAGCTAAGTATTCATTTTAAATTTGATTTTTTAAAAAAAGTTGAAAATTTTAAATTAATACAAATTATATTTAAAAATAATAAATTTAAGTCCAACTGAATTTAGATACTGAAAATTGATCTTGAAAAGTTAGAAAAAGCGTATGCAAGCATAAGGCAGTGGAATGTGGTACCAACAGAAACGGAAATCACGATTTAGTGTACACACAATGATTCCTGAGTTCTTCCATGCTTACAGCGGTATCATTGGAGCAGAGCTTGTGTTTTGATGTGGGAGCATAAAATGATGGCTTTCCACGCCTCGGTTGCTCTAACTGGGAACAGAACAGTGCCATTAATTACACACACACACAAGATCTCTTTACTGACAAAGTTAACCTTTCTTTTTCTTCCTCATTTGACATCAATCTCATTTACATCTCTTTAAACAAGTAGCTTCGTTTTGTTTTGCACTGTTCTTATGGAAAACGCTCTTCCTTTTCTGGTCATAGTTTCAGGTTTTCACTTACCTTAGGCACTCTCAAGAATTAATGTTAAAACTTGCTATTAACACAACCCCAGTTTGATTAAATCAAATCCCAGAAAGTTAAAGTTAATCTTAAGGGTCAAGTAGAAGTAGCCATGTGAAAGAGTTGGGTGCCACGATTGCTCAACTAGTAATCATAATACTGTTTTCTAATCCAGATCGTGGGAAAGTATTGAGATTAAATACGAGATACCAAAGATCACAACTTCTCCTGACGTAGAATCTGTACGGACATAAAATTTCATATACAGATTACATCATTTTTATTTGTTTGCATTTGATGAGGGATAATAAAAAATTGATCCTTAGATTAATTTAATTTAAAATAAATCAAATTTGATTTAACTGATTTAAATTTAAATTTAAATTTGAAAAAGTTCAAAACTGTCTAATAAAATAAATTCAAAATTTATGATCCAACTTTAAATAGAATCGAATTGGAAATCACTTATGCATATTTAATTAAAGACTTCATTTTCAGACTTTGCCTATTGTGATTCCTACTCTTGATAATCTGATATAACAACATACTGACATACAATGTTCTTAGGGTTTTAGTGAGGTGTAATTTTGTTTCTTACTCCAATTTGCACCAATAATGCATCAAAGGAACAAAACATTGAGCCACATGTCTTTTGTACCTTTGTGTTTGTTATGTATAGGAAGAAAAATGAAGGATCATCAACAATGCTCTCTGTTTCCTACCAAAAGAGAAATGTCTACTAACTAGACATTTGTTTATGGTCTTAAGCAACGTGGGTAGTTGCTCATACTCGACGAGACATTCTCTGATGAAAAGAATAGTCTTTGATCTTCGTGCAAGGAAAGATTTGTTAGTGTTTGGTGTTTCCAAGAAATCTCTGAGCAAAATGTTGACTGTAGGGTAAGAAAGATATACTGCGTTACAAAGCATCTGCTTTCCACGTCAGCTTTTTCAGGAATTAGCACCAGCTGAGCGGGCTCTTTCTTCCCTGCCCGCATTCCGTTTCTTGATAATCAATTTAGGATTGTTTTTAATTGTCCGGAATTGATTTCAAGTTGCATCTAAGGGTCCATCATAAAACCTATGGATTCATATTTAACTTGGAAGACTGAAAGTTGGCAACCCTGCCACCATATTCAAGCCTGTGATTCCTAGGGAACCTGTCGTCCTGTCACCAGATAAATGTTTTATGATTTCATCAGTTGCTTGAATGACTCCACGCAAACTTGGGGAGTTGGGAGTTGTTACCTCAGAAGATGGTGGCCTTTTCAGGTAACCATATCAGGATTTCCTCCATTGATTGGAGACATTTATATCTATGAAAAGAGTTATTGAGTCAGGTTTCCCAGACCACAGGAATTGTAATGTCTGAATCCCTAAATGATGGAAACAAAGTGACACGACCCATAGGAGGCCAGAAATTACTCACTTATCATAGAAGAAAAACCAAGGCATTGGAGGGGTAGGCTGATCATATTCGGACAAGGGCAGAGTCGTCATAGGACTGGGAAGTTAGTTAGCTGACAGTGATTAGGTGACAGGGAATAAAACAGTAGGGGAAAATGAAGGGAGCATCATGCATTTTGTCTGTCATTTTTTACGTATAGTTGAGCCTAAGGCTGGAGGCGCTAGAACCTCGAATTCTAGCATACTACCTTTGTCATTTGCTGTTCTTGGTTATCAATCAATATAGAAACTATTTCTGCTATTCTTAAGTTGCCATATTTCTACCTTCTTGTGTGTGTATATCTGCTGTGGGAGGGTAAGGATTTGCAGGTTCTATCACAAAGATAGCAGTGACGGCAACAAAAACTCTTCATTGCTACTTGAAGTCCATGTCTTCCAGTGGATTTACAGCATAACAAATTCAACAAAAAGGTTAAGCACCCTATAAAGGAACAGTCTATGTTATAATGCTGCATGGCGTGTAATAAAAGTTTCACAAAAGACTGAACAGTAACAACATTACAATTTGATCTCCTGCAGAGCTTCCGGTACACTTTCTTTAAACAAGATTAGCTCTTGCTCATCTTTCCATGCCAATTAATCATACTGATGGAAAGTATTTGTTCAGATTGAATGGCAGGGAGTAAAATTCTTCGCTCCTACTATCACCCTTAAATGACCGGAATTTGTCCCACCAATGCTTACCCCTATCTTTCCTAATAGAACTATCTTTCTTGTGCAGGGTGTTGTCCAAGAAATAAGCCACACAGCCAGCAACAAATGCTTCAGACGAGAAAGGAACGTTTACCATATCGTTGAACTGCCAAGGAAAATATTAAATCAGCTTCCTGTATAAAATTCCCTAAGCAAATACCCAGTGAGGCCAAAGGTGATTATAGCCTACCCATCTTGCTCCGGTGTGGACTGGACCATAGCCATTAATGGCAGTGTACTCGTTGAAATATTGTGGTACTGACAAGCCAATGAAAATGGAGTAGCCCAATATGAACTTTGTTCGAAAACTGTTCAGGTTGCAGAACTGCAGAAAGCTCAGACCTCCAGCACCTAGACACCCATAAGGCCATTACCAAAATCATCAACATAATCAAGCACAACAAATAAGAATTCCATGGCTACAAGCATCACGTTAAGGTGTACATACCCACATAACCGAAGAAGAGGCAATACAAAGCGGCAATGATTGGTGGTGGAATTGAAGCAAACACTGCCCCGAATTTTCCTAAGGAACACCAAAAAGTTGAATCATATACAATTTAAAAGACAAGAATCAAAACGAGAAGTTCTTAAGTTCCCAACAGTTAATGACTAACCCAGAATGGAGAAGAAAAGCATGAACCCAGCAGATATCTGCACAACCCTACGGCTGCCAACTCGTGTCAAGGCCAAAAGACCAGCATTTTCTCTGTATAAAATGGTCAATTCTCCTGTTATAAAAAAGTCTTATCCACGTTCTGTTTCTAAATCAGTATTGATCTCAGACGAAAGTTTTCCTGGTATCTTACACAGACACTGAGGATCCATTCACAGTTCCAAACAAACCAGAAATCAATATAGCAACTCCCTGAGAAGAAATAAGAATGTTAATACAGAAAATAATATTAATTTCTCTTAACTAAATAAAAGACAAAATATGCATATGAAGTACAAAGAATTATCTGGGCTGAAGTGGGTGCATGCAGCATTATTATGTCAAGAAATCAATATGGAACCCAGGAATCCAATTACAAATGACAGCCACAATACAAAGATAATGCAATCAGTTCCAGTTACCTGCCAACCAACACCACGACTCAGAACAGAAGGGGGCATTTGTGTTGCACTTGCATACCTTGACACAGCAATAAAAGCACCAGTAGACTGCAAATTTGTGCAGCATAATTTGTAAGATTCAAGTCCCATACAAGACAGCAATGAAAGTAAGAACCCGATTCAGACATCACATGCTTAAACTACAGCACATGTACGAGTGTGCAGGCATCTACAGATGGATAGACACAAATATAATGCAAACAACTTAGTAAAGGACACAACCTTTAATAGGTTAAATAAAGTAGCAAGCAACTAGATTTGCTGAAATAAGAGCTTGATTAGATTACCAAAGAGACCATTGATTTTAGCATCAAGAAATATATCAACATCACCATTACAAACATCATAACACTGCAGAAATTAAAAAATAAATCTTTTTCCTATTAGCATGGGAGGGACATGAAATAGTAAGGGGAGTTGAACACCAATAAAAGACCATAACAGCCAGGATGGCAACTACTATATGATGTGATTCATCACATCTTCATTTATAAGACTAACATTTGCGAGAAGATGAAGCAGAGGAAACAAAGCGAAGGAAAATGCCAACCTCAACAAGAGCAACAAAGGATGCCATCATCATGGCAAAGGCTTCACCAGCATCAAATGAAGGTGGACCCCACTGAAAGGGATAAGGCACTCTTATCCTGCAAAACAATAATTCAGGATAAGCAGAGAAAATGTGAGTCCAAGGAATTTGGTAATTTCTTCAGAATTGCCTTACACTGCATCCAAGCCATTCTAAGGCTGTATTGGAACAGCCAACCTGGGGATGGAAACTAGAACGTTCAGATAATTTGCTTGCTTCATAAGGTTTCACAAGAGCAAAAAAATTGCTACGGTTATAGAAGCCGGATATGATATATCTATCTATATACATACATACATACATATATATATATATATATATATATATATATATATATGTTGATGATCATCTCATATCGTGCTTCTAGATCTGCTAATTGGTGGGACTATTAGTTCAAATATGCAGCACATATACCAAGTTAAACATCAAATCAACAATAGAAGTTTGAATCATTATGCAACGAACATCTTTAACTTATTCTCTGAAGAAGAAACAAGGTATGGATATCCATATGAAGAGTACACACCCTAAGTTATGCAGATAGCCTTCGCTACCAAAATTTAAACATGTGGCAATTAGTTTTAGTTGGTAAATGCATTGTGACTAAACTTTCTAAACATCACTTTCAATAAAGACCCAATGAAATGGCCAATAGAACGTATACAATTCCCATAGGTAGTGATAATATAGATAAAAACCAGAAAAAACAAAGTTGTCTGACTGCCTTAACTTCAGACCTACCATGGAGCAGCATCTATGAGTCCAGCACGATCAGTTCGACAAGTTGCTTGTGTCTTGGGTGCTGCACCATTATAAGCCCCACCTACTGTAAGGAGATGAGCATAAATCCATACAATGACCACTGAGAATATGACAGCAAAACGATCAAAGACATGCTTTCCTCCCTTTAACACATGGGGCATATACTGCAAAACGTGTAATGGGAACTAACTCAGGCTGAGTACAATCTCAATATCACATTATTGAAAGAGACCACAAACACCCAACGGCTGACAGAAGGCAGAAATTAATTTCATTCAAGCAGAAAGAGCATAAAGCACCTGTGAAATAAATACTAATATGATGAGCTCCGGCAGCCCAATCTCCACGCATTTGACAACCTGAACATCAAATGGAAATATGAAAACCAAATGTATAAGAGAAATATTAGCAAGAAGTGAATGATCTCCAGGGCATGTTCCCACCACCCAGCACAAATACTCTAGGCTCAATTTACACCTTCCCCATCTCCCAATGCCTGCATGCAACAATTCCCCCCCTTCCTCCACCGAAAAGCAAGAACAGGGTTAGCGCATCTAAGAAGTATGCGCCACACACTTTCTAATACAATTTCTAATTGCTCATATCCAACAAAAGGAAGCTTACCCCAGGGAAACCAAGCTCATACAGCCCAAAACCAACGAGAGCAACCAAAGGAACAACTGAAAGTGGACTTAAGAACCTGAAAATGTGTGAATCATTAACCTTTTAGCATTAAAAAGATGCTTGCACTCACTCAGTGTAAAGCAGACTACAATCAGCCAAGCACTAAAACCAGCTACTTCACAAGTCAACCGCACTGAGATTCAGCAATGTACTTGACTCACATAGTTTAGACAAGAACATTGATATGTGAATCTCAACACAAGTCACTTAGAAAATGATCCAAATGATCCATGATTTCACCTCAGCAGGATGATAGCCTTTTTACATTACAGTATACAATCAAAAGTTTAGAAGATCACTGATTCTATTCTGTACTAACCTTGTAACATTACGCCAAAGTCCACTAAACCCTAGAACAATTTGCAGTGTTGATGCAACAATTAGGGCACCTTGAATTGCACGCATTGTCCTCTTAAATTTCTGTGTCGGAAGGAAACATCATTAAAGAATAACGAAGATGATGAGACAAGTATCATAAGAACAGTTAATGTGGTTTTCAGATATGCACTAGTTTGGACACATATTTTATCTTGGGTATGTCCTGGTTTTCAACTTTTATTCAAGAACAAGTTGCATCACCAGTAGTTAACGGTTTTAAGCACAAACTTTAACCCTTCAGTAGCAATAGTTGACATGATGAACTTAACATTTTAAACTTCAAAAACCTCAGAAGCTAATAAGTTCTAAATTGCAAAAACCTGAATAGGATCTAGACCATCACTAAATCGACCGGCCAGTATAATTGAAATTGTTGTAGGCACAAAGGTATATGAGCCCCCAATCACAGCTGGCAGTCGAGTTCCGAACAGAGTTTGCAGCAATGTGTTTAAACCAGCAACAAACAATAGTGTCTGTATCACTTGGGCCTTCTCCTTCTACAAGAATGACAAACGCTGCATAAATCTCAAGTGAAGATGGATCACTTCTGGAGAAAATTATCATGTTTAGCTGAAAATGACTTATCAACTTCATGCAAGCTTCTCAATACGACTTACATTTCCACCTCCCATTTGGGGCACAAGAGCTGTAGGAATAAGAACAGTCGTCCCAAGCATGACAAGGTAGTGTTGGAAACCAAGTAGAATGGCCTCAGCTGCATTAAATTGTCCCAAGGGTCAACAAGATGCAAGTATACACCCTCTTATAACGTTCATAAAGTAAGAATATACCAAAATAGTCAACCATCCTCACAATTGCAACTTGAACACATCAGAGAGGAAAAGATTCACAGAAAAGGGGAAATTAATTATAATCGAAAATGGGAAGCACTTAACAAAAGAGTCACATTTCTTATGAAAACAAAAAAAAAAATCACATGGACATAAATGAATTATCACATACAGAAGAAATGCTTTTTTTTTTTTTCAAAGCGGTACCTCCATACCGAAATTCCTATGCAAAAAACGAATAAAGAATAAATGGCAGAAAAACATTAATTGACATTAAAAACTTTTCAGAAAGGAATCATCGATTAACAAGAAAATAATTGCCTCACACTTTCCTTTCTTATTCAATCTTTAATGCGACCACAATCTTCAATAGACAAAACAGTGAGGTTTGCTTTCAGGAAAACATCATTTAGCCCTTTGAAAAAGGAGCCTAACTAGAAGAAAAGAGAATAAAAGCTCAAAAAGTTGCTTTAATGCGAAAACAAAGTTGCAGAGATACCAATTAATAAATCCTAAAAGCTTAACCAAAACATGTTCTGGTAGATTCAAGGAATACTTGCCTTAAAATCTCAACTAACGAGTTAGAATCTAAACCCCACTAGTAAAGGTCTATAAGTACAGAAAAGGCAAATAAAAGTATGCTTATTGATATTGAATTATACTCACGCCATGGAGGAGGACTAGTAATGCAGAAAGAGACATTTGGAAGTTGCTCCTTAGGTGGGTGTGGCGTTGGCTCCTCCACCTTTCCTCCTCCGCCACCTGCAGCCATGAATCTTCTTCTCTCTTTCTAGAACTTTCTTTCTGTAGCAAACATTAAAAAGACGAAAGAAAAAACAGCTTCAGGAATCAGTGAAATGTTCTAAAAAGTAGCACAAATACCCAAATCTAATAAGCAGAAATCAGATCCCAAATCCCACAGAAAACTCACTGAAGTGACAAGAAACCAGAGATAACACTCAACAATACTCAATAATACAACTACCCAAAAGCCTGAACAACCCACACAGATGAGGATAAAAGAATATTGCAGAGAAATGGAAAATGAAAGTGTAACCACAGAAGTATAAAATAATGCTCTAAATTATTGAAAAGAAAAGTATGAGAAAAGTACCTTTTTACTGTAGCAATCTTGAAACCAATCCAGAAGTCGAGTGCCAAAAGAATTTGAAGTCAAACAAAAATCATGTACCCCACACACAGCCAGGAGAAGGGAAAAAGCTTTGCTTTCTTTCCACAAGCAAAAGAAAAGGAGAGAAACCCAGATGCTATTTAGAGCAGAAAAAACAACGTAAATGAATGAAAACAAGAATAATAAGAAGAGCGAGCAAGTGAAAGTTGCAAACTTCGCAATGAAAATGGAATAAGAAGATAGTGGGAAACAGTACAAAGACTATTTTTTTTTTTGTTTTTTCTGAAGTCTCTCTTTCGTTGTCCCCCTGTTAACATCCAAGGATAAGAAATGCAACCAACATTATTAAATGCCATTGTCATGCAGTTACCTACTTCAATCGAGTGATTTCCTTACAAGTGTGTCTAAGTTACGGGAGAAAAGAAACACATTGAAGTTGACATCGTACATTAAGCCATCAAGCTCGCTCTATTGAACGACGTCGTCCATTCCACAGGAGTACAGCTAACCGCTTGCAAGCTATCAACTGTCCTAGGATAACGCACCTAGATTTTTTTTGGATAAAAATGCACGTCATTAGTGCATGAAAATACGGAACTGACCTTGAGAAGTCGGATGCCATGTCGGGGCACGTGCGCGTGGAGTTGTCCAACAAAAGTTTAAATGATTGAAGGTAAGGGGGGTAGTTTGGGAAGTGAAGTGGGCAAGAGGACGATGATTAAGTGTGAGTGGCATAGGATGCGTTTAAATCTGCGATTTGATGGGGATAAGTATTTATTTATCATAATTTTTAAATATAATCACATGTTTAAAATTGCAGTAATCAATTGGAAATTAGAAAAAAGTGTGGTATGCTACCGTAATAATTAATAAGCAGAAAGAGGTTGAGGTAGAAAAGTGCTTCTGTAGTAAAAATTCTATTTTCCATTAATAAACTTATTATAATTGTTATTTTCTATTGTGTCATCAACTAATAAAAAGTAAGTCTAACGTATCATTTATTATTATTTATTATTTATATGACTAATAATATATTTTATGAAATATTTATTTATTAAATTTATTTTATTTATATTTTTTATTTTAATTTAATATTTTATTATTTATAATTTTAAACCAGACGTGATATTTTATGAAGTGAAGTGCCTGTGAGGACGATGATCAGGTGTGGGGTGGTATAGTGTAAGTACGGAATATGTAACTAATGGGGAGAGATAAAGAAACGACGTCAGCCGACACTGCTTTCTCTGTAATCCGTTGTTTCAGATAATCAAATAAAATGACAAAAATCTTTTATCTTAATGTAAAATGATGAATAGATATTATATAATATGGAGTAACCATATCTTCACCTGTTTTGTTATACAAGTGACTTAGACCGCATAACCAAATATAATATGGAGTAACCATATCTTCACCTGTTTTGTTATACAAGTGACTTAGACCGCATAACCAATCGCTTTATGTTGGACTTGTTCACCTCTTTCTTCTGCTTAGCCAACACTGACCAGAAATAAAGGTAAAAATTATTGACAAAGTGCTAAGGTCGGCGTTTGCGAGGGAGCTACGTGGCGGACAAGTAAATAGGAACGGAAAGAAGAGAGGAGCTCGACGAGTAGAAGAAAAGCATATCGGTGGTCCTTGACTAATGAGACCTGGAGTCCGCAATGGCGTGCGGTATTTTGACTGTTGTGCCCGTAGTGAGAATGAAACTTAAAATCTCCTACCTACTCTTTATTCTCACGCAACTACGCCAGACACCAAAAAGGTACTGATGTTCATGTACCCATTTTAAATCGAGGCTAATCTCTCCTTACAATAGAAGCATAAGAATACTTCCAAATCTTGCAATATGATTGTTTGAATTATGCCTTATTGCGTTACTTGGGAACGTCGATTGGTCCACTGCTCTAATTTTGTCAATACCTGCAAAAGGTAGTGGTCGGGTCGGTCATTTTAAGCCCAGGCCTACCTCTAGAATTACCTATCATTTTGGGTTGTAGTCGGGTCGGTCGGTTCGGGCTCAGATTCATTCTCTGAACCACTCCCCGATAATCGGTGGTACCTGAATTCGTGATGGGACACAATATGGGGAAGGTAGCGTGCGTGGGCAGGTTAACGTGCACGCAACCACCTCCATTCCTAATAATGATTACAAGCGCCCGCTATATAAGTCCTTCGCCTC
>JAOSBN010000007.1:26568562-26598431 GCA_027563595.1 Erythroxylum suave
AGCGACGCTAGCCTAATTTTCGTCGGTAAAGTTAGCTACGGCCGAATCAACGACGTTTTCTCACTGTCGGTATATTCCGTCGGTAACCTTAATACCAACGTAATATTTGGTTATTCCGTCAGTATTTTTTGTCGCTAAACTGTAATTTTCTTGTAGTGTATCCTCCCAGGGGGTATTTAGGCATTTACAGTTAAAGGGTACAGATTTTACTGTCCTAATCATAGTGAGAGAATAGTTGAGTCTGGTAATGCTCGGTTCATTGAAAATGGTCAAATATATGGGAGTGGAGAACCGCGAAAAGTGGATATTCACAAGAATCGAGTAGAAAATACTCCAAGTTAAGTAGAAACTATTATATCGAACGTGATCCCACCGGTTGTTATTCCTCTTGTTGCATCACAGATACGCACCATATCGGAACAACAAATTAATGTTCAATTCCACAAATTGAACATATTAATGAAGAACCAGATAATGATGTTTAAGTTACAAATGATCAAGTAATGCCACAAGAAGTAACATTATGAAGGTCTATAAGGTAGAGAAGACCAGCTATTTCAAGTGACTATTGAAATTTACTCACTTGAACAAAATATGACTTGAGCATTGATAAGGATCAAGTCTCGTTCAAACAAGCCATAGATTATAGCAATTCTGAAAAATGGTTCAATGCTATGAAAGAAGAGTTAAAATCAATGGCTGACATCAAAGTCTAGGAATTAGTTAAGTTGCTGGAAGGTGCAAAACTAATGGGTTGTAAATGGGTTTAACACCAAACGTGACTCATAAGACAACATTGAAAGGTATAAAGCCAGACTTGTTGCCAAAGGTTATACTTAAAAGCATGACATTGACTATAAAGAGACCTTCTCTTCAGTTTTAAAGAAAGACTCTTTAAGAATTGTTATGGCCTTGGTAGCTCATTATGATTTATAACTTTACCAAATGGACGTAAAGATTGCCTTTCTAAATGATGACTTCGAAGAAGAAGTGTACATGGATCAACCACAAGTTTTTAAAACCACAGGAAATGACAAGTTAGAGTGTAAATTAAAGAAGTCAATATATGGACTGAAACAGACTTGCCTATAATGGTATCTTAAGTTTAATGATACCATTACGTCTTACGCTTTTGTAGAGAACACTATTTGATCGGTGTATCTATATGAAAATCAGTAAGAGCAAGTTCATTATATTAGTCCTATGTATTGACGATATCTTTTTTGCTGCGAATAATATGGTTTTGTTATAAGATGTCAAACATTTTCTCTCTAATAATTTCGAAATGAAAGATATGGGTGAGGCATCTTATGTTCACAGAATAGAACTATTCCATGACAGATCACAAGGATTGTTAGGATTTTCTTAGAAAGGGCATATCGATAAAATATTAGAAAGATTTAAAATAGTAAAGTACTCAGCAAGGATAGTTCCAATTTAGAAAGGGGACAAATTTAGACAAATGCAATGTCCACAGAACAATTTGGAACGTAAGGAAATGGAGTCTATCCCTTATGCGTCAGTAGTTGGGAGCTTAATGTATGCTCAAACATGCGCTCGGTCAGATATCAGTTTTATTGTTAGAATGCTAGGCCGATATCAAAGCAATCCTGGAATGGACCATTGGAAAGCTGCAAAGAAAGTCCTTTTTACAAGGCACCAAGGACTATATGCTAGCATATAGAAAATCAATCCATCTTGAAGTGATAGGGTACTCGGATTCTGACTATGTCGGTTGTGTAGACTTACAGAAATCTACATTCGGTTATATGTTCCTATTAGTTGGAGGAGCAATTTCGTGAAAAAGTGGAAAGCAGTACGTCATTGCTACTTCTATTATGGGGGCTAAATTGGTGACATACTTTGAGGCCACGGTTCATGGATTATGGTTGCGAAACTTTATCTTCGGTCTTGGTATTATCGACAGTATTACTAGACTGTTAAGAATTTATTATGATAATTCCGTAGCTGTTTATTCTCTAAGAATGACAAGTATTCAAAGGGTGCGAAACATATAAATTTGAAGTACTTGTCTATGAAGGAAGAAGTGTCAAAACATAAAGTATCAATTGAACCTGTTGATACAAATCTAATGATAGCGGATCCGTTAACTAAAGGCTTACGACCCAAAACATTTGTTGGCCATGTTGAACGGATGGACATTATGGATAAGTCCTTGTTAGTATAACATTATGACATGTATACATACATATAATTGTCTTGCTCGAATTGTCATGACACTTGTGAATTCAATTACAGCCACATTTGTTTTTGCTCGCTTACTTGTTATCCATACTATGTTTTATACAATCATTGTTTTTGTGAGATAACAATTACAGAATTACCCACTTAAGGTTATATGAGATGGGTTGATTATGTGATACATGGAAGGAATCATGTTGTATAACTTGTGACCACGACAATCCAATCATCTTAATTCACGTAGGGTCTGTTTGGTTGGATGTTAATTAATAGAATGTAATGGAACGGAATGAAAAGGAGTGGTTTAGAATAGAATGGAATGTAATATAATGAAAAGTTGTTTGGGAGGAGTGAAAGGGTACATAATATAGTGAAACATTGTTTGGAAGATGGATGGAATAAAATGTATAATAAATGACTATTATACTCTAATATTAAAATGTTATTGCAAGAGATTTAACGCTATGATTTTAAAACAGAAATCATGTCCAATTATATATTTTCTATTTTAAAATAATAAAATTTCAATAAAAGTTTTATTATTTTATTATTAATTACATACAATTTATTATTAATTATATAAAATATTATTATTAATTATTTAATAAATTTTATTCTATTATATATGATTTATATTTAAAATTTATTTAGTTATAAATAAAAATATATACAAACAATTAAAGAATAATTTTTATATATTTTCTATTTTAAAATAATTAAAATTTTAATTATTTTTATTATTAATTATATATAATTTATTATTAATTATATAAAAATAATATTATAATTATTTAATAAATTTTATTCTAGTATATATGATTCATATTTAAATTTTATTTATTTTTTATTTATATAAAAATATATACAAACAATTAAAGAATAATTTTTATATATTTTTATTTTAAAATAATAAAAGTTTTATTATTAATTATATATAATCTATTATTAATTATATAAAAATATCATTATTAATTATTTAGTAAATTTTATTTTATTATATATGATTTATATTTAAAAATTATTTATTTATATAAAAATATATACAAGCAATTAAATAATAATTTTTTATGTTTTCTATTTTAAATTAATAATAAAAATTTATTATTTTATTATTAATTATATACAATTTATTATTAATTATTTAATAAAATTTATTTTATTAAATGTGATTGATATTTAAAAATTATTTATTTATATAGAAATATATACAACAATTAAAAATGATTTTTATATATTTCCTATTTTTCATTAATAAAATTTTATTAATTTTTATTTTATTATTAATTATATACAATTTTTTATTAATAATATAAAATATTATTATTATGGTAAGGAGACATGAGTGGCAACAGAGAGGTTTCGTGGTTATTATTAAGAAAAAGAAGTAGTAGAAGAAATAATTTGTGTTAAGAAAAATTATTGAGGATATATTAGGTAGTATGTATTTATTAGTTTACGTTCCATCCTAAATCCTCCGAATCGGAAATTTCTTTTTTCACTGTTTATGATAGAATGGAACGTAACATGAAAACTTCCGCTTCCGCTTCCATCCTTTTTTTTTCCATTCCATTATGAAATCTTTAACGAAACAATGGAAGTTGTTATGTTCCATTTCGTTACATTATTAACCCTCCTACCAAACATACCTTTAAGGACGATTTGATTGATTTAATATATTGTGTGCACCTAAAATTTTATTGTTGAATCATCAAGTCTTAACATAGGCCAAAGTGGAAGATTACAAGATATTTTAGTGACCTATATCACTTATAGATTTGAGTTTAATAAAAAGAGGCTAAGATCATAATTATTGGTTCTCACATGGTTCAAAGACCCTTTTTTCTTTCTCCTCTCAGCAGACAACCGAAACATATATAACCTAAGTGGCTCATATGTTTAAGATATCACAGAACGTTTTTGAAAACAGAAAAGCATTGTTTCTGAACCATCGCAGAACAATTCCCGGTAGATAAGGAAGAGAGATAATAAAAGTTTATCAAGAACAACCAACATAGATTCACGT
This sequence comes from Erythroxylum suave, assembly GCA_027563595.1. NCBI lineage: Eukaryota > Viridiplantae > Streptophyta > Magnoliopsida > Malpighiales > Erythroxylaceae > Erythroxylum > Erythroxylum suave. The sequence goes on from JAOSBN010000007.1 coordinate 26,572,788, forward strand.
TTATTTTACATGTTATTACTGGATCCATAAAAGTATAATAATTATAGCATAGATAGGATATTACTCTCTGCCTTCCCGCCTGTCTTTTCTCCATTCCCATGGCTTCTCAGGGTTTGATGCAGCCCACAGGCCTATTCGTTTTAGTCGTGCCTCCTTTTCCCACTGATTCAATGCAACCATAAACTAAGCCTCAACTTTACAGTTCACAAAAGCGACAAAACCACAGCAATATATATCGCGTACCGATGCTAGCTCCACGCGTTGGTCATAGGCTGTATAATGCCAGGCGCACCCTTTCTTCAGCAACGCCTCCTATGATTTTATTTTACGCAGACAATAATAGCAAAGTATGTTGAGAATAAAAATGAAGAACAGAAGAAAGAAGAAGAGAAGGAGAGAAGGAGAAGGAGAAGAATCCAAAATGAAGAGAGAAGAATAGAGAATTTTAGAGAGAGAGACACACACACATTAGTTAATTTATATTCTCGGAACGGCTACAGTTTCGTACTAATTACAGCTGTATAATAGCTATAATATTTTTATATGTAACAAAGTAATGTTGTGAATAATTGTAATAGCAAATGCGTGCCCACTGTTGTTTAATCTCAAGTGAAACCAATTTGAGTGAAAGGGATCACCTGTACAAACATGTCATTGCAATATACGTCGCCCACGCAACGGCCATAACGATCTTCCGTATACACAAATATTCTCAAACTCTTTCCCTGAATAAGTTTAACTAGCTCCTCCTTTGCCTCCTGCCCATATGGCATCGAACTCTCCGGAGCATCTATTCCCCTGTAAATGTTCTTTCACGTCAAACTCATTAGATTATGAAATAACAAGCAAAACACACACCTAATTCACTAAAGAGTATTGGCATTACATTAATCTAATTCGGTACTTTCTTGCAAGAACCTCCTGATTCTGGACATTTATCACCCTACAGAAGAATAAATAAGTTCCGATTAATTGAACATTGGAAAAAGAAAAAGAAAAAAACAGATAAGGACAACCAACCGATATCCAGAGTCGATAATTTGCTCGTGAAGTGCATCAGCCTTTGCATAATTTCTCTCGGCTCGTGCTTGTGATCTCTCCACAGCTGCCATTTGAATTTCAAGTGGCACACAGGACGATTCTCTTGGATCTGTTGTGCTAACGTAGACAGTGATGGTGTCTCCATCAGGTATAGCTTTTGCATCCACCTGGTTCGATCATTTAAACAATAGCTACTCCCAAATCAAACCCTTGTTTTAGATTATGAAGACATAGATGTTGTTATTACCGGTAGTGTCTGCAATTCGAACCTCGCACCTTGAGGTAGCGATGTGAGCACTCCGGCGGAGAGTTCAGGAAGGGTGTGAGGAAGTGGCAGACCATAAAAAGCCAACAAACCCTGAAACCATTGCATAGATCACATTTTTATCAACATTTGAGTAGGAGTTATGTTGAGCAGCAAATTGTGAGCTGTAATAAATGTGTTCAACTGCCTACCTCAACGTCTGCTTTTTGGTGATTCTTTAAGGTTTGGATGACTAGCCTGGAGGCTTCTTCGGGCGTTTTGGGAGGAGGTTTGGCTTCTCTCCACGCCTCTGACAGTTTTCTATACCTTAATACAACATTTCAAAATGATTCAACGTACTTAGCAACTAATCATTATCATGACTTGGCAATGAAATGGCAAATGAATTAAACATGTTTACACAATTACCATTTAGCTTGAGCTTTCTTGGATGAGACCACGTGGTTACTGAGTCCTTCTGGGATCTTAAGAAATGGAACAGAGGGGGAAAATTAGAAGCAGATTGTAATAACAAGTCCCAACATAACACAAGCAGCAAAATTTAATGAGAGTACCCGAGAGGTGATTTCGAAGTTGAACAGATCGTGGACTAGGGTGGAAATACCAACGGTGGTTGTGGAGACACCATTAAGCCCGAGTGAATCGTACAAGAAACCTAAAACGTTTCCCATATTGCAATTTTCTCAAAGCTCTGCAAATTCTGATGCTCCTAATCAAGTAAAGGGAGAGAAAAAAAATGAAGGTCATTTTATTAATTGTTGACTTTGACTTATTTGTTCGTACGATAACTTTTATCGAATCTCATCCATATGTTTATATTATATATATATATAATTTAGTGTAATAAAATTAGAATAAAATAATTGAAATAAGAAATTTGACGTTTAAATTAACGCGATATGGCTTTGAGGGGGAGGGCAACTTGGGTAAATTGATGAAACGTAAGACACCTCTTTCAAATGAAATAGAATGACACATGAAATGGATGGACTGTGGAGCTCCTACAGTCCCAGCGTAGGACCATGTCCTTGTTCTTCTTCCACCGTCTCATACATAACGTCCTCTCGAGTGATGAGTCATGATGGATTAATTTAATTAGTGTTTGACCTCTTCCCTACCCTACTCGTACGGTTTCAAATACAAGAATTGAAATAAAATGGCCCCCATTACGGTGTAAGTCTTTTTCATATTACTTATTAGAATTTTTAAAAATATATCAAACTAATTCTTGTATTTTCTAATATCAATAGTCCTTAAATAAAAATTCTCCGCACGAGCACCACATGTTAATTAAAGCACACGAGGTTTTTATTTAATAAAAAATGTTATGCACCTGTTCATTTTCTTTAGATATCTATGTCATTTGTTTTAAGGCACCTTTATTTTTTAGAAATTGAAAAAATTGTCATTAACAACAGTGAGAACTATTTACAAACATTAGAATGAAGATTGCCCCATGACTATTAGTAAAATATTACAATAAAAAGGCGAAAATAGAAATTGGCGTACAGACCAAGAGAATGAAGTTATAAGCGCCATTTATCTCGCAACCCAATTGACAAGTCCTGATGTACTTCGTTTACTATGAAATTTACATTTTTTGTTTATATAAAAATTAAAAACTCTTATTTATAGACAAAATCTTATAATAAATTTATAGTTAGATATACACAAATTTAAATTAAAATAAGACATACTGATAAAAATGAATATAAATCATAATTAACTAAGGGACTGTTTGGTTCTATCTCTCTATTTTTGTCATAAATTTTAGTTTTTTTAGTTAATGTTGTTCTTTCAGATAAAAAACAAAAATTTATTTAGTTGTTAATATGATTGTATAAATATTAAATATAAATTATTTTTAATTAAATAAATTTGTTTAAATTTATTATATCATATTTTATCAACAAATTAATAATAAAATAGATTTATTTTATTAACATAAATAATTTATAAATTAATATTTACTTTAAATATATTTTAATTATTAAATCAAATATTATATGAAATATATATTTTGGAGATATTTTAAATTAAATTATATTTATTAATAAATATTAAATTAAATTTATTTAAAAATTAAATTATTCCTATTTCATATTAATAATTGATTTTAGTTACTTAAATATATAATATTAAATTAAATTATTTATATTTCTTATTAGTAATTAATATATGTTTAATTGCAAGTAAATCAAATCATAGAAAACAAAAATTACTTTTATAATTTTCATATTTTTTTAAAGCAAGAATTTCTTTTAACTAAAGTTAGAACAAAACAAACAAACCCTAAGAAATTAAGATATGCGTAATTGTCATTATAATATATTCTTTAAAACTTAATTTCAGTGGCTTTTTAATCGTCCTTTCCTACGTACCATCTTTTATCTTTCGTGGGAAATGTGTGTAACAATGGATCAACCATATTTAATATTTAAGAAGAAGAGAGCAAGGACAATGGAATGTTTTCTTATCTTATGATTAATCCTCATAGGATAATAAATTTGTTTTTATGGTAATAAAAATTACTAAATAATTTGATGCCTAAACAAACAAAGAAAAAAACTCAATCGATTAGACTGTAAAAAGTGTAAACAATTTAATTTTTGGTTAGTTTTATTTATTTTAATAACTCTTGTTATTAAAAGTCGATTACTTTATTAATTAATCAATCAATTTTTATAAAATAATTAATTTTTATAAATGAAAATAAGTTAATTATTTTTTATTTAATAATATTTTTCAATTAAACTTTAAATATTTTTTAATTATTTAATTGTATATAATTTTATAATAAAAATTTTAAAATTTAAATCTCTTATATATCATACTATTGATTTGACTATCACCCGGGTCTCAAAGATATTGGGTATAGCGATTTAGCCTATTGTGAAAACTGGCCCAATAATACCTATACTTTCCGGAGGCCTCCGTTCTTCTTGCTCTGACAACGAGAGCTAAGCTCCTTCCATTACTCATCACTGTGTATGCTTCTTTTCTTGTTCATTTCTGGGATCAGCCATGTCTTGTCTGTCTCTTTTTCTTAGCTTAGCTTATTATGGCTTTATGTTTTCTCTACTTTTCGTCCTTGGTCTCTGTGTGGTCATCAGCATTTGGCTCGCCAACTGTTCGACGAAATTTCCAAGTGATTGGTTGTTTATTATTTCCCTTGACATGACGTTCCCTCGTTTCTTTTTGTGTTTATTTTCTTCTATTTTACTTCATTTTATTAGAGATTAAGCGATCCTGTTCGTCATTTTGAGTTCGACCGAAAATTCGTAGCTTAAATTTTTATTTACAGCTCTGCTTCATTGTTAATCTAGTTGATTCTCAAAATAATGATTGTCTTATAGGTATAATCATTTTCTTTGTTCATGTTAGCTTGTTTTGGTTTGTGATAATCTCACGTATCATAGCTGATACTATTGCTCTTATTTGTGATTAATCTGGCTCATCTTGTTTTGGAGCATCCTAATTCCAGTCAATGATCATGAGAATTGTTTTGTTTTCAAGCATCGGGATGGGTTGTTTTACCTTGTCAAATAACCTATAGGTTTCTATGCTTTCTAAAGATAAGCTTATGTTCTGTGGATCTTCAAATAGGATCCAGGATTTTTGTTGCATAATGGTGTCTTGCTTTCTTACTAAGGTCTTTTCAGTTACTGTTTTCACCCAAAAAAAAGTGAGTTGCTAGGTTATCCTGTTCTATCCTTGTCGGTGTCTTTGATGCCTATGGTTACATGACATATATTGGTCTAATGATACTTGTTTCCCTTCTTATATCATGGAAGTTGAGGTAAACAACATCTTGATTGAACTGGAAAAGTTGAATTAATGGAAGGTTATTTTGCTGAAATAGAAAGACTGATTATAATTTATAGGATCTATGTTGTGGAATTTAAGTATCTATTAATTTGTAATAGATAAAAATGATATGGAATTGTGAGCTGCTATACAACTGCCCTTTTTGCAAGGCTTGTTGTGGTTTTTGTTATGTATTCATTTTCTGTTTCTATGTAACATATGTATACTGTTGGCTGTTTCACTAGGATAGAAAAACTATGTGCTGATCTTGGAACCAGTAATACATTTTAACAATGCACAAAGACAAATGGCTGTGCGAACATGTTATAAATATGTGCACACATATTCCTATGTGAAGTCCTAATGCTCTTTCTTTGAATAGATATAACCATGTTTGTAAGAAGAGTTATTGGGAGAACACTCTCTTCTGCTGCAAAATCTGAAACCTCTGCTGCCAGTGCTGCTACTGCCGCTGGTACAACTAAGTCTGTGAAAAACCCCCTTGAGGAATTCTTCGAGGCAGATAGGAAACAAGATGACAATAAGCCTGTCTATGGTATGAGAGATTTCAGTGGTTGAGTACTACCGGCATTGCAGTAGACTTATACTGAAAGTTTGATTGAAGATTTTCATTTCTTTTTGACAAAAAGCTACGTGCTTTAAATGATAACCTGATTACCTTTAATTGATGCCAGGTCGAAGTTGGAAAGCTTCTGAACTGCGTCTGAAGTCATGGGATGATCTTCAAAAGCTTTGGTATGTGTTGTTAAAGGAGAAAAACATGTTGATGACTCAGCGTCAGATGCTTCAGTCCCAGAACCTGCAATTTCCAAATCCAGAGCGCGTACCCAAGGTCAAAACTTGCCTATATGTTTGCAATTTGATACAGTACGATTTACCTGGAAAAACTACGTTACAGTATGTTTTCAGTGCAAAAGTTAGCCCCTTGAATCTCTTCTTCTATAGCAACAACGCACCTCTTTTCAAACCAAGTAAAATTAATCCAGTTAAATATTCTTTTACTTAGATGTGCTGCATAATTTGCATCACCTAAGCTTTGCACTGATAGCATTCAACAAAAGATGTTTAATACATTTGAATTAGGATCCATCAGTAATGTGCCAAGATATGCTACTTGCCCAGTTTGGGCGCATTTAGGACATTGAAATTGATATTTGAGTTGTTTTTACAAATGTATGTTGCTTAAGTGACCTACTCTCTAATTTGGCTTTCTATGGTTGAAGAAACTAAAGAATGATGAAACGGAAGGAGAATTGGTGGCTTCCAATGTTACATTGGACTTTCTTTTGAATCTAAGATTTGCCAACTCTTCATGATGGTTACATTCTTTTCCCTGAAAAACTAACTGTATAATGGATAATTGTACTGTGAGGCATCTGAAAACTGATTATGCCATTCTTTTTTGCCTTGTAGGATTAGTGGATATAACATGAAATACTGTTAGCTTAAAAAGATTGCAGACTATTGAAAGTAAAAGTTTTAAGGCTTCTAATTAGCTTCTTTCCTCCGTTGTACAAACAATAAGAAGGCTCTAAGAAACTTTCCAGCTGGAAACTAAGTTGATCTTATCTTTTGAGAAAGGTTCTACATTCCTTTTTTGTTATTTAGACTTTCAGTTCAAAAGTTACGGTTTTTGGAAAGGACATATGCTCTATTGTGTCTATTTATTTGGGTCGGAAATATCTTCTTGTTCTCCAGTTTCTTGGAAACCCAATTGCTAATCTCCTATTTGTCAATAATCGTCATAATTCAGGTGAGGAAGTCAATGTGTCGTATCAAGCATGTGCTAAGTGAGAGAGCAATAGAAGAGCCGGATCCCAGGAGATCTGCTGAGATGAAGAGGATGATAAATGCTCTATGATTGTACTTAGATTTTTGGTATCTGTTCCCCATATATAGTCATCCTTTCACATGGTCTAACATCGATTGACTTCTCTGGATAGAGTAGTCTTTATTAGCATTGTTCTGGTAGTTAAACAATCTGCAGAATGTGGAGCTATATGTGATGATTCCTCATGTAGCATTGCTGCTGCTAATGAGTTGGCTTTCTGGAAGACTTTTGTTGGTTATGTTTAAAAACTAGGTTTTCTTGGTTTTTTTTTTTTTTGGGTCTAATTGACTATGATGATCCGCTTGATTTCTCTATGTTACTCTTTGGATGGAGTCCAAGGTTTGACATTATCAAGATTTCTGCATGTTTTTCTAGAACAGTGATCGTCGCCATTAGTTTCTCTCTTTTCAGGTCCAAGTATTTGCAATGATAATCAGGATCATATCTTTTTGGAAGTCAATTTTGCAGCAGTGCAGAGATCTCGACTGCAACCCATTAGAATCAGTTTTAAGTTCATTTGAACATCCTTTACACAGAAAAGAAATAGCAGTCCAGAAAATCTGCAGATTATCTGCCCATATTCATTTACCCTTAAGACTTTGCACACACTTTCCAAACCATGCAAATGAAATTAAGCGTCATATGCGGGTGCTAAAGCAGTGTCCTCTGAACATTGATGTTCAGTTCTCTTATCACGTGTTTACATAAGAATCCTATTCAAAGATTTGCTGGCCCTTGCCCCTTTCTGGAATTATTTTAGTTTCTTCCCTGTGGACACTTAAGTTCACAGAAACATGAGGATCATCATAAGTAGAACACTCACATTTAACTGTCTCTTTTTTTTATTTGAAGAGACATTTACCTGTCTCATCTAGTCACGAGTTCGTAAACAGGTTACTGTTTGGACTTTCTTATACGACTTCTCTACAATTCCAGGAACACCAAGTTACAGCTGTGGTCCTAAAAATTTTCCATCAGGACACAATCTGGAATCTAGTGCGTCTGCAAAATTATTGGATGAGAAATTTTGACATGTTACAGAAGAAGTGGAATAGGGAAGGAAATCACCTGTACCGTTTTCCCAGTTCCAAACAAGAACCACAAGATAAGATGACAAATGCCTCTTTTGAAACTGCTGCACATAAAGGCTTATGAAATGTGTCTGGTGGACAAGAACTTTCAGACAGGTCAACAGATATCTTAAGATTTACTATACTGAAATTGTCAGTTCTGAACAGCGAAGGGACGTGTGGCAATGGACCCGGTGAAAATTGCAAAAGCCGGGTGAAGGTTAAGCCAACTTGTGCTGTGCATTCCAAGGGTTGTCCTTTTCTTTCAACGGACGCATGGGATAAAATTGTTCATAACAGTAATCCAATTTTGGAATCTGAAAGGGACAACCTCAATGGTTATCAAATTCTAAATTTTGAATACGGCATTCTCAGTTGTCACACCATTTTTGGTATAGTATTTGTAATGACAAAAATAATAGCTAACCTAAGTGATAGGTTGCTTTGTTTGTGGGCTTCATGTCACTATTGAGCTTGACGCTTTAGTTACTTTAAAGGTTATCGTTATCCTTGAAGAGCATCCTGAGTTCCTCTTATCAAAAGCCAGTGTTATACGCAGAGGAAAGAATCTGAACATGCATATCACACAATCACACGTTAGTAGGGTCGTTGTGTCTTAGCATCGCTTGTTCCGTGTCTTCAAAAACTACGTTATGAGATGAGCAATGACGCTCAGGCTTGTAGCCTCGCAAGGCACAGGTCGTTGTTATATTATAGCATTTGACGTTCGACTAAAACGGTGCAAAGGGTATTCAAAGAAATTCTGATTAATTGAAATTGAGGATGAATCCATTAGGCATGCTCAATGCGATGTTTGAGTACCAAAATCCTTGCTTTTGATGGCATGTTTGTCACACTTTATACAATTTCTTTAGAGAGAAGATACTTCAGTGATCATGTTAAGAAGGCTATTCTATCATTACGGATGTTATAAAATTATAAAAAAAAGTTTGAATATTGAATTAAAAAAAGACTAAATCACAGCTATCCAGAGACAGAGCAGGTAGAGATTGTCCATCGAAATCAGTGATTGCAGTACTTTCTGACAAATGGGAAGATTTAGACTAAAAAAGAGAGAGGGTAGGTGTGAATTGTGATTGGGGGAAAAAAAAAACCTGAAAAATAAAATTCACGAACAGACATTTATATCATCATCATCACTTCCTTACTTTACTAATATGTGTTGGAACATCTCAAGACAACCTTAACTTCTGCCATCATATGCCCACATGTGACTCGCACCTGCAGTTGCAGCCCCCCACCCAACACCATTTTTTAGTATTCAACTAATTTATCCTAATGTAAGATTCGAATTTTGTAAAATATATTATACATATATATATATTCAAAATTGTGGGTTATATGAGACCCCACCAAATAATAACAAATTCCAAGTCAACCACGCCCTTTTCTAAGTAAAAATCAGCCGTCAACATTACATTTGTCACACTGAAACATCTCGAATCTAATCTAAGCTTGTCACCCTTATGTCACCGCCTTGTAACGTTATCACGACTCTGCCCGATCTGCCCAGCCCTTGCCCATGTTTGTTCTCTCTCTTCCAAGTACCCAAACACACCTTTCCTTTTGTCGTCTCTTTCTCTCTCTGTCTCTAGCTCTCTCTCTAGAATCTCGAGTTTTCTTTCGTTAGATCGATTCGGCGGCTCGAGTTATCTCTGAGTCATATCGGGGGAGGCGTTGTTCGGTTGATTAATTGTGAGAAACCGAAGGTTGGTGGGATCCGGACTCATTGCGGAGTGAAATTTAGGGTTTTTGTTGGATCTTAGTGTTTGGATTTGGGGAAAAACAAGAGACTTAAGGGTGTTGTAAAGAGGGGTTTGGAGGTGGAAACGAAGGAGAGGGGATTGATGGTACTCGAAGGGGAAAATGCAAGGCTATGCATGGGCGGTCAGCTGAGGAGAGGAAAAGGACTCGGCACATGTGGAAAGAACCCTCTCGTAGCAATTCGGTTGCTGTGAGTGGTGATGTTTCATCTCCTTCTTCGTGTTTATCTCCAGCTATTTCGTTTGACAAGGTGAATCCCTGTTCTCGATTTTTCCAGTTTAGTTTCTGTTCTGGGTTTGGTCGGTTGTTTTTTCTTTGTTTTTTTTGGGAGGGTAGGTGAAGTTGCTACTCTGGATCAGTGATGGCTTTTTCCGGGATTTGCATTGTTGCATTGGTTTTTTGGGAATGGAATACACTGGGTGCTGTGCGATTTTTGTGATTGACTGGAAATGCATCAAATTTGGGATTTTTAGTGAATCTAATGACTAGTTTTGTGTTTTACCGTTTGCTTTAATTGATGAAAATTTTGAGAGATTGGGAGTTGCTTGGTGTTTTTCTTTTAAGGCCTGTTTATTTTGAACTCTGAAGCTTATGAGAAACTAGGCTTAGTTCTTAAAATTGCGTCTTTACGTTGGCAACATAGTATTGAAGCTATTTGGGGTAACAGATGGGCTTGATGTAAAATTGGTGGAATGAGTTGGAGGTAGCTCTGAAATTGTGTCATGGGAGTGCGGATGGTTTTGGTGCTAATATTGTTGTTTGAATACCAATTTCCATCTGTTCATAACCTTCTCTGTTTCCTTTCTTTTCAACTATTTGACTATTGCTTTTCTTCTTCGCTTCAATTGTTATTTTGTGCATTTGTTGTTGTTTACGTTGCTTAGATACCTAGAGAATACTTGGGGTATCTGAAATTTGAGTACCTTCAGTAGAGATATTACAAATATGGGTAGATCAGTTCTGATACCCTTTAAAAAAAATGTATTTCGAGCCTTATTTTCCTCTTCTTTTGGTAGAACAATTAAAAAATTGAGGTTGTCACTTTTGATGATGAGCGTTGATGACCCTGTCCTACTAATTCTCATGATTATGTTTCCAAAGGATAAAAAAAAAGAAAAATATAACATCTCCTTTTTCTGGGTAAGCTTGATTCTTTGTTTTAGTTTTGTTGGCCTTGTGATCTGTCTTTGATGAGATTGTTGGGCCGCCAGCGTTTTGAAATTAAGGTCAGAAGAGAAGATTTCTTCAGAAGGTTATATAGTTTGAAAGCTATGCATATTCTCCTTGTTTTGTATCTGTTTTGGAACGAATGCAACTTTACATGCTGCAGAGGTGCTCAAATTTTCAAACACATTGGTGAGGTTGAACAATTATTGGGTTTTCTATGCAAAGTACTTGGTTTCCTCTGAACCTTAAGGGTTTTTTTTTTAAAAAAATACCTTGAGTTGTTTTAAGTATTTACTATTTGTGATCAATTTTTATGCTGTCATAGAAGCTGGAATGGTGATCAATTATTAATTACCATTCAGGACCTCCTTTTCCTGTTTTAATTATGCTAGGTCAGCTGATTGATGGTAAGTCTTGTCTATAGGTTCGTATCTGATATTGATAATTGCTTCATCTTTCTGTCACCCTTTGAACTCTATTTATAAATTTGTAAATTGACTGGCTAAAGCCCATTTATGCTATCTCCTCCTACAGGATGGACGCAAGATTACTGTTGGTGAATGTGCTCTATTTAAACCACCTCAGGATTCCCCACCTTTCATTGGTATAATTCGTTCGCTGACTACTGGTAAGGAGAATAAGTTGAAGTTAGGTGTTAATTGGCTTTACCGACCTGCTGAAGTAAAGCTTGGCAAAGGCATCCTGTTGGAAGCTGCGCCAAACGAGATATTTTATTCCTTTCACAAGGATGAGATTCCTGCTGCATCATTACTCCATCCGTGTAAAGTTGCCTTCCTTCCCAAAGGTGTTGAACTTCCATCAGGAATTTGCTCATTTGTCTGCAGGCGAGTTTATGACATTACAAACAAGTGCTTATGGTGGCTAACTGATCAAGATTATATTGATGTGAGTGTTAAATTCTATTACTTTTCTTTTATTGGTAATTGCTTTCTTGTGGTTGACCCATTTTCCCCATCATAGGAACGGCAAGAAGAAGTAGATCAACTATTGTGTAAGACACGCCTAGAAATGCATGCAACTGTACAACCAGGTGGGCGGTCTCCAAAGCCAATGAATGGTCCGACAACAACATCACAGCTAAAATCAGCTGCTGATGGTATACAGAATAGTATTTCCTCCTTCCATTCTCAAACTAAGGGAAAGAAAAGGGATCGAGTTGATCAGAGCTCTGAACCAGTTAAACGAGAACGTCCCACTAAAGTGGATGATGGTGATGCAGATAACAACAAACCAGAATGCTTTTGGAAATCTGAGATTGCCAAATTCACTGACAAAGGGGGTCTTGTAGATTCTGAGGCTGTGGAGAAATTAGTGCAACTTATGCAACCTGAGAAATGTGAGAAAAAGATAAACTTGATTGGCAGGTCAATACTGGCTGGTGTTGTGGCAGCAACAGATAAGATTGATTGCCTTAACTGGTTTGTGCAGATGAGGGGCTTAGCTGTTTTTGATGAATGGCTGCAGGAGGTCCACAAAGGAAAGATTGGTAGTGGTAGTGGTAGTGGTCTTAAGGATAGCGATAAATCTATTGAAGATTTTTTGTTAGTTTTGCTCCGTGCACTTGATAAGCTGCCTGTAAATCTTCAGGCATTACAGATGTGTAACATTGGCAAGTCTGTGAATCACCTGCGGTCCCATAAAAACTTGGAAATTCAGAAGAAAGCAAGAAGTTTAGTTGACACATGGAAGAAAAGGGTTGAAGCTGAAATGGATGCACGATCTGGTTCCAATCAGACTGTCCCATGGACTGCCAGATCACGTCTGCCTGAAGGCAACAGGCATTCAGGTCTATCCTCTGAAGTTGTGATGAAAAGCTCTGGTGCACAAATTTCATCGTCAAAATCTGCTTCCGCAAAGCCTGTCCAGGCAGAGACTGTGGTCAAATCTGTATCCACACCTCAGGGTTCTACAAAATCAGCAGCACTGCCGGCATCAGTGAGTAATAGTCTTAAAGAAGGATCACCTAAAAACCTTGGTGTCAGTGGTGTACCTGATCTTGCTCTAGCTTCAACGGATGAAAAAAGCAGCAGTTCCAGTCAGTCCCACAATAACAGTCAATCATGTTCGAGTGACCATGTAAAAACCGCAGGGTTTTCTGGGAAGGAAGATGCAAAGAGTTGTAGTGCTGTTTCAGTTAATGCCAATAAGATTATCAGTGGCTCTACATGTCATCGGAAATCAATTAACGGCATCCCAGGATCAACTATACATGGGGTCCAAAAGGAAACAGGATTAAGCAAAAATTCTTCGTTGCACAGAAATCCAGGCTCAGAAAAATTATCTCAGTCCACATTAACATCGGAGAAAGCAGTTGACACTCCCATTGCTGAGGGGAATAGTGCTAAATTAATTTTTAAGATCTCCAGCAGAGGTCGCAGTCCTGCTCAAAGTGCCAGTGGAGGTTCTTTTGAAGACCATATGGTCATGAACAGCAGAGCTTCTTCCCCTGTGCTTCCTTACAAGCATGATCAGTCTGATGGCAAGGAGAAAATTGATGCTTATAGAGCTACTATTGCTTCGGATGTCAATACAGAGTCATGGCAAAGCAATGATTTCAAGGAGGTGCTTACTGGGTCTGATGAGGGGGATGGTTCTCCTGTTGTTGCTGTTGATGAAGAGCACTCTAGGAATGGTGATGATACTAGAAAACCAGCTGAAGTTGCTAAAGCTGCTTCGTCGTCATCTGGAAACGAGCATAAGTTGGGTAAATCACGTGATGCTTCTTTTAGTTCTATGAATGCATTGATTGAAAGCTGTGCTAAGTATGCTGAAGCAAATTCAACCACGTCAGCTGGTGACGATGTTGGAATGAATTTGCTTGCTAGTGTTGCTGCTGGGGAGGTGTCTAAGTCTGATATGGTTTCACCAACTGATTCTCCACAGAGAACTATTCCTCTTGTTGACAACTCTTGCACAGATGGTGATTCAAGAGTTAAGTCATCTTCAGCTGATGACCATGGCCAGGACCAAAGCAGGGCTGCTGAGGGTGTTGATGATGAACATGAGAAGCTGGCTGTTGTGGTCAGTACTTCAGTAGCTAGGAATTCACAGGGTAAATGTTCTGTTTCTCAAGAAAAACCTATGGGGGACCTTGCTGGTCATCCAAATGTTCACAGCAGTAATGTAGAAGAAACTGCAGAGGCTTGCCTAGAGAGTAATGTAAAATCAGAAGAAATGGTAATGACTACCTCGGTTGTACCTCCAGCATGCAACGTGGATACTACATCAGGTACTAGTGGCAAAGAGACATTTGAGGATGCAATACGTGGTGAAGTAAATGCAGATGGCACATCTGATATTAAAGAACTGTCATCTGGTACCATTCGCTTTGAGTGCAAGGCCAGTGTTTCAGAAGTAGAAATGAAAAAAGATGCTGAAGGATCATTACCATGTGCATCCCTAGCTAATGATGGTGAAAAGAATGAAGAGTTAAACTCGGTTGTGAAGATTGAACAGAAACCAGTTGATGTGATGAGTACTCAGTTTGCAAAAAGAACTGATGGGGATCCCAAGCCTCCTTGTTCTACTAAGGATGTGATTTCTGAAAGCATCGATGAACTGAAGGATGAAAAAGCTAACGAGACAGATTGCAGGAGTCAGTCTCCCTTGAAGCAAAAAATCAAACAAGAAAGCTATGTAGGTTCTGCTGTTTCTGATAACAAGGTTGAGCTCTTGGAGAAGAATGCTGTAGGTAATCACTTTGAAGAGAGAGATAATGGAGGCCCGGCTTTTCAAAGGGTACAGAGGGTGTTATCTGTACATTTGCAAGAACCAGAGCAACAAAGAAGGTCTAGGGGATTGAAGATGACTGGCACAGACGCTGATGAAGCTGAAGAGTGTACATCGACTGCTGTAGGGGGTTCAGATATGGAAGCAAAAGTTGAGTTTGACCTGAATCAAGGGTTCAACTCAGATGACGGTAGATATGGAGACCCAAACAAATCAAGATCTTCGGGATGTTCTCCTGTTCTGCAGTTAATTAGTCCTATGCCACTGACAGTTTCTTCTGTGTCTACCAGTGTTCCGGCATCAATTACAGTGGCAGCAGCTGCAAAACGACCTTTTGTTCCACCAGTGGATCTACTGAAGAATAAGGGAGAGCTTGGTTGGAAGGGATCAGCAGCCACAAGTGCTTTTCGACCTGCTGGACCAAGAAAAGCTTTGGAGATGTCAGTAGGTCCAACCGTTGTTTCTGTACCTGATGGTGCTACTCCTAAACTATGTCGTCCTCTGTTGGACATTGACTTGAATGTTCCAGATGAAAGAATCTTGGAAGATTTGGCCTGTCGAAGTTCTGTTGAGGGTACAGGTGGTATCTTTGGTAGCAAAAAGAAATGTGATCTGGCACATGATGATTTAAAGGGTTCTGTGCCTAGTCGTAACTCTGGGGGATTTGATCTTGATCTGAACAAAGTGGATGAACCTACTGATGTTGGCATTCACTTGAGTAGCAATTGTTTTCGGCGGGAGGGCCAATTTCAACCCTCAAAAACTTCAGTTGGACTTCGTATTTGTGCGGGAAGTAACCGAATGGACTTTGATTTGAATGATGGGCCTCTTGTTGATGAAGTACTTGCAGAACCAACAACACTTGGACAGCACACTAGGAACACCTCGACATCCCAGTCATCAGTTTCTGGGATTCGGCTAAATAATACAGACATGGGTAACTTCTCTTCATGGTTTCCTCTAGGTAATCATTATCCAACTATGACAATCCAGTCTATCTTACCTGATAGAGCGGAGCAGCCTTTTCAAATGATGGCACCTGGTGGGCCTCAAAGAATGTTAGCTCCACCCCCAGTTGCTACACCATTTAGAAGTGATCTCTATAGAGGACCAGTGTTGTCATCTTCTCCAGCATTACCTTTTTCATCTACACCATTCCAATATCCTGTCTTACCTTTTGGTACCAGTTTTCCTCTGCCCTCAACTACATTTTCAGGTGGTTCGGCAACATATGTAGATTCATCAACTGGGGGACAGCTTTGCTTTCCTGGTGTGCATTCTCAAATATTAGCACCTGCTGGTGTGGTCCCAACCCAATATTCAAGGCCTTGTGTTGTAAACCTCCCAGATAGCAGCAGCAATGGTAGTTCTGACGGTAATAAGAAATGGGGAAGACAATGCCTGGATCTCAATGCGGGGCCTCTTGGTCCAGATGTAGAAGGGAGAGATGAAACTGGGTCTCTTGCATCAAGGCAATTCTCTGTTGCCAATCCTCAGGCCTTTTTGGAGGAGTCATCAAGAATATACTCAGTGGCTGGTGGTGGGGTCTTGAAGAGGAAGGAGCCTGAGGGAGGATGGGAAGGGTATAAGCAGTCCTCATGGCAGTAGCCCAGGTTGTTGGTGAAACCTGTAAGCTCCGCATGTGTTCCACCTCTTTGTTGTTTTACTCATTTTCTTCAGTTTGAGCATTGCTAAATGCTTGGAGTTTTACATAAGTACTTTCTTGTGAAAAATAGTCCCCACAATTCATGTCCTATTTTGTTTTCCTTTCCAGCTTTCTTTGGTGGCTGTTTTCAACTTCCAGAGATAGTCTAACTTGCTCTCAGAGGATGGGTGGTAAGCGAGTTATTTGATGTTGTCCAGTCTCCGACCCCCTCCTTTTGCTGTATCAATTGTATTTTAGATCATGGGCCCTTGGGTTGTTGTTCCCTTGAATTTGTACTGGGTGGCTGCAGTTTACTTTCTCCTTTGTAGATATTTTAACCGCTGGAAAGCAATCTGTGTTGCTCAGGCATTGAGAAACTGGTGTCATACTGTTCTTCACTGCATCAAAAATTTATATAGTTGGACTTAAAAACCTTCTCTAGCCTATTCCAACTGTTCTGAGAATTCAAGTTGGATTGGAGAATATTTTTTTTAGCTGAGGCATATGTACTTCGTTATTGCTTTATCTTCCCCCCCCTTTTTTTTTCCTGTTCCATGTTTTCTTCATTTTGATCAGATACATATAAGCAGAGGGGACAGTGGATTCTGCCTTTTTGTTTGTTTGAGCTTTCCTTGTGCTGGCAAATGGTTTGGTTGTAGGCTTCCTTAAGTTGTATGTATAAGCGCAGAGGGGATAGCTGATCCTTTCTCTTTTTCCTTTTTGTTTTGTTTTGCTTTGTTTGTTCTGGCATGTGGGGTGGTTGTTAGATTTATTACTGCTGTAGATCACTTCAATTTATATATGATTTTGGACTTGTCCACATTGGCTTAATGGCAGTTCTCTGTATTTGAAATATGTTGTCTGCCAGCATTGGGACCTGTGACATTCACCCCACATTGGTGTTTGCTGAATACTTGTCAGCAGACCCCTCTGATGCTAATAATGCCTTCATATTGTTGCGGTTAATCTATTTTTAGTACCGTTTGTACGGAAATGTTGTGCAAGTCTGCAAAAAGAAATCGAGAAGTTCACACTTTATTGGCCAATGTTGACATACATGGTAATAAGATCTTGATCTGAATATCAAAAAGCATTTCTGCTAACATTTCTTGGTAGTATGTGTGAGAGTTCGTTTTTATTTTTTTCCCTGTTGTGCCAAAATTATTATTTGTTTTACTGTTCTTATGTACTTGAAAACATTTTTGAAGCAGCATCTTCGGTATTTGATGGTCGAATTTTAACAGATGTCATCATTATGTTTAATTAAATTGATTGGTTATTGCCCTGTGTCAATTCAACGCTTCCTAACTGCAGTTTGTTATCCTGCAGCTGAATGATGAATTATGTAGAGAGTTGGAATCTCGAATCTGAATTGTTACGTGAATCCTTGTACCAATTATATTCACTAACGGACAACGTAAATAACTGATAGAATGACCTTCTACCAACTGAAAAACAAAAGCGAGATATTCAGAATGCCAACTGAGCCCGTGTTGTTTAGTGTTTACGAGTATATAATATATATATCTTGTACGAAGAAGATTGGCACTCCAATAAGAGCTGTGCTGAAGTAAAAACATGTGCAATCAAAGCCAAAATTACATGACCAAGAAAACTTAATGCGCGTCTCTTTAATGTTATCTTTTTAAAGTTTGATCTTAAAGTGGGATTTTCCAGATATACTTCCATTTGGGGGTGAAGCGTAAAAACTTTCACTGATTGGTGACAACTTCAACTTGCAGCTTAAAAAATTTGACGTTGAGCAATACCAGGAAGGTACTTGCTTGAAATTCTAAGAAAGATACATCAACACTAGCCTTAAAGGGTTTTTTTTTGTTTTTTTTTGGGTTTTGAAATTTAGCCTTAATGGAGTTAATAAACATGGAACCAACCTATTGTGCTTTTCAGCTGCATTCAGTATAATTTGCAGCACCAATTTGACTACGAAGTTCATCTCGCTGATTGTATGAAAGATGCAGTAACGTTTTACCCCTAGTATTTAGTACACTCCAACAAAAGTTCTCATCCACAAGTTCTCTGATAGATGGAGCTCGAACAAGATATAATTGTTTTGCCAGTAAAATTAA
The DNA here is from genome assembly GCA_027563595.1 of Erythroxylum suave. NCBI lineage: Eukaryota > Viridiplantae > Streptophyta > Magnoliopsida > Malpighiales > Erythroxylaceae > Erythroxylum > Erythroxylum suave. Next base: position 26,591,257 of record JAOSBN010000007.1, read on the forward strand.
TCCCCAAAGATGATAATAATGTATCATCGGTTGCAAGCGGATTAGAAAACAAAATTTTTACTCATTTAAGTACTCGAAGATGGATAGATAAGAATTAAACTTTATGGACTTAAATTCAATCAAAATATGGTTTGGTTTGCATGCTTGTCAAGAGCAAGCCCAGAAACCAATTCTAGATCGTACGCATATCCATATAAAAAAGGAAGGCTAAATATTGCACTGACACAATTCTTTTTTTTTTTTTGGGTGCAATGTCAAAAGATATGTACAAGGTCTTTAGGGCATACCTCAACCAGAGTCTGTAACCCAATCAATAGTAGCAACTACATAGTCCGAAAATCAAAATGTAAGCAGCTCATTGGGGTATAGTCTATACAAAATCTTATACATTACAATTTTTATCCTGTAAACTATAACAAAAATCGTACAAGAAGCATAATCTAACATAACAATATTTCTTGTCTTCCAGACCGTATACATAGTGCATATAAGTGCCAATCTTGTTGCTTTGCTTCTTAAACGTGCTTTAGTGTAGTCTTTTCGGATCCACTTTATAGTGCCAGACAGTGAAGAGATGATTCGGGTCATTCCTAGCTAGTTCTGAATGCCTGTTGAAATTTCATCTGTAAAAGAACATTTAAAGAAAAGGTGGTCAATAGTTTCAGCTTCAGCATTGTAGAAACTACATGTTCAGTCCAACTCCAAGAGCATCAAGTTTTCCTTTGTAGGTAGTTTGAAGCTCAACCATGCAATGAAAGAGAATTTGGGAAGGATGTACTACTTCCATATAAAAGACATCCATGGTCTTGTAGCATGCTTGACTTGTATCAACTCATACACTTTCGGTGAGGAGAGAGTACCATTATTGCACAAAGTTTGCAGCCCACATTCCACCTCTCTTCGGCCCCCCAAGTTATCTACCAACGTGTTTCGGATCTGTGCAAGTTTCTTCATAAGTGGAGAGTCTCAGTTATGTAGTTTCCAATCCCAAACCGTGGTTCAAGTAAAATTTATGAATCCATCTTACCGATAGTGAATCAGCTTTAGCATGAATATTCCACAATGCCTTAGATAAAAGAGCCAAATTCCACAATTAAAAATTTTTCGGCCCCACTCTCCCCTCCTCTTTGGGTACGCAAATGTTGTCCTATGCCACTCTAAAATGGTTTCCACCCCATACCAATAACCTACATATGGAGGTTATCCTCTCAAGAATGGTTGTGGGTATGAGAAAAGCTTGGAGCCAAAAAAAGAGTAGTCCTTGAATGACAGAATTCACCAATTCAATTCTACCTGCATAAGAAAGAGTCTTTCCATTCCATCCATTGATGTAGGCTTCAACAGATTCAATCAAAACTGAGAATTGGGCCACTGATACCTTTAAAGGTGCCAAAGGTACCCCTAAATATCTAACTGGAAATTCACCTATTGGATACTTAACCATTTGCAAAATGTCTTCTCTATCCCTTCCGAAGACACTTGCAAGGTATACATCGGATTTGGAAGTATTAACCTTTAAACTGGCTACTTCTTTCAATTCCTTCAAGGCCTCCATTAAGATATGGATAGATTCATAATCACCTCTTGAAAATAGCATAACATCATCCGCAAATGCAAAATGTGTAATACCGAGCTTTTGACATTTCGGATGGAAATTGAACTGAGAGTTATCGGTCTTTACTTTAAGCAATCGCGAAAGATACTTAAGGCAGAGGAGGAATAGGGTAGGTGACATGGGATCGCCTTGCCTCGATCCTCTCCTACCCTTGAACATCCCATGTAATGTGCCATTGATAGATATCGAGAAAGAAGTCATTGTTACACACTCCATAACCCATTGTACAAATGTGATAGGGAAACCCAACCCTTTCATTATGTCTTTAAGAAATTCCCATGAGACCGTGTCATAGGCTTTTGTTATATCTATTTTAAGCATCCACCTTCGGGATATTCGCTTCCTAGTATATCCCTGAATAAGTTCCGGTGCTTAGAAGACATTATCGAGCATACTCCTCCCTGGTACAGATGCTGCTTGCGTTGAATCAACCAGTTTGCCCACAACCAAGGTCATTTGTTTAGACAAACTTTTTGTGATCACCTTACACGCCACATTCAAGCAAGCAATTAGTTTAAAGTTTGAAACTTTCGGGGCTGTCTTTTCCTTTGGAATGAGGGTGATGATGGTGTGGTTGATTTGTTTGAGCATCCTACCCGAATTGAAGAACTCTTTAACTGCTAACGTGACATCCGGTCTAACAATATTCCAGTGTTTTTTGAAAAAAGCTAATGTATAGCCATCTGGCCCCGGGGCTTTGTCATTGCCTACGTCAAACATGGACCTTTTGATCTCATCATCCATAATTGGTGCAAGCAGCAGTTCATGTGACTCCATCTCCAACATCAGCCCAGTGCTAATAACTATGCAGTCTGCTTTGTTTACTGTAGCTGTAGTGCCAAGCATGAAAATAGTTGACTACATGATTTGCCACTTCTGCCATTGAGGTGGTCATGGATCCATCCTCCTTTAACAGATGGGAAATATTATCCTGTAGGCATCTCTTTTTAGCAACAACATAGAAGTATCTAGTGCTTTTATTAGCCTCAACTAGATATGTGCACTTTGCCTTTTGCCAGAAAAATTCTTTCATCATCCAGTAAAAAACCAACCACCTTCCTTTTGATATTCAACTCCTGTTCCGGCTTAGTGTCAACCGACCTATTTAGTGAGGCCTTATAAGCAATCTGAAAAGTTTCTGTGGCCCGTTTAACCTTATCAAATATGTGACCACAAGCTTATTGGATAAAATGTTCTGAAAACGAGGGTGGTCAAGCCACATGTTAAAGAATTTGAGGTTTTTGACCTTTAGAATCCATGTTGTTGAAGGTTACCATTACTGGACAATGGTCTGAATCTAGTAGCATATCCAGAAAGTGTGCTAAGCAAGCATAATTGAAAGAGCCCCAAATTTGGTTTAGTAGAACCCTATCCAATTTCGCCCAAAGAAGATTTTCTTCCATGTAAAAAACTCCCCCTTAAAAGAGGCATCTTCTAGATCAAGTGACATACGAAAATCTAACAAATCTTTGAGGATGTAAGCTGAGGGGGGTTGGCAACCTATTCTTTCCCTAGCAGCACACATACAATTAAGGTCACCATTATAAGCCATGGTAGCAATAAATCCGAGCCCAGCTCCATCATGTAATGCCATAATTCTCTTCTTTTAGTAACATTATATAACCCATACATGAAAGACACAAGGAAGATATGTTGTATAATGAGGTAGTGAACTTTGCAGTGAATGATTTTTTCCCCTACTTCTAAGGCATGGCATTGTTAGAATTGAGGATTCTAAACTAGACACATTCGGCCTCATGCAATAGCGTCAAAGCTATGGCCATAATCCTATCCATTAAATCTGTTTTTCATCATCAACCTAAATCCATCAGCAGACAACTTAGTTTTAAGAAAACAAGCAATTTTATAGTTGTGTTGTCTAATAATATTAAGAACACGATTTTGTCTCGAGGCCTTGTTCAAGCCTCAAACATTCTAGCATAATATCGTCATATTGTATGGGTGGAGATTCTCTCACCTCCTAGTCTTTTGATAGTAGCAGCAATACCCTTACCCTTATTAGCTCTAGAATTACCAACCTTTTGCAGAACTATAGCACCTTCATTTACTGTTTTATTGAATTGTTCCATTGGACCCTTTTCTCTGTTAACAGATTTTTTGGTACTTTCTGCCATTCTCCCATACCTGTTAAGATGGGATTTATCTGAGGCTTGTTTAATTTTTGTACCCTGTTTCTAAGCAATTCCTCCTTGATTACATTAACTGCTTCATCCCTTTCAGTAATAGCATCCCCTCCTCCCTAGTCACATGATTAGCTCCCAACTTTCCAGCATGAGTAACAACCTCCTGGACCTTTGAAAATTGCCCCTGCAGTGGTACGAGATATGTCTAAGGCCTAGTGGCCTTATTTATCTTATTGGCAGTCCCCTCTACCCTAGTTTCTTGATCCACATTGTTCCTTTCCTACTGGATAGGTTTTTCTGCAAACTGTTTAGCAGGTATAGCTCCCTTCTAGATTGTTACAATCTGCTTATGTTATGACTGATACTGTGTACCTCTATACTACCTCCCTTTCAGTTTCTTTGTTGGGGTGTCCTCCTGCAATTGCTTTTTTCAGCTCTTGGACTTGCACTCGAAGGGATTGTGCCCAAATTTTTTACAAGCATAGCAGTAACTAGGGAAAGTCTTATAAATTAACTGTTGGGTATACCTACCATCTCTAGGCATTCTTACATCAAAGCCAGTGATAGGTTGAGTTACCACATTCACTTCCACCAACAACCTTGCAAATCCAACCCTAGCCTTGGTACTAGTAATTCAGTCTGTACATATAGGTTTTCCTATTTGAGAGCCAAGTTTGGACAAGCCCCTATCATTCTAGAGTTCCAAAGTCACATTGGGGAACTGAACCCATATTGAAACTTCCACGAGTTCTTTATAGTCAAAAGAAAAGCCTTGTGAAAGCTTTTTTAGCAGCAATGTTTTCCCAAAGATATTATAGGCCCCCCCTGCTAGCACATTGGTCCTGTCTTCTTCAGAGTCAAATTGTAAGATGATCCACCCACGATCATAAGGTAATACTTTGCATTTAACATCCCATTTGTCTATCAAACCTTCGACAACCTTCATGCCTGGAAATCTCCTTGTAAAACAACCAACTAGGCAAAATCCCCATTCTTGTTTAGGTGATAGTACATTAGCATCCTCCATGAAAACCTCATCCTCCACCGCTACATATTCTAGTTGCATCCCCTGATTAAGCTCTCGGTTGTTGCTAAACAAACTTGCAAAGGAAGGTTTGGTATGTGCTGCTGGTCTGTCAGGTCGAGTTGGTTAAGACATTTTGTCAAATACCTTATGGTTTGTGCTTTACCCTCCTGCGCTTGCTGAAGAGAGTTTGGTAGTTTCCGTGTGTCTGTCCAGACACTTTGGCTCTATTATTTCATCAGTCACCTACTGAGCACTCGCTTCCTCTTCAGAGCTTTCATCAAAGTCATTGGATTCACTACTATTCTCCTCCAAATCACAGTGTTCATCATCATATGAAGGGGATATATCCGTATCTCCTCCACCCTGACTTACTCCACTCGTATTCAGAATCATGTCCCCTTTGCCAATGTTCCGACTCAGGGAACCCCCTCCAGTAGCCACATTGCTAACCTTCTTTCCTAGTGCTATCACTCAACTGACACCCCCTCTGTTATCTCTATCACAAATTTGCATATTCATTTGCTTCTTAGTAGTTTGGATGTTAGCCCCTATAATCGGTTGAGTATGTGCCTGAACCCTCTGACCCTCGACAACCTCACTCGAAGGAGACTTCAAACTTAAAACACATTTTGTAGTAATGTCCTTGCCCTTATGCGGCATCTTACGCCTCTTCCCTATGTCACAGGAGACCCCAGAGGAATTATTCCAATATCGGATCCTTACTAGCTTCGCAGACCCGGATAGGAATCACACCAAAATGCTTAACCCGAATAACTTTGCAACCTTGCTTGAAAAAGTTAACCAATGTAATAGCCTCACTAGATAACAAGAACATAGGGAACTCTGTAATGATTCAGATTATAATCAAACCCTCAACAAAATTTTCCAAAAAAGATATAATTTAAAAATGCCCCCAAATCAATTTCAAAGTTTTGCCCAAAAGATGCAACTATAGTAGCTTCACGGACAACCATAAACGCAACTCTAATCACTTGAATTAACCTCAAAATTGCAAGAAAGGTGTAGGTTGATCGGTGAGTGAGCGGGACTTATGAGGAAGTTTTCCTAAGGTGAGAGAGCTCACATCTGAACACTAATACTGATTGTACTGACACGATTCTTGACACAAGTTGATGTATGCCTGATAGTTTGGTTATATTATCAATTTCATTGTTGAAGGGAATATGATAAATGCGAATGAATTAATCTTAGGTACAAAGCATCTAAAACTTTGAGCTAGTGTGGGAATATTAAAATATATATACTTGTGGTTTTGGATTGATGCAGGTCTTATGGGAGATTCCAACCCCAAAAGCTAGCTTAAAGGGTGGAAGAACTCATAAGCCTATAAACCCTACATTAACCCCTTATTTGATCGATGTGGGACCATTAGACCATAACATGGATGCAAGTGAAATGTTTAATAATCCATACGTTAAATCTTTTGAGTGTAAGATACCTTCTCAAAATTTTCACTTATTTCAACATGTATACTAAATAAATATAACAATAATTAAAATAAATTATAATACTAAATATGTAATCTACATAATGTAAAATAACATGATTATTTATGGAGAAACACTTACAAATAATATAAATTTGAATGCATTTGTTGATAAGTAGAAATGATAATTTTGACCTAGTTTGAACTAATCCAAGGTAGGCCCAAGTTGATCGGGTCTCAAGCCTAGAATGTTCCAAAAATTAATCTTAGGCTTGGTTTGTACAAATTGGTAAAATGACATCATTTTGATTTAAAGACAAAACAACGTCATTTTAATTAGTAAACAATTAAATATAGTAAGTAAAACGATGTCCTTTTATTCTTTTGTTTCTTTATAAGCAAAATGATAACATTTTGCATCTAAAGCAAAACGACATCGTTTGACTTTAATTTTATTTCTTCACCCTCAATGATGTCGTTTTAATTAGTAAATAATTTAACAAAGTAATTAGTAGTTACCTCACAGTCATCGCTGCGTCTTTGTATCTGTCACCATTATGCTACTAATTGCTAGTTGCAGTAGCCACCCTTGCTCCCTTCACCGCACACCAGCCAGTGTTTGCATATTAAGGTTGGACTATTTGGATAACGTTGTTTTCCCAATAACTAAATAACTATTACAGTGTTTATTAAAACTAAACTTTGATTATGAAAATATACTCTTCTCCGTAGCTTGTAATTCAATGGGAGAGAATATCAAAAAATTGACACTTGAAGATGATAAATTAGGTTTTTAGATGTTAATTATTTATAATCTCAAGCATTTATATGTTAATAGTGTTAAGTCCGAATTTCGACTTCACGTATAAAGTGATTTTGATGACAAACAAAAGCAGACGGAAGCAAAAGCAGACGGAAGCAGCAAAAGAAATAAAAAGCAGA